>JANUSC010000363.1:0-229909 GCA_025200525.1 Camellia lanceoleosa
CAGGGTGGCGAGTTGATCGAGAGAAGTCATCTGAAGCGGCGTGTATCTTATTCTGTGGGATCTGTCACCGGCTCCATCTGTTGTGAAGTACCTTCTTATTTCTGGTCACAGTTTATAGTGTCTTGATACGATCTGGGGAATGTCTCATTCTTTTAATAGCCTAGCGCGTGCATCCATTTTGGACTTAGGTTAGCTCGATTTAGCATCTCTATTTGTGTAGTATCTTACCTCTTGGGGGTGAGTTGATTTTGAAACAAAGGTGTTAGGGGTTTGTGATATAGGGTAGATGATCGCCATAGAATCCCTTTCTCTTTTGTAGATTATGCCATGAAGGGCTTTTGATGTTATTTTGGGTATGGAGTGGTTGTTAGGTCATACTGCAAGCGGGTTATTGATTACTACTAGTCGAGGTCACTTGTTGTCACGAAGTGAGCGGGGGTGTTTTTCGTTTCACGGGGATCGGGTTGGTAGTGTTTTGCCACCGGAATTATGATCCGTGGTAAAGATGAGCTTAGTGGTCTACTTGCTAATCTTCGATTAGTGAGGGTGATGAGACCAGTTGTATTAGTAGAATTGGTTTGTTGAGTATTAGGGCGTTTTTCCCTAGGATCTTGTTGGTTGCCACCTCGCTCGTGAGATTGAGTTCTCTATTGATTTAGTGCAGAAACGCATGTGGGTTCTATGGCACCTATACCGTTTTGCCCCAGTAGAGTTGGTTGAGTTGAAGGTTCAACTCAGGAGTTGTTACTAGATAAGGGCTACAGTTCGCCCTAGTGCTTCGTGAAGTGGGGAACCGCGATACTATTGCTAGAAGAAAGGTGGTGCTTTGAGACTTTGTATAGATTAGGAGAATTAATCAGTCCTGCGGTTGGAATAAAGTACCCTATGCCTCGTATTGATGATTTGTTTGACCGGTTGAAGGGTTCGGATTGTTTTCTCTAAGATAGATTTGAAGATCGAGGTTATCATCGATTGAGAAGTCGAGGGAGGAGAGATATTCGAAAAACTGACATTAAATGCATTGCAATTATAGCCACTATGAGGATTCTACGGTGATCGTTTGGAAACTCCTGATGCTGCCGGCCCAGTGTTTATGGATTTGATAGACGGATCTTCCGAAATTCTTGGAATAATTTTGTGAGTGAGTCTTAAGTTGGATGACATTACGGTTTATTGTCGCAACCTTGAGGAGGAGTACGAGGAACACTTGAGAGTGGTACTAAGATTTACTTAGAACCCATAAGCTTTATGCTAAGTTCGGGGAAGTGTGAGTTACGGCTAGAAGAGGTGATTCTTAGGCCATGTAGTTTCACGGGGAAGGGGTGATACGTTGATACATCAAGGCCCGAGGCGGAGTGCAAGATTGGGCCTGACCTCAGGAGTGTATTTTGAGATCCGCTTGTTTTGCGGGATTAGCGAGTGTCTTAAAAGTCGGTTTGTGAAAATTTCTCCAGGTTAGCTTCACCATTGACTAGATTGATATTTCTGGAAGGAGTCAAATTTGTTTGGGTGAGACTTGTGAAAAGTCATTTTCGAGGAGTTGAAAGTTAAATTGACTACGCTCGGTCTTGATTATTAGGAGGGTTGGGTTATCAAGTCTATTGTGATGCCTCACGAGAAGTGCAGGTTGTGTGTGTTGATGCAAGAGGAGAAAGAGTGGTGCTATGGCTCCGTCAGTTGAAAATTCATGAGAAAGATTACCCTCATGCGACTTAGAGTTAGCGGTAATATTTGCCTTGAAGATTTGGAGGCATTATCGTATGGTGAGAATTTGAGGTATTCTCCAGATCATAAGAGTCTGAAATATCTGTTTTACCGAGAAAGACACGAATTTGAGGCATAGGAGGTGGATGGAGTTCATTGAGGATTATGACTTGAGTTGCACTATCATCAGGAAGGCCAATGTTGTGGCCGATGCCCTTAGTAAATTTGTTGGTGACTTAGCTAGTATAGCCATCAAGAATTAGGAAATGTTAGGTGCGGTTGGGGAGTTTGATTTGCATCTGGCGAATCCGTGAGAATTGCGACCTTGTTTCACCATTGTTGCCCTGACCTACACTTGTGACTCGAGTGTTAGAGGCTCGAGAGGGGTGATCTTGGTAGAATCTCTCCAGAAAAGATTTCCATTAGGAAGGTTGAGAAGGGTTTGACGGTGTATCCAGGCACGAGTGTGAGATACACAAGGCCGTTTGTTTGTCTTGAGTCTTACCAAGAGGAAGTGCTTTGAGAGTTTCATCATTGGCATATGCGGTACATCAAGAGAGTACTAAGATGTATCGAGGATTTGGAGTCTTGATTTTGGTGGCGGGGTATGAAGAGAGATGTGGCGACTTTTAAATTATCTAAGTGCCTTACTTATCGACCAAGTGGCCGAACACGAAGGCAGCGGGTTTTGTTACAACCCTTGCCTATTGCTTAGAGTGGAAGTGGGGAGCATGTCACTATGGACTTAGATGGGTGGGTCTTAGGGACTTCGGCGGGGTAGTGATGCTATTTGGGTGGTTGTGAAGCGGTTGTAGTCGGCGCCTTCATTCCTATCGTGTTAAGAGATTTGGTAGATCATCTTGCCGACTTATATATCAGGACATAGTGAGGTTACGGGGTCCCATGACGATCGTCTTGAATAGAGATCCTCGTTTCTTTGCTAGGTTGTGGCGAGTTCTGAGGTGCTTTAGGCACTAAGGCCTCGTTGAGAACCGAGGCTATTTTAGTAACACAACTTTTCGAAAGATGTGCGAAAAAAAGTAGAGAGGTGATGTGACTAGTTTTAGTTGGCTTTTTGGCTTTTTGGCTAAAATAGCCACTCCCCAACGAGGCCTAAGTTGACCTTTAACGCAGCTTATCATCCTCGGTGACAGGCGGTCGGCGTACTATTGAGATCCTTGAGATATGCTTGAGTTGTGTTCTCGACTTTAGTGGGTGGTGGGAGAGGCACTTACCATTAGTGGGTTGCCTACAACAATAGCTTCCGATCTAATGTCGGTATGGCACCGTTTGAGGCCTTGTATGGCCGGCAGTGTAGATCTCTGTTTGTTGGGCGAGGTGGGTGATGCACCTCTGTTGGGTCCGGAGTTGGTGAGAAGCACGGAGAAAGTTGAGCTTATCAAGTAAGAGGCTTATTCTGACCTGAGTTATCGAAATCTTATCTTTGTGGTAGGAGGAGACCTTTGGTATTTGAGGTGGGTGATCATGTCTTTACGAAGATATCACCCAAAGCGAGGTTTGATGAGGTTTGGAAAGAGTGGGAAGTTATCCTCGGTTTATTGGGCCTTTGAGATCCTTGAGATGATTGGCGAAATTTGCCTATCGTTTAGCTTTATGCCCTTGATTATCAGGAGTTCATGATGTGTTTCATGTGGTATGCTTGAGTATGAGCGGATCCGTCACATGTGTTGGATTGGACTGATTTAGTGGTTGATGAGGATGTCTGGTATGAGGAAGACCGTCTGGGTTTTGGATAGGCGGGATCAAGTTTTGCGAGGCAAAACCATCGCTTTAGTGAAAGTTTTGTGGAAGCATCACGGTGGAGGAAGCCACTTGGGAGCGTGAATTGGAAGTGCGTGAGAAATATCAGGACATGTTTAGTGACTAGAAATCTTATATATAGATTTTGTAATATTGTTGAACTTGAGAACTTTTATATATATATCATAAGTTGAAAAACATTGAGAATGTTTTGGATTTAATGTTAGCATTTTGAACTTGCCTTTTTTATGGAAGTGGAATATAACATTTATATATTGAATGTGTTGTTTATATCATGAGATTGAATATGATATGGAATTTGTTAACATTGAAAGGAATAATGCATAACATTGATGCGAAATGAAATCTATGTTGGGTTATACATATTAGAGATGCCTCTTGATAAGAGATGAAGTGGCCAGGTAGTGGGTCAAGTGTTGTTTATTGTTTTATAATATCATTGGGAATTGAGAAAAACTGTTTTTACAACTTATGTAATTCGGGAATGAAATTCTCTTAAGGGGAGGTTATAGCGACCGGTCTTTTCCATTTGATTATTATATCCGGGACTTATGTTTAAAGATTAGTTGTCATATTGTTGTTGTTGTCATCCTTTAATTCTATTTGGTGGAGTTTTAGGATGTGTTAGGCGTGTTTGAACAATTGGGTTGAGCCTTGGTCTAGGCGTTGGTTGCCGGTTTTTAGCCTTTCGCTCGGCGGACATTCCTTCGGCGGGGTTTACACTCTTCGGCAATTTTGGTCCTGCAAAACCTGCGGTGAGATCTCAGCTTGGCGGTTATCATTGCGCTCGGCCGGACCTTGTTTTGTTCTTTTCGCTCGGCGGTGTGTTGTCGCTCGGCGGACTGTCAAGTTAAATCTGGCAGCGTGTTTTAAAAGCAGGTTTTCGGCCCCTTCAGTTCTAAACCCTGGAGTTCTGAGGTTCTCTCTCTCCAACTTACCTTCTCTCCTAGGATTGATCTATCTAAAGTGGATTTCTACCCTAGTTCCTTCACAAATAAGATAGAGGAGAGTGAGGGCTTTCATTTAATCTGAGCAATTGTTGGTTTGGAACCTTTGTGAAGTTTGGCATAAATCTTCATCTTTCCTCTTTTGAGTTATTTCTTCGGTAGGGATTTCTACTCCATTTATCGTTTAATCCTAAGTGGTGGTATTTTGGTATGTGGGGGTATTTTGGTAATTTTGGGAGAAACCTTAGGGTTTGTCATAGATTAATTTATATAATTAATTTAAGGTAAGATGGTGATATTGGGTTTAATTCATGAAATTGGGGGATTCTGAGATAAATTGATGTAGTTGGATATTTAATCACTCATCTGTGAAATTGAGATTATTTGTGTGGTTATATTTATTTCTTGTTTAGAAATAATTGTTTTGAGCTATCGATGGAGGATAGCCATTGATTGTTAATAGACCTTGCATGCGGCTTAGGTATAGCGAAATTGAGTCACTTATTTATTTATTGAATTGATATAGAATATTAGGTGTATTGATTATGTGTTGTGTATGTCAAGTATTGATTATGTTGCATATGCATTTGGTTTGGAGGAGATAGGATGAACTCCACGGTTTAGGGAAGATAGGGGATGGACCTCATGGGATTTGTTGGGAGGAGATAGGGGATGGACTCGATAGCATCACATATGTGTGTGCTTATTGATAATAGAAATATTTCTATTTGTTATTAATATGATACATCATCACCATGTGTGTCGGTTGAGAAGTATGGAAGTGGATTTGATTGAGATGGTTATAACATCGGCATGTGTGTTTATTTTTGTTATAAGAAAGGTTTAACTTTGATTTGTTATCTTTGTTGAGTTGTTTGGCGGGTTACGAGGCCATATGCGGATAAATGGAAGGTGTATTGTGTCATAGACCATGTGTCATAGACAACGTAGATATTAATGTCATAATATTGCAAAGTGTATATTTTTGTGTTAACCATGTATCGAATTACTCTTTGCTTTAGTTAATTCTTATGCTTGGTTTAGTATTTCTCTCTTTGGTGTGGCTCACCCTATATAGAACTTCATTTTCGTTCGGTGGTTCATTACCTCCAAGGACTTAGCTTGTGAGGATTTGGATTGAAGACTTGCTTTTATTTATTTGTTTTTATTTGAAACATGTAAACATTCAAGCCTAGGGCTTTATCATATGAGTTAGACTCTTATTCTTTTGTGTCCAAGTGTTGGCTTGGCAAGATGTAACCGTAGGAGCCATTTAGTTTGATATTACGTGTAATGCTTTATTTAGTAATACTCGATGGATAATAGAATGTGTAGTTCTCTATTATTAATGCATGTTAATCTTATATATGATGGGTTTTGTTTTGAGGCGTGACAAAAGCAGTGTAGCTCTAAATGTTTCCATGTTTATTGATTGTATTGGGCTAGTTGTGCGAGAGAACTCAAATGGGGTGACAACACATTCCACACTTGCTCTTTTGTGCCTTAAAATTATTGCTTTGACCTAAGTTTTCAAAACCCTTTTTCGAACAACATAGAGCTGATGAAAAAGCGAAGGGAAGAAATTCCTCGGGTTTTACAAAGTTTTGATCATATTGAAAGAAGAGAAGACATGCTAAGCCCTTAATGATTCAAATCATGCTTGTGCGGCACTTAATCTTGAGAGGACCACAGCTTGATCCGGACCGGTTCCTGCTTGTTTTCAACCGGCGATTAAATCGCCTCCTAAAACTTTCAAAAACAAAATGTTTCTTGCTGATCCTGCGAACTGTGTGGAATCGCTCTCGAGATTCTTGGCGGCTTAGGATAAACTCTCCGATATACGAGACTCGACCCTTCATTTCCAAACCTTGGGTGGCATCCAAAATTTAGTTATTAATGCAAAGCCGTGAGGCCAGTTCAAGCGACCCTCGATCAAGAGGCAAGAAATCGAACAAAAGATTAGAATTTAGCCAAAGAAGTTTACCAAAACAACCATGTTGGAATCTCGCAAAGCCTATTGCAAAGTCATTCTCCGGGAAAGGGGGCTTCAATCTCAAAACCATTTGGCATGGACTGTTATACTTTTACCCTTTGAGAGGCACCATTTGGGCGGCTTAAAGGGAAGAGCTGACCCGAGCAAAAGTTAGAGCAAAGAAAAGAATGAAAAAAAGAAAAAAGAAAAAATGCAAAAATGCAAGAGAAAAATATATAGCAAAAGAAATAAAAAATGAAAATACAAAAGAAAAAAGAAAAAAGAAAGAAGAAATATAGCTACTTGAATTAGAAAACCGCATCGGTATGGCAAAAGTAAGAGCCTAAAATAGTGAAGGTTAAAATACGAAATTACCTTAACTTAGAACTTCGTGAACTGATTCCATGTTTGGGATCGTGAGGCAACGCTTCATCTGAAGTCCATTGGCAACTTCCATAGCGTCTCGATCCATGTAATGGTTTGATCACCCATGCTTCCTCTTGAATCCGATGTCTCGGTTGCAGCAATTGGAGACTACGGCGATCAACTTCCTTCGGAACCGATCCTGCGCTTTCAAGCGTGTGTCCATATATTGTTTATTAAGGCGTCTTCGTCCTCTCAGGTGCACGAGCCCGATCGACTCAATCATCAATAGGCATGCAGCGGCATCATCAAACAAGGGGCAACTTTCAGTTGCCATCTATTATAAAGTTGCCCTCGATTAAGATCATCAAACTAGGGGGCAACTTTCCGTTGCCCTTCCTCTCCCCTTTTAAGCCGGGGCAATTTTCCAAGTGCCTCCGTCCAGTCGCGCATCTCGATGGTGAGTTCAGTGCTTTCGTTGAGCATGGACCGTTTACAAAAATAGTTTTTGAAAATTTTTCTTTGAGGTTGACTATTTTCTCGAAAAACAATTCCATTTCCCAAAATTGGACCATGTTTGGACCCAAAGGAAAACTTGCGGTGCTTGCAACTGACTTGCATGATTTTCAAATCAAAATTGCCCAAGCTTTCGCTAATCTGGCGTTCATTTTGATCAAAAGCTGTTTTTAGAAAAACAAAGAATGGTCGAGTAATGAACTAGAGGAGCTTGCAGTTGAGCGGGTATCTGTCTTCCCACCCGTCGGCCGCATTTGCCGAGCTCTATCTACCAAAAAGAAATAGCCTGCGAGTTAACATTTGTATGGGGTGAACAGCGCTTCCTATTCATCTATCAATCACCCGGGGAGGGATAAAAAATGAGAGATTAAAGAATGAGAGGTGTAAGCCGGAAAAAGTGAGAAAGAAAGGTCTTGTGAGGAAAAAAGAGCTCGAGGGCGAGTGATCGAATCACCGTCGAAGAGAAGGTGGGAAACACTGGGAAGAATTGGCTCCTCAAGATCTTTTGTTTTTCAAACACGTCGTGTCGTGTCTTTTGGTTTTGTTAGTCCAACTTCGGTTTGAGTCTTTTAAAATTAATGTCTCGTTGTGTTTAGGTCGTGTGCCTTTTACTTTACATGAGTTCTCGGCGGTGTCCGGTTGTAGGCTCGATACCCGGGTTAAAAGCCTCTCTTTACCTCAAATAAATGTCGTGCTCGAGGATCTTAGTGCCATTCTCTACATCCATGCGAGTAAGAGAAGAAATGGAAAATTTAGGACATCAAAGTGTGTTTCAATTTGATCGATTCACTTGGTAATCCGGCTTGTCAGATTAGGAACATTTTGTTCAAAGAAGTTTGCCGTGTGCGGAGAATGGACCAAATGTTGGGTTATGGGTGTATCTTGATTAATCGGTGAATGTGAAATGTGTTGATTTGGCGGCGGAGGTTTGTATGAGTTGTTTGCTGTTAGTTGGTTGGTTATCCGATTATTACAGTGCAAGTGCCAAATTTCCAGGCAGTAAAACAATTTCAGTTACATCGAGATGTAATATGATGCAATGCAGTGCAAAGTATGAGATATGTAAACATAACACTTTTCAGATACAAAGTTTGTTTTATATAATCTCTTTCAAAGTACAAACTTTTGAAGAAAGCAAAAAAAAAATACACTGCGGCGTCTGCATAATACTCTATCTACCAAAAAGAAAAGTACAAGAAAAGAAATAAAAAAAAAGCGACAAAATCGTCATCATCGGCCGGCGAGGCCTCATGCTGAGGATCGATCCTCGCCTCTTCACAGGCAAAAAGCACAGGAGCATCGTCGCTTCATCCTTTGTCAGACCGACACGGGCTGTGTCGGCATTCTCCTCCATAAATGACTCAAAATCCGCCTCCAGAGCTCACCATCTCCACAGGCTGGAGCTGCGTGAGGCTGCTCGCGTGACCCGTCCCTCTAGTCTTGAGGAATATCCTGCCATCCAGAGAGTAGAGAGAGGAGGCCACAGTGAAGCGGCGCCACTCCTTTGGAGGATCGGGAAAGGAGGCTGAAAAATACAAAGAACAAACACATCGTCGGCGTGGCAAGCGGTTTATCGATCTGAAATCGATGTATGAGTACGGTGTGTGAATCTTAGTGGCCGATTTATCGATCTGAGAATCGATTGTATGAGTGCGATTGTGTGAATCTTGTGAGCAATGAATCGGTGCGAGATGCATTATATAAATCTGATGTATAAGCCGTGGCGGTTTATGGATTTTTGTGCGATCTTATGGCAGTTATGCGAAAGCAGTATGATTGAGAGCGTAGTCGAAGAACATCTTTGGCGGTATAGGCAACCAAAGCGTCGGTCGTGCAACATCCCCATCGGGGAGGCATTGACTCCGCGGTAGCGGGTATACTGGAGAGAAGCTGCCAAAAATATTAAATACATCGGTGATACATGGGATACTTGAATGGTAAATGAAATAACAATGCAAGATCTTGAAATAAAGTAATACATCTGGGAGTAAGTCGGAATACCCGACCAACTCATGACGGTGGAGGAGAACCAAAAGGGATCTGGTAGGTCTCCCCTCACCTTTGTAGCCTGTAATGTCAACATAGTGTGCGTGGCAGACGGCCAGGTCCCTCGTCCCTCTGCACTCCCCTCCTTGCCATGAGCTCGAGCCCTCTGTGGCAGACCCACTCCTGCTCCCTGCTCCCTTGGGACCAGCTGGCCATGTAGTCTCATTGGATCGGCTCGAGAAGGCCCCTGCTCAAAAGGCCATCAAGAAGGTCGGACGTACTCCCGAGTAATCGCCCTCGCCCTGTCGGCATCGATCGTCCACGGCCCGACCAAGGTGTAGTCCTCCATCTGTTTGGAAAATTTGTACCCCTCGATCTCCCTCATGCTGCTCAGGGAAGGATCGGAACTTCTCTGCTCACGGCAACTACCTAGAATTGGCGTATGAAACAACATTTCACACCAGTGCCGGGCAGGCCCAGGTAAAGCCCTCCAGGAGAATCCGATAGCGAGGTCTCGATGGGCTGGCCCGAAGCATACCAATCCGTATCACATTGGTAGTGGAGCCACAGGTTTGCCGGGTGACTGAAATGAAATCTGATTGATTATCTCTTGATATAGAAATATCAGCAGCTTGAAAGCGAATAAGCGAATTTGTAAGTAAAAACATACCTCGGTGGGGGTGATGGTGTATCGAAGAAAGCAGCGGAAAAGCTAAAAGTGTCAGGGGCCTCGGAACGCGCCATCGTCATGTAATGTGGCGAGAGAAGGAAGCGACGAAGGGGTCTCGCCTCCCCAGCTGTAGCTCTAGTCACGGGGAAGTAGGCGTACACCCACGGTACATAAGCAGACGTCGATTATGACTGCTCGGATGCGGGATCACGAGAATAATGAAATCGCAGGCTAGCGTGTGTTGTGTATTGTGTTGTCTGAAGTGTCTGGCGTGAACGATGTCGCGATTAGTGTAAGCGAGTATGTGTGTGCCGTGTTATACGATATCTGAGACTACAGATGTGTGCGCATGTACAAAATCTGAAAAGTATAAGCAATGTAAAGTAGAGAAAGACATACCTCAGGCTGCGATAGCCTCCTACTTGTAATCCTTGCCACGGTGACTCATATAATAGTAAAGGTGGCCAAAAGTACCGCCCCGATCATCTTGCACAATCCTCTCGGCGTCCACCATGTTGAGCGAAAGGCGAGAGAACCTTGTGTTGCGATCGATAAGCAAGGTGGTCCCAGCAGAACATGAGGAAGCGCGTCGTATCTCTCGGCCTCACAGGTCATCAGGCTGCGTCCACGGCCTGACTGCACTCGGGCGCACGCCAGACGGGAGTAGCGGACGAACCACAGCGAGCAAGTGGCGGCGCCTCGCCGCCTAAGTGAACCTGAGCGGCAATCCACTCATGCATGTCTGCTCGAAGGGGGATCGGATCACCCCACCCGTCTTGCCGGTGAGCATCGAGAAGTCGTAGGGGTCATCGTCATGTCTGATCGATAAAGTGAAATGAATCGGTGGTGTCTCACCACCTCTCTGCCAGGGTGGCAAGAAGAGGTCTGCAAGCAGAGAGCCTGGAGAGTCCCCTGCAGAAGGTACCAAAGCCGGCCCGATCTAATCACGGCTAGCAGCGTTAAGCGGCTCGATGTACCGATCGCGGCGGCAGCGTTCCCCATACCGCGAGAGTATGGGAAGTCTCCTGTAGTCGAAATTGCGAAGCCATATGAAGATATCGGTCGGTCCAAATCTGATTCAAGCAGATATCGGGTTTCAGCGTACCAGTGAGTGGGCTACGGCCTGTGATATGTCAGTGCTCCTATGAGGATCAGTGTAAATAGCATGTGTGCGTGTTTTTCAAAGTTCAAATAGATGCCAGGTCTCGGTATGTTTCAATGAGCTAGCGTGTGATTTGTCGCGTGTTTGTGTAGTTTTGTGCAAATCTAGCATGCGTCACGAGTTTTCAGTTCAAACAAGCAGGGTGTCGGCGAATTGCGGTCTGCAATGTGTGTAGTGTGTTTGAGTGCTTGAGGCTAGTGCGGTTTGTGCATATCGTCGGTCCTAAGCGAGATGTCGATTATGAGTTTGTCTACAATCAACTTCTGATGACATTACGCCGAACTAAGCGATTAATGGGTTGATTAGCTTCTGGCGATTGACGAAATCTACATTGCGAGAAAATAAAAAGCGAGAGTGTTACCTCGGCGCCGAAAGATAAGTGGGAGGCGGCTCAGAAAAGCTCGGGTCCAAAGCCTGTCGAAGTCGCGGAGTGGCGGAATCCATCGGTGGTAACACGTGAATGCCGGCTGATGGGTCGCAAGGTCAAAGGGTCGCTCGCTCAGTGGCAGGAGCTCGACCCCGGGATCCATCTCGTGGTCCGGGGGAGTCCCGACATGTGGAACATCATCGGCCATAGCAATGGAGTTGGGAAAAATAGCGGAAGAAGAAAAAATGGGCGAATACGAAAAGTCAATCGAAGTCAACCCGAGAGGGTCGGAAATGGCAGGAAGGCGGAAGAGGAAAATGCACGAAATGTAGAGAATATCGAGGAAACAAGTCGAAAAAGGCGGAAATAAGCGAAAAGTGCCGAAAGCGAAGTTTTGTTCGATCGAAAAATGTCCTAAAGCGAAGAATATCGCGAATCACGAGAAAAGGGGTGTAAAACGCGAAGAAAACGATGAGAAATCAAGAAAACAGACTCTAGAGAGAGAGAGTAGGGATTTTCGGCGGTGTGGAAGTGTGTAAAATAGGGTTTAAAACCCTATTTTATAAAGCCCGTAGTGAAATGGCAGTTCTGCCCCGATCAGGCATTTTCTGCCGGTCGGCACTTTTTGTGCCGATGGATGAGTTTAAGCGGTGGCCGGTGACCACCCACCTGTAGGTGGTGCTCCCAAGATGTTTTTAGGCAAGATGAGGGTCTTGGGTCTCCATAGATCAATAAAGTACAAGAAAATGCATCCCGATGCTCTCAGCCAGCGCCTCACGTTTTGACTTCGGACCGTCTCTCTTGTGCGTGGCGCTCCAAATTCAAGCGGATTGTATCCTTTTGTATCCTTTTGTCTTTATAAGATTCAAAAGTTACCCGTGTCGTTGCATGCATCCATCACATTGTCGGTAGCATTGTATCGCGCCATCTTACCCGTCCTTGGGACTTGCACTTTCATTACATCTCGAGGTGCGTGTGCCTCGTTTTTGCCATTCATTTTCCATCAAATGAGGTATGTGTGCCTCATTTGCATTTCGTGCATCTCGAGAATGCGTGTGCCTCGTTTTGCATTCCATTTTTCCATCAAATGAGGTATGTGTGCCTCATTTTGCATTTCATTACCATCTCAGTGCGTGCTGCCTCGTTTTTGCATTCATTTTCCATCAAATGAGGTATGTGTGCCTCATTTTTCATTTCATTGCATCTCGAGTGCGTGTGCCTCGTTTTGCATTCATTTTCCATCAAATGAGGTATGTGTGCCTCATTTTGCATTTCATTGCATCTCGAGGTCACGTATTGCCCCTCGTTTTGCATTCCATTTTCCATCAAATGAGGTATGTGTGCCTCATTTTTGCATTTCATTGCATCTCGAGGTCACGTGTGCCTCGTTTTTGCATTCATTTTCCATCAAATGAGGTATGTGTGCCTCGTTTGCATTTCATTGCATCTCGAAATTACGTGTGTGCCTCGCTTTTGCATTCCATTTTCCATCAAATGAGGTATGTGTGCCTCATTTAGCATTTCATTGCATCTCGAGGCACGCGTGTGCCTCGTTTTCTATTCCATTTTCCATCAAATGAGGTATGTGTGCCTCATTTGCATTCATTGCATCTCGAGGCGTGTGCCTCGTTTTGCATTCATTTTCCATCAAATGAGGTATGTGTGCCTCATTTTGCATTTTATTGCATTCATGAAATATGTGTGCCTCATTTTGCATTCATTGCATCTCGAGGTACGTATTGCTTCGTTTTGCATTTCATTTTCCATCAAATGAGGTATGTGTGCCTCATTTTGCATTTCATTGCATCTCGAGTGCGTGTGCCTCGTTTTCATTCATTTTCCATCAAATGAGGTATGTATTGCCTCATTTTTCATTTCATTGCATCTCGAGGCACGTGTTGCCTCGCTTTTGCATTCATTTTTCATCAAATGAGGTATGTGTGCCTCATTTTGCATTTCATTGCATCTCGAGGTCGGTGCCTCGTTTTCATTTCATTTTTCATCAAATGAGGTATGTGTATTTTTGCATTTTATTGCATTCATGAGGTATGTGTGCCTCATTTTGCATTCATTGCATCTCGAGGTCACGTGTGCCTCGTTTTGCATTCATTTTCCATCAAATGAGGTATGTGTGCCTCATTTTGCATTTTCGTGCATCTCGAGGTACGTGTGCCTCGCTTTGCATTTCATTTTCCATCAAATGAGGTATGTGTGCCTCATTTTGCATTTCATTGCATCTCGAGTGTCGTGTGCCTGGTTTTGGATTCATTTTCCATCAAATGAGGTATGTGTACCTCATTTTGCATTTCGTACATCTCGAGGTACAATGTGCCTTGTTTTGCATTCCATTTTCCATCAAATGAGGTATGTGTGCCTCATTTTGCATTCATTACATCTCGAGGAATCGTGTGCCTCGTTTGCAATTTCATTTTTCCATCAAATGAGGTATGTATTGCCTCATTTTGCATTTCATTGCCGAGGTAATGTGCCTCGTTTTGCATTTCATTTTGCATTTCATTATTGCATTCATGAGGGTATGTGTGCCTCATGTTCATGTTCATTTACTCTTGCATTCATGAGGTATATTGTGCCTTATGTTCATATTTATTTCAGTCTTGCATTCATAAGGTATGTGTGCCTCATGTTCATATTTATTTCAGTCCTGCATTCATGCGGTACGTGTGCCTCATGTTCATTCCATCCTGATCCACGGGAGGTGTGCGACCTCGCGTGCATCATTTTACATTCCAGTGAGGTATGTATACCTCACTTGCATTGCATTTTACCTTCAGTGGGGTATGTGTGCCTCACTTGTATTCCCATTTCATTTGTATCCTGTCTATACACATTGCATTGTATGCGTGCTTTGCTTTACTGACATGTGTTCAATTACCTTTTATACACATTGCATTGTATGCGTGCTTTGCTTTACTGACATGTGTTCAATTACCTTTTATACACATTGCATTGTATCGTGTTTTGCTTCTTGATATGTGTTCAAGTTCCTTTATACACATTGCATTGTATCGGCTTTTGTTTCTTGATATGTGTTCAAGTTCCTTTATACACATTGCATTGTATCGCGTGCTTTGCTTCTTGACATGTGTTCAATTACCTTTTATACACATTGCATTGTATGCGCGTGCTTTGCTTTCTTGACATGTGTTCAATTACCTTTTATGCACATTGCATTGTATGCGTCTTTGCTTTTTTACGATATATGTTCAAGTTCCTTTATACACATTGCATTGTATGCGTGCTTTAGTTTTAACGATATGTGTTCAAGTTCCTTTATACACATTGCATTGTATCGTGCTTTGCTTTTCTCGATATGTGTTCAAGTTCCTTTATACGCATTGCATTGTATCGTCGTTACTTTACTTACATGTGTTCAAACCCACCATTCTGCTATGCACATTGGCATCAAGTGCCTACGCTAAGATTGGCATGCGTGCCGTTTCATTACGTGTCATGCATACTCGCTAACAATCTTCATGCACTGTTAAGTTTGCTTTCTTCTGACGATATTGTATGTACGGCTCATTTGAGGCAGCGCAACCGGACGAAATTCGCCGCACAGTATTGTATCCTTCGGTGAGACGTTTGAGAATTGCATAATTCTCTTACATCCTTTCGTGCATTATAGTGTAGTCCGGTATGCTAGCTTATAACCTGTCGCATGTGTGCTTCATTACGGCTTCCTTTGCATGATCATAAGTTATGCTCGCTTATTGCATTGTCTTGCATTTTTCCCTGCCTTTGAAGATAATACCTTACCTGCTGACATGCTGCTTAGCCACTGCGCACTTCTGGGTTTGATTCCTAAAAAGGGATACGTAAAGCAAATTTGCGAGTTCAACCATTTGCGTTTTGTATGTTTGTCCAAGTCTTCGGCCTTGTCAAAATGGGTGTCCTCGGCTTTGACATTCACTCCCGCCATTATTATGACTTTCGAGTTCTGTCAAGAGAGGCAAGAGACACCCCATTTTTTGACCGGTCCTCAAGACTTTCGGGACGTCACCGCTTGAACACTTTCGGTGATTATCCATGTTTGTGTTCGCTTGGAGTTCCTGAGTTCTCGTACAATGTAGCCTTGCCCTCGAAACTCCCGAACTCGACCGCTTGTGTTTGGTTCACCAAACACTTGTGTTTTACCTTGGAAGGGCAGGGAATGCTTTGTGAGGCATCCCCCACACCACCGGTGGGCAAGGCCACCGTCGGTCAGAAGGTCAGTTACTATCGGCACTTTATTGTGCCGATCGGCGCATCTTTGTGCCCGGCCAAACTAAGTTTGTCAAAATGACACTCTTTGCCCGGCAATCGCTGTTCACCGTTTTGAGATATTTTCTCACAAATGTTGACCTTTGCTCTCCATACACGTGTATAGGAGGATGAGCTTGTTTGGTAACTTAACTTGTAAGTTTGGTTGCCCTATACAAGAGAACTCTCTTCTCTTGGCTTAGGGGTTGGATTTTTCTTGAGAGGTTTTCACCATTTTTAGACAGAGAAGCTCGGGTTTACGTTAGAAAATATATATCTATCCTATATCTATCCTTCTCTTGTTAAACTAAATTGTTTTGTGCCTTACTTTTGCACACTAGCACCTAGTGCTTCACCTTTCTCTTGGAATGAGGTTCTAGAGGTTGGTTTTTGATGATTTTGGCTGATTTTCACCAAAGAAGCCTACAACACCAAGCTTTGTGAAGAGGTCTACAAGGGTGAGCCACTAGTTCTCTTTTTACCCCATTCTTGTACCTTCCTTTTGCTTGGTTTTAAAACAGTTTTTGGGCTTAGTGTTTGGCACATAGTTCTGATTTTTGACCCTCTTTATTGTATATTAAGAGTGTTTAGTGGTTTGGGTAGGTTTGACCACCCTTAGGCCTTGAAAAGGGCACTTTGTGCTATTTTGTGAGAGATCCGAGATTTTTGGGTGATAGGATCTCTTCACAAATCTTGAGGATTTCGGTGGTGGAGATGATGCCTTAGAGTCTCAAGAGGAGAGGGCCACCCTCTCCTCGATGTCCTGAAAAGGGCAAGTTTTGGCTTCCAAAGGAGCACCATGTTTGAGTGTGTGTTGAGCATGCCTTGGTTGTCTTTCATGCTTATAATGCCATGATATAACATGTTTTCAAGTTGGTTTTGGTCTCCTATGCATGCTTAGTATAGTTGCCTTGTAATGCCTTAATATTGCCTTAACATGCCTAGGTTGTATGCCTTTGTTGTTAGCATGTGTTAGGCCTAGGTCCATGAAGATTTTGTGCTCATATTATCATGTTTTAGGTCTGTCCATAAGTATTTTGGTCAATCTTAGCATGTTTAATATAGCCCCTTTGCATTTGGCTTGTTGGCCTAAAGGGCATAAGTGTGTAACATGCCATGCTTGCATTGTTTTTTGATGATTTGGAACCATTTCATATGCTATTTCAGTCCCCTAGAGGTGCTTGTATGTTTACATTGCATGCTTCTTTGTGACTTCTTAAGCTTGTGTTAAATGCTCCATGTTTTGGTCATGTTGCATGCCTTTGATTCCATGTCTCTTAGATGCTATCTAAGTGGTCCTTTGGGCCTAATTTAACATGCTAAAAATCTGTTTTGAGTTGTTAAGTGCATGCCATAATTGCCTTGCATAGGTGTAGTTCAATGCCCTATTGGCTTGCCTTAGCCTAAGACCATTTGCATGCTTTGTTTGACATGCTTCATTGCATGATTTGGCATCATGTTTAATATGAATTTCAGAGCTTTTAATGCATGCTATTAGTCCATGTTTGGCCTCTTTAAGTGTGCTTGAATGTTGCTTGTTTATGCCTTGGGTTTGGTACCTTAACATGTGTGTGTGTGTGTGTGTTTAGTCCCCAATTGTAGGCATTTTGGCTACTGATTTTAGGCCTTTTTGAGTTGCCTAATTCATGTCTAAGTCCATCATTTCATTGGTTTGCATGCTTGCCTTATATGCTTGTTTGCATGTTTGCATAAGTGTATCACATTGTCCATCTTGCATCCTAGATAACATGCTTAGGATTGCACCACATTGACATGCATGCCAAGCCTCTTGAAGTGAGTTTGATAGAGGTTTGGCACCCTTTTGTGCCTATGTGTTTTGCATGCATTTGAAAGTGAAGTTGCATTCTTGGTTCTTAGGGCCATCATGCATGAAAATGAGCGATTGGTGGTCCGGGAACCGAGGCACATGCCCCCTTGAGTCCATAACATGATAGGGAGTGTGTTTGGTGCATAAATGGCTTGAATTGCATTGCCTTGCATGTTGTTTCCCTCATTGTTGTGAGTTGCGTGTTCTGCGAGAATTTTGTGCCGACCGCACTATTTAGTGCCGACCGATCAATCGGCACCGATGAGTGAATTCAAGGTGCGGTGGCCTCCTCCTTCACGGTGGTGCTCGCCTCACGGTGGTACTCCCCAAGGCTCTCGAGAGGCACTCGGGATTTTGGTAATTTTCTGAAGAGGAGAGCAGAGGAAGCAGAGGCACACTTGCACGGCAGTGCGGTTCCGAGCCAGTCCCGAGCGCGCGCTGCTTTTCGGCCCTCATCCCGAGGCGATTTACTGTTTAATTAGATTAGTCAATTTATTTAATTAATTTAGTTGATTTGTAATATTTAATTAGCTAGGGTAGTTAATTATTTATTCAGTTCTGCATTATTATTCGGTCCCTCCGAGTGAGGGCAAAAATGTAATAAGTGTGTGTGAGTGGGTGCATGTCTTCCAATCCCCACTTCCTTCTATCCCTTTTATTTACCTGCTTACGATGGTAGATTAGGGCACACTTATTTTAGCATACCTTATGCAATGCATGCGTGCATTCATGCATTTGTTTACATACATTGGGCTCGGCACATCATGCAAACCGCATCATACTTTCAATTCAAAATTGAATACGTGATAGTTGTTGCATCTCATGTGCCATGTTTAGGGTTGGCCGAGCCTGTTTAGATTACACTCCTGTATGTGTCGCATTAGCCACTTAACATGAACTAGGTCATGCATGTTTGCTAACTAGTTTACTGTTTTGCACGAATGCGATGTAAGTTTTATGGCTTTAGCATATCGATGCTGGCGTGAGTGTTTACCATGACAAGATGCTTGCCATGCGGCTAAGTGCTTACATGATAAACTATTTGAATGCTGTGGGTGGAGGTTGATTGCCTGAGTTGGAACAACTCGTTGAAATCAATTTTAGCCTACTTGCAGTAGCAAAAACTAACACGTTTTTCGAGACAAAACGGATATGCAATGTTTATTTCCAAATTAGGCAATCTAGTCTATACTTTTGTGTTGTGCATCACGTAGTAAATTCTAGGCTAATAATCGAATAAGAACGCATAAAGTTTTCAAAAACGGATATCACGGTTAGTAGAGGCGGTCTTCGGACCGGCGAAGGGTGCTCATAATGACCTTCCCGATCGCACCCAAGCTCCGAGCCAAGACCACTTTGGTGATGACGGACATGTGGCCTTCTTGCGAGTCGTGGTTTTAAATTCCATTTTAAAATATTTAGGTGGCGACTCAGTCGCAAAGATCCATGTTTGGCACTACTTTTCAAAAAATCTGTTTTTCTTCAAAACGATTTGCCAGAGTTGGACTCTTTGGTTCAGATTTAGAACCGCGACACAAATTGAGTCCGAACTGTAGCGCGAGGTCCCCCGCGGACGTGCTACATGGAGCAGATGAGTAAAACGTTCGAGATGCTTGGCATCGAGGACGGGGCGTCAAAAGTGACCTTGACATCCTTCCAGCTTAAAGGGGGTGCGGGTCAGTGGTGGAATTACATAAGGGGCCGTATTGCTGGCACGTGTGAGACTTTTGTGGAGGCTTTTCAGGAGAAGTACTTATCTCCAGCAGTCAGGGAGAAGCTGAAAGACCAGTTTTGCCATCTTTTGCAGTTGAGTTCTTCAGTGGTCGAGTATGAGGCTGTTTTTACTAGCTTGTCCAGGTTCGCACCTGAACTTGTGGCGTCCGAGGAACGCCGCTGTATCGAGTTTGAGAAGAGGTTGAGGCGCGGCCTCAAGATGAGAGTTGGGGGTTCTATGATCCGAGACTATGGGCGCTTGGTTGATGCTGCAGCCTATATGGAGATCATGATGCAGGAGGAGGAGGGACAGAGAGGCTCCAAGAGGAGCCAGGATGGTCAGGGTGATGGCAGGAGACAGAGGGGTGCTAACCCTCAGCAGTCTCAGGGTGGTGTTGCTAGATCGACCTTTCCAGTCTAGTGCGAGGCTCGGGAGAGGCAAGCAGGAGATTTCACTGTTACAAGTGTGGTCACGGGCCACAAGGCTTGGTTTGCCTCAGAGGAGGAGAGTCAGCTTCATCTTCACTAGACCGCAGAGCCAAAGTCAGCGAGAGCGGCCCTTGTCTTGTTATCGGTGTGGTCACCGCACTGAAGAGGTTTTGCCACGCTGAGTGCCACTTGAGCGCGTTTGGTTCTAGGCGACGCAGGTTTTGAAATTTCAGCTCACCAGGCAGGCCTCGAGGGCCAATCCGGGATCTTCGTCGTCCCAGTCTGTGCAGCAGTCGTATGCTTCGAGGGGTGAGCAGGTGGATCAGGGGCCTACTGGGCGCGTGTATGCTGTTACCGGGCATGATCTTGTACCTGCTCCATCAGTTGTGAGAGGTACCTTCTTGTTTTGCAACTCGGTTGCTAGTGTATTGATTGATACGGGTGCATCTCATTCTTTTGTATCTGCTACATTTGCATCTGTTTTGGGATTGGAGTTGGCACAGTTAGCATCTCCTATTTGTGTAATATCACCTATTGGGGGTGAGTTGATTTTGAAACAAGGATGTAGGGGTTGTGATATAGAGGTCGCCGATCGCCGGCTTCCATTTCCTTTTGTAGTGATGCCCATGTCGGGATTTGATGTTATTTTGGGTATGGACTGGCTATCGTCATACCGGGCTGTTATTGATTGCTACCGCCAGAGGGTCACAGTTTGTACCTTGAGTGGGGATTGTTTCCATTTTCTGGGGGATCGGGTTGGTAGTGTGTTGCCACCGGTGTATGATCCGCGAGGGCGGAGTGAGCTTAGTGGTCTACTTGCTAGCTTTTTGAGTAGTGAGTGTGGTGAGACCCAGACTATGTTGTCGAGAGTGGTTTGTGAGTACTCGGACGTCTTTCCTGAGGATCTTGTTAGTTTGCCACCTCATCGAGAGATTGATTTCTCTATTGATCTAGTGCCCGGCACGACGCCGATTTCTATGGCACCTTCTAGCTTTTGCTCGGCCAATTGGTTGAGTTGAAGGTTCACTCGAGAATTATTTGGATAGGGGCTTTATTCGCCGTAGTGTTTCGCTGTGGGGAGCACCGACCATCTTTGCTAAAAAGAAAGATGGCGCCTTGAGACTTTGTATCGACTACCGGAAGTTGAATCCGGCTACGGTTAAGAATAAGAACCCCACGCCCCCTATAGATGATCTGTTTGACCATTGAAGGGGTCCCATTGTTTCTCTAAGATAGACTTGAGGTCAAGTTACCACCATTGAGGTGGGGAGGAGGATATTCAAGACTAAAATTCCGCACGCGGATGGCATTATGAATTTCTGGTGATGCCATTTGGGCTCACCAATGCACCGGCGATCTTTATGGATTTGATGAACCGATATTCCGGGAATTCTTAGATCGCTTTGTAGTTGTCTTTGTGGACGACATTCTCATCTATTCACCTTCAGAGGAGGAGCACGAGGAACACTTGAGAGTGGTGCTCGAGTTACTTAGAACCCATAGGCTGTATACCAAGTTTGGGAAGTGTGAGTTCTGGCTAGGAGAAGTCAAGTTCTTAGGCCATGTGGTTTCTGAAGAAGGGGTGTCTGTTGATACATCCAAGATTGAGGCAGTGCAAGATTGGGCACAGCCTAAGAGTGTGTTTGAGATCCGTAGCTCGGGATTAGCTGGGTATTACGCCGTTTGTGAAGGATTTCTCCAAGTTAGTGTCATGACCAACCCGCCCCTATGGGTTATATCATAACCGCCAAGAATCATGAGATTACCTACGGCCTCAAACCAAACAAGACAAAACTCATCAGAGTAAAAGGGGCCAAACGGAAGCAAATTAAAAACTTTGTCCATAGAGCCGTGCTTATATGCATATCAAAACATTCCGCATATACGATGTTAATAACTCACAATGAAAGCATAGCAACATAAATTTGCATGCATACAGAACATTCAAAACTGAGTCAACCAAACAAAACTATATATAGACGTACTCAAAACTTCGCCGACATGACAACATAGAATAGAATGACATAAAGGCGAAGGCAAGTCTCGTGCGTGAGACACAAGGGCTGACACTCCAAAACCTTTGTTGTTCCACACAGACTTCACTAAGGCTGGGTTTGGACATCCCTTGGCTCACCTACAAACACATGAATGAGCGTGAGCGAAAGCCCAGTGAATAATATCAAATAAAGAATATACTTTGGAACAATGTACATCAAACCGCCTTGGGCCCAATTTGCATTTCTAACTAATACATACATACATACATAGGCATATGTAAGTCAAGTAACTAAAGTTCCAATACATTCCACGGCCTCGGGCCCAATTCATTCATGTCCATCGGCCTTCGGCCCACATTTATTATCAAACGGCCTTCGGCCCACATTTTATCAAACGGCCTTCCGCCCAGTCATCTATATCAATCGGCCTTCGGCCCAATCATTTATCAATCGGCCTTTGGCCCAATCATTTATATCAATCGGCCTTTGGCCCAATCATTTATCACTCGGCTTTCGGCCCAATCACTTATCAATCGGCCTTTGGCCCAATCATTTATATCAATCGGCCTTTGGCCCAATCATTTATATCAATTGGCCCTTGGCCCAATCATTTATATCAATCGGCCTTTGGCCCAATCATTTCTCAATCGGCCTTCGGCCTATATATCAAACTGGCTCTTAGGCCTTTATATCAAACTGGCACATAGGCCTTTTAGACTTTTATATCAAACTGTGTCCACCCTTCAAATTAATGAACTTTACATACTTACATAGAAGTAGCAATTGGACAACAACATATGTCAGATATTACTCACAGTGATCGGTTGGTTGAATTGCCCTGCAGCTTGACCCTACATATCACATAACACATATGGGTCACAAATAATTCAATCCGTTCTTTAATTCACATATTCCTCTTTAGGCTTCATTCTTATCTCTTTAATTCAATTACAATGCTCAATGTATGCCTAAGAGTGCTTACAAGTGAAAGAGAACGGAAAACAGAACACAGAATACATTTTTAGAATTTGTAAAACAGGTCCCTCGGCGAAGGACCCTTAAGCTCGCAAAGTGCTGGCTACCTCAAATTCCGCCAAGCATGAACTCGGCCGCCGAGCGGACTTCTTGACTACATAGCTCCCGCCGAAGGTTAACTTCCCCGCTCGAGCGGGCACCATGTCTGACAAAAATGCTGAACTGATTTTTCCGCCGGCCATTACCCGCCGAGCGGACATCAAAATTCTGGAAAACCCAGATTGTGTTCTTGAGCTCTAATTCGAATTGCCAGCCACATTACCTGCATGCAATGGCCCAAATCTCAAATTTAATCATGCTAACATGACACCAATGCAGGATTACAACATTAGGAAGCTCAATTTCTTGATTTATCTACATGCATGTCTCCAAACCCATTCCAATATGGTAAAATCATGCATTCAAGCTCATCTCTCAATTATTCAAACATGCATGCTAATATTTGACCTTATTTCCAACCCAAACAAAGCAAATGGTGTTCATTCTCATGGAATACAACAAAAGCATGTTTGCATGTAAGATTTAGCACCTTCACTTCTATGTTCAACTCGATACATGCTAGATTATGCAATTCTACAACCATTACATATATGCATGCCTTCATTGACCATCAAATGAACACAAACAACTCAATTTCCTCAACATCAAGCTAACTCATGTTCTTGATCATCAAATACACTTGAATCTACACATTTACAACAAAAATCCATGAGTTCACTTACCTAGGAGCTTTAATTTTCTAAGCTCTAGTCAATTCTTGAGCCAATTCTCCAAAATTTCCAAGCTTTAAGCCAAATTAGCACAATTCTTCTCCCTTTCTCTCACTATGGCTGGCCCTCTCTTTCTTCCTATTGTCTAACCCAGATTTTGAGTTCATATGGGCTAAAGGAGAGTATAGTGCTATTATACAACAAATCCCACTAACATTTTATTTAATATAAAATAGTTGAGCACTCAGTTCATCAATTAAATCGACTTAATCTGGCCCGAACCAATTTTTAATTAAATTTCACCGTAGGCTCTAAAAATTATGCCAATCACAATGGCGCAATCAATTTTGGGTTTTGTGGCCGATAAGGCCCTCAATTTAATTTTCGAAGCGGTAAAATCAAACAGATATTCCTACGGTGAACAGATGGAAATTCAAAACCACATATATTCACATAATTGGCACACCAAATCATATCAAACATATAATCAAATTCATATTAAGGACCAATTAGCTAATAACGAACAGGCATCACAGCCTCGCCCTTTAGGAAGTTTGGTCCTCCAAACTTAATTTACCAGAGCCAAAAATAATTCGAATACTTTCTTATTCAACGGTTCCATTCCTTTTTAGTTATCCACTCAATCTCAAAATCACCAACACTCTGTTCTCAATCAACAAAGACTCAACTTTTCCTCCATACAAGGCTTGTATGGTATTACACCAAACTAGAGCGTAGCTATTGTCATAAACAAAGTTTGCCAATGATGGATAGATTTCCAACCGCCTCGTAAATCTAAAACATACATTTGGAGCATTCCCTCCAGAATCTAAAAGGTTCCTTCTGACTGTACATCAATTTACAGATGGGAAGTAGCGCCGAATCACAATTCAATTTCCATTGCCTCTTGAAGGCTTGTCAGAATTCAAACATATTTCAGGATTTCTGTCTAAGCAACAGACACTGGGACCCCATACAAACAAGCAACCTTATTAATGTAAACAGTGGCCAGTCTACAAGCATCATATGAAAATGTCACAAGGAGGAAACGAGCAAATTAAGTAATTCCTCATACAACAACCCAAATAGGATTTACACCTTGAGTGCTCAAGGTAGCCCCACAATGAAATTCGTAGTCACATATATCCCTATTTCCATTCCGAAATAGGGAGAGATTGAAGCAGTTCCGCCACTAACTGATATTCGACTTTGACCTGTTGGCACCGAAAATATTTAGTCACATTCACCAATTGCCCTTTTCAAGGTAGGTCACCAACATATTTATTTCAATGTCGGCTAACTTTACCACAGAAGTTCGGTCTATTCCTTGTCACAAAAGTTCAATTCATTTCTCAATAATTCCACAATTCACAATCTGATTCGGTATTTAGTCCAGCGACTCATCACAATTATCCAAGGTCAATCAAAAGTCTTCAGGAATATAAGGTGGATCCAGATACTGATTCCCGAATCAACAAAGGTAACATCGAGGTAATTAACCACACAATACACATAGTCGCACATCCCCATAATACCGATTGTAAAGTACAATAACATCAAGCGTGCAATTTCGACATAATACACGTGTTCTCAATTCATTCAACAGTTCTGATTCACAATTCAGTTCAATATTTAATTCCCTGTTCTATTGAGTCCTTCCACATTATCTGATAGTCATCAAAAGCATAAGGCAATTTGTATATAAACCTCCATAATGGCAAAGGCAGTATCAAAGGAGTCAATCACATGTTAAGCACAATTTACACATCCTCAAGGCCCCAATTACAGAATATAATGGCATTGGGCAGGTATTCACAAGGCATACTGAATTCGCACACTTACGGATAATCAGGATTTCTCAAAGCTTCTTGGATGTCTATAACATCTGCATAACACCAAAGGATGACATTCCGGACAAAACAAAGGAATAATCGTCTCAGAATCAAGCACACCCGTTCATGACCATCGGTGGCCGACTCGAGATCGATTAGTCAAACCCACCCGTACGAAACCGTCGGTGGGAAAAGGTATCTCAATCAAAGGTGTTACATAGGCTTAACGTCCCGTAGCACGAAAGGACGTCTCACGAATGTCATCAAAACAGACACAATACCACTTACTATAACTTGATTTCTCGAAATCCGATAACACTGAAGCAAACACATGAAACATATTCTGATGAGTTGAGGATAAATATTCAGTATGGTTCACAATCAAATCAATCTGTTGTCATCGGTTTCTGTAGCGTCAAACAAGCAAGAACATGATAACACACACACGTTGTTCCTTAAGACACCCAATCACTGGATTTGCACAATTCAGTTCATCTATAACACATATGTCCTCAATAGTTGAAGGTTGGTTCTCAATGGTGTTCATAGGTAGATCAATCTGTTGATAGCCCACAAAAGGTCTTTCAAATAAGTCAAGTACTCCAAAATTCAAGTTTTGGGTCCATCAGTTTTCCTGCCAATAATAATCTGGCCATTCATTTATAGACAATTCTTAACCCCCTTTTACAAAATCAACTCAGATAGAGGTTCTTATCAATCAATCCAAGCAAAGGTCTTGTCGATTAAATCAAACAAAGGTCCCATCAAATTATATCCAATGAGGGTTCTATCGGGTCAATTCGCACAAAGGTTCTATTGGATCAAGTGAGATAGAAGTTTTCTCAAATAGGGTACATTTGATTCAGAAAGCTCGCTTCGCTTGTTTAGGCACATGGTGATAGTTTCACAACCGCCTAAGTTTATCAGTTCTCAAGGTCATATCAGAATTGTTCATCACAACTGTTCATATCAAAGTGTCTCAAATCATGTGCAATATGGTATTGTCCACATAAGTTCAGGTATAGTTACATAAACATGCAAGTGTTCATATCAGGAGGTACGTATCATAATCAGTATAGCAGTTCCCAAATAAGCCTTATATGCAAGAACATGGTGCACAGTAATACATTATACAGAGTTCCTCGGGTACACATAGTATAGGATTGTTACGCAAAAGTTCCAAATTAGTCACAAAAGCAAAGGTTTATGAGTTAAACCCAATATAGCCACATAGCCCAATCAATTTTCTACCAATCAAAATACATGGTCTCACAATTATAGAGTTCATCATTTAGGGTACTCAAATCGGTCACATGATCATCGAGTCATAATCCTAGTGGTTTAGTCATTGAAGACAGTAATGTATCAAATCACCTTAAGCATAGATTCAGATGTACATGTGCATGTGCAGAGTTAATCGATATCCCAATACATATTTCACAAATTCCCCCACGGAGCATATACATTCAATGAATACGGTCTCAATCTTGTGGGCCTAACCAATCTAGATACACATGCAGCAAATATGATTGGATATGCCGATTCGAATCAAATAATATCCCAAGCAAAGATGTACACATGTACTAATTCAGAATCCATCAACACATAAGCATTCATTTGTAAACAATATAGATACATGGGATAACAATCACAGTATTCTGAGTGCTTTCTGGGTGAGTGTAATTACTCTATCCTGAGTAGCAATTCCTACCACTGGTACGAATCTAGCTGAGGCAGAACATTTATTCACATTTGCTCAGTTCAGGAACAATTCCTTACCATATGATCCATTTTACCATAGCTATAACAAGCCTCAGAAGCCCGATAACAAACTCTTCGGTGTTTCTTACACTGATGGTGACAAAAATTCTTGCCATAGCGGCAACTGACGTTACTGTCTTAAGATCTCTATCATTTCCTGTACCATTCTTTCCAGTCTATCAAGTCGGGCTGTGGAAGAGCCTTCCAGCTCGTATGCCCTAACTCAATCCATACCCTACACAATCTCTTATTAAGCTTTGCCAAATACGGGGGTGTCCAATACAAAAATAAACACATAATCACATTCGTACATAGGCACGTCTTTATATTCTCATTTCACATATCATACGCAATTAATCACATATGTAACAGATAATTGCATACTTATCAGATATCGCATGCTGAACATTTACTAAGTAATTATATACTCAAATCATGTTCATATTTCGCATAGACACCCGTAGGCAAAATTGAATGCACATAAACAACTTTTCATGGTTCATATATTCATGTATGTGCATCATAACGAAACAAACTTGTTATACACATTAGCGTAACAATTTATACCTCATATTCGAACCATGTGTGGTACTTCCTTTAGCGTGACATATCATGTTGGTCAAGCATATTAACATACCTCATACATAGGCCATGGTATTGTTTCCCCCGGGCGAGGGCCTGTGCCACGGTATTATTTCCCCCGGGCTAGGGCCTCATGACCATAAGCCACAGTATTATGTCCCCTGGGCAAGGGCCTCCGCTAAGGATACCACAATTATGTTCGAGAAGAATTTAGGCAATCATTCATTTATACCAAACATAGCATTAGGCAATCATTCATTTATACCCAACATAGCATTATACTTTATACAAAGATTCACAAGTATGCATATACCAGAGAGCATACGTATTCCAAAGGTTCACCATGCAAGCAATTTACTTAATTATAGCACATAACTGTTCATATCGAATCACTTAAGCATGTTCTTGATGCTTTCAGATTTATATTTATCACATGAATGCATCCTAGATCTTTTCTAGACGCTCATTACTCTTTTGGACAAGTGTGTGAGTTATTAACTCGTGCTCTGATACCACTCTGTCATGACCCGAACCCGTCCCTATGGGTTAAGGCCATAACCGGCCAGTAATCATGAGATTACCTACGGCCTCAAACCAAACAAGACAAAACTCATCAGAGTAAAAGGGGCCAAACGGAAGCAAATTAAAAATTTTGTCCATAGAGCCGTGCTTATATGCATATCAAAACATTCCAGACATACGTATGTTAATAACTCACAACAAAAAGCATAGCAACATAAATTTCTGTACAGACATGATCATTCAAAACTGAGTCAACCAAACAAAACTATATATAGACGTACTCAAAACTTCGCCGACATGACAACATAGAATAGAATGACATAAAGGCGAAGGCAAGTCTCGTGCGTGAGACGCAAGGGCTGACTCTCCAAAACCTTTGTTGTTCCACACAGACTTCACTGAGGCTGGGTTTGGACTTCCCTTGGCTCACCTACAAACACATGAATGAGCGTGAGCGAAAGCCCAGTGAATAATATCAAATAAAGAATATACTTTGGAACAATGTACATCAAACGGCCTTGGGCCCAATTTGCATTTCTAACTAATACATACATACATACATACATAGGCATATGTAAGTCAAGTAACTGAAGTTCCAATACATTCCATGGCCTCGGGCCCAATTCATTCATGTCCATCGGCCTTCGGCCCACATTTATTATCAAACGGCCTTCGGCCCACATTTTATCAAACGGCCTTCAACCCAGTCATCTATATCAATCGGCCTTCGGACCAATCATTTATCAATCGGCCTTTGGCCCAATCATTTATATCAATTGGCCTTTGGCCCAATCATTTATCAATCAGCCTTCGGCCCAATCACTTATCAATCGGCCTTTGGCCCAATCATTTATATCAATCGGCCTTTGGCCCAATCATTTATCAATCAGCCTTCGGCCCAATCACTTATCAATCGGCCTTTGGCCCAATCATTTATATCAATCGGCCTTTGGCCCAATCATTTATCAATCGGCCTTCGGCCCATATATCAAACTGGCTCTTAGGCCTTTATATCAAATTGTGTCCACCCTTCAAATTAATGAACTTTACATACTTACATAGAAGTAGCAATTGGACAACAACATATGTCAGATATTACTCACAGCGATCGGTTGGTTGAATTGCCCTGGAGTTTGACCCTACATATCACATAACACATATGGGTCACAAATAATTCAATCCGTTCTTTAATTCACATATTCCTCTTTAGGCTTCATTCTTATCTCTTTAATTCAATTACAATGCTCAATGTATGCCTAAGAGTGCTTACAAGTGAAAGAGAACGGAAAACAGAACACAGAATACATTTTTAGAATTTCAGAAAATAGGGTCCCCGCTCGAGCGTGGACTTCCCCGCTCGAGCGGACCCTTAAGCCTGCAAAAGTGCTGGCTACCTCAAATTCCCGCTCGAGCATGAACTCGGCCGCTCGAGCAGACTTCGTGACTACATAGCTCCCCGCTCCGCTCGAGCGTCAACTTCCCCGCTCGAGCGTTGATTTTCCCGCTCAAGCGGCCATTACCCCGCTCGAGCGGACATCAAAATTCTGGAAAACCCAGATTGTGTTCTTGAGCTCTAATTCGAATTCCCAGCCACATTACTTGCATGCAATGGCCCAAATCTCAAATTTAATCATGCTAACATGACACCAATGCAGGATTATAACATTAGGAAGCTCAATTTCTTGATTTATCTACATGCATGTCTCAAAACCCATTCCAATATGGTAAAATCATGCATTCAAGCTCATCTCTCAATTATTCAAACATGCATGCTAATATTTGACCTTATTTCTAACCCAAACAAAGCAAATGGTGTTCATTCTCATGGAATACAACAAAAGCATGTTTGCATGTAAGATTTAGCACCTTCACTTCCATGTTCAACTCGATACATGCTAGATTATGCAATTCTACAACCATTACATATATGCATGCCTTCATTAACCATCAAATGAACACAAACAACTCAATTTCCTCAACATCAAGCTAACTCATGTTCTTGATCATCAAATACACTTGAATCTACACATTTACAACAAAAATCCATGAGTTCACTTACCTAGGAGCTTTAATCTTCTAAGCTCTAGTCAATTCTTGAGCCAATTCTCCAAAATTTCTAAGCTTTAAGCCAAATTAGCATAATTCCTCTCCCTTTCTCTCACTATGGCCGGCCCTCTCTTTCTTCCTATTGTCTAACCCGGATTTTGAGTTCATATGGGCTAAAGGAGAGTATAGTGCTATTATACAACAAATCCCACTAACATTTTATTTAATATAAAATAGTTGAGCACTCAGTTCATCAATTAAATCGACTTAATCTGGCCCGAACCAATTTTCAATTAAATTTCACCGTAGGCTCTAAAAATTATGCCAATCACAATGGCGCAATCAATTTTGGGTTCTGTGGCCGATAAGGCCCTCAATTTAATTCCTGAAGCGGTAAAATCAAACAGATATTCCTACAGTGAACAGATGGAAATTCAAAACCACATATATTCACATAATTGGCACACCAAATCATATCAAACATATAATCAAATTCATATTAAGGACCAATTAGCTAATTACGGAACAGGGGCATCACAGTTAGCTTCGCCGTTGACTAGACTGGCTTGGAAGGAAGTCAAATTTGTATGGAGTGAGACTTGCGGAAAGTCGTTCCAAGAGCTGAAAGTTAGGTTGACCACTGCTCCGGTCTTGATTATTCCGGAGAGAGGGTTGGGTTATGCAGTCTATTGTGATGCCTCACGAGAGGGTTTGGGTTGTGTGTTGATACAAGAGGGGAAAGTGGTTGCCTATGGCTCATGTCAGTTGAAAATACACGAGAAGAATTACCCTACACATGACCTAGAGCTAGCAGCAGTGATCTTTGCCTTGAAAATCTGGAGGCACTACCTTTATGGTGAGAGATTCGAGGTGTTCTCGGATCATAAGAGTCTGAAATATCTGTTTACACAGAGAGACTTGAACTTGAGGCAGAGGAGGTGGATGGAGTTTATTGAGGATTACGACTTCGAGTTGCACTATCATCCAGGCAAGGCCAATGTTGTGGCCGATGCCCTTAGCAGGAAATCCATTAGTAATGTAGCTTGTATAGCCATCCGAGAGTGGGAGTGTTAGGTGCGCTTGGCGAGTTTGATTTTCTTATGGGCGAATCCGTTGAGGCTACGGCCTTGTTTTCTGTTGTTGCTCAGCCTACACTTGTGACTCGAGTGTTAGAGACACAGAGAGGTGACCTTGAGGTAGAATCCCTCCGAGAGAAGATCTCCAGTGGGAAGGTTGAGAAGGGTTTGACGGTGTATCCCGACCAGAGTGTGAGATACCGAGACCGTTTGTTTGTGCCGGAGTCTTGCCGAAAGGAGGTACTCTGAGAGTTTCATCATTCACGCCTTGCGATGCATCTAGGAGGCACTAAGATGTATCGGGATTTGGGTCACCAGTTTTGGTGGCGGGGTATGAAGAGAGATGTGATAGTTTTCGTGTCTAAGTACCTTACTTGTTAGCAAGTGAAGGCCGAACATCAGAGGCCAGCGGGTTTGTTACAACCCTTGCCTATTGCCGAGTGGAAGTGGGAGCATGTGTGGCGCCCTCAAAATAATACATAAAACCCATCATTTTAGACATGCAATGATATAAGAGAAATCAACACCTTCCTATTCATCAGAGTAATTCTTACAACAATATTACATGTTAACAACAAAATCAAATGCCTGAAGGCTATGACTTTCAAGTCAACACTTGGTTACAAAAGAAGAGTACTAACTCTATACAAAATAAGCCCTTGGCTTAATATACATGTAATACAAACAAAATAATCAAAAAGAGTCTTCAACTTCCATAACCATCCAAGCTATGTCCTTGGAGGTGGCATGCTACCTGTACCTGAAAATGATGTCCCATATAGGGTGAGCCAACGCCCAGTAGAGATATGCTAAACACAATATGAGCAGTAACTAAGACATTACCAATTGATAAATGTTTGACTCACATAAACCAATTCATATACCACTTTCATTACATGACCACAGTGTCCATATTTCATTTCATTTTCCATTTCTTATCAAATTCACGATTCACAACAACGGCTCAGAACCTGGCCAACAATTTACATGAGATAGTGACTCATATTACACATTTCCCATTTCTTATCAAATTCACGATTCACAACAACGGCTCAGAACCTGGCCAACAATTTACATGAGATAGTGACTCATATTACACATTTCCCATTTCACAATAAATAAGCATACTAGCTATATCAACACTTCGTTAGATAGGCATATAAGCAATATCAACATCTCAACAGATAATCATACAAGTTGTATCCACACTTCCATAGGTAAGCATATGAGCTATATCAACGCTTCCATAGATAAGCATATGAGCTATATCAACACATAAACTTATAAGCATATGAGCTATATCGACGGAGTCCATCCCCTATCTTCTCCCAAACAACATCTGGTTTAGAGGTCCATCCCCTATCTTCCCCTAAACCGTGGAGTACATCCCCTATCTCCTTCCATACACACAACGTATATAAGCATAGGTCATATACATAATCAATCAATACATAAAATTAATGTATTCTTTCAACCGTCATATTCGATGACACAACCAATCGATTAGTTTTAGTTTGCCTAATCATCATGCATTGTCTACAACAATCAAAACTACCCTCCACCGGTAGCCCAAAACAATTATTTCTACACAGATAATAAAAGCACCAACAGATGAATTAGTCGTAATTTCAAAAGTGAACGATTTACTAATCCGACTCCACTATTCCATCTCATAATGAACCACTATCATTATATTCAACTCAATTCCACAAATCTATAACTTTCCCAAATTAATTATACCAAATAATTTATACACAATTTAGGGCTTTCTCCTCCATTTCTCGATATTAACCCAAAGGTTCAAAAATCAACAACCAACGACTAAATCATCATTTTGAAACCCAAAATACATATTATGAGCCAAAATCACAAAACCCTCTTTTATGCATTTTGAAACCCTAGATCCCAAAATCAAAACATTTGAACAACATGCCCAATACCTAGGTCAAAACTCATAAGAGTGAGTAGGAATCCCTACCTCAAATTCGGAGCCCAAAGGAACAAGAAGACCAAACTCAAAGTGCTCCAAATTCCAAACTTTTCGGATCAAAACGACGCCCTCGACGATCAACACAACTTTTACAAAGGCCGACGAAAAGGGAAGCACTCTAACTAGATCAAACCCTAGAGAGAAGGGAGTTTCTAGAGAGAGGAGCTCTCAAAAATGGCTTTTTGAAAAGTAAGAGAGAGAAAGAAAGTGTAAAAAGTGATTCAAAAATGCCCAGCTGCCCTCTGTTATACGACAGGTTCGATCGAGCAGAAAACACAACGCTCGAGCGCAATAAGTCTCGTTCGAGCGCAATAAGTCCCGCTCGAGCGCCAAGACACAAGAGTGAAACACATCTGCTCAAGCGCGAAAAACCAGTCCACTCGAGCGTGGATTATCCCATCCCAGAACTTTCACCAAAAATGTACTACCTGCTCGAGCGCCAACAAGCCCGCTCGAGCGCGACCCGCTCGAGCGTAGGAAACCTGCTAGAGTGTAGAAATCACACTTGTAGAAGTTTTGCAGGGACACAAAATGCTGGAAGGGTGTAAACCCCGCTCGAGCGCAGGAATACCCGCTTGAGCAAAACGACCAAAAATTGGGCAATAAGAAATTAGACCAAGGCTCAACCCACCTGCTCGAAACATGCCCAACATATCCTAAAACTCAATCAAATGGAATTAAAAGACGACAACAAGGTAGACACAACTACTAACCCTACGGAACCGAGTCCGGAATACAACTGAACAGTAAAGGGAATACCGGGATCGCTATAGCATGTCACTATGGACTTCGTTGTAGGTCTTCCGAGGACTCAGCGGAATAGTGATGCTATTTGGGTGGTTGTAGACCGGTTGACTAAGTCGGCGCACGTCATTTCTATGTGCGTGAGAGATTCGGTAGATCATCTTACTGACTTGTATATTCGGGATATAGTGAGGTTGCACGGGGTCCCAGTGACGATTGTCTCAGATAGAGATCCTCGTTTTACTGCCAGGTTGTGACAGAGTTTGTAGAGTGCCTTGGGTACTAAGTTGACCTTTAGTACGGCTTATCATCCTCAAACTGACGGGCAGTCCAAGCGTACTATTCAGATCCTTGAGGATATGCTTCGGGGTTGTGTCCTTGACTTTAGTGGGACGTGGGAGAAGCACTTGCCCTTAGTGGAGTTTGCCTACAACAATGCTTCGATCTAGTATCGGTATGGCACCGTTTGAGGCCTTGTATGGCCGACCGTGTAGGTCTCCAGTTTGTTGGGCCGAGGTAGGTGATACACCTTTGTTGGATCCGGAGTTGGTGAGGGAAACGACGGAGAAAGTTGAGCTTATCCGTAGGAGGCTTGTTACAGCCCAAATTCGTCAGAAATCTTATGCCGACCGTAGGAGGCGACCTTTGGTATTTGAGGTGGGTGATCATGTCTTTCTAAAGATATCACCTAGGCGGGGATTCATAAGGTTTGGGAATAGTGGGAAGTTATCCCCTCGGTTTATTGGCCCGTTTGAGATCCTTGAGAGGATTGGCGAGGTTGCCTATCATTTAGCCTTGCCGCCGCAGTTGTTCAGAGTTCATGACGTGTTTCATGTGAGTATGCTTCAGAAGTATGAGCCAGATCCATGGCATGTATTGGATTGGACCGACTTAGAGGTTGATGAGGATGCCTCGTATGAAGAAAGACCGGTTCGGGTCTTGGATAGGTGGGATCAAGTCTTGCGAGGCAAGACCATTCCCTTGGAAAAAGTCTTGTGGAAACATCACGGGGTGGAGGAAGCCACTTGGGAATGTGAGTTGGAGGTCCGAGAGAAATATCCGGATCTATTTGTGGATGTTTGAGTATATGTTGTGTATTTTGTAGTATTAGTGGACCTTAAAAGTATTGAATATATCTAAGGTTGTAAAACATGGTATATGTTTTGGTTTAATGGAAGTATTTTGAAACTTGCCTCGAAATGGAAGTTTAATGTAACATTGCATATGTTGATTATATTGTAGAAATGAAATTATATCATGAAAAATGAATATGATATGGAAATGGGAATCATGTATATTGTAAACTGTTGAAATGGAAAGGAAATGCATGTTGAAATGTATATGTTGTGAAATGCCTCTTGACAAGAGATGGAATGACCGGGATGGGTCGAGTTATTGAATGTTGAATGTAACATTGTTTAAAATGGAGAAAAACTTGTTCTTTTGAAAACTTGCACTTAATTTCGGGGACGAAATTCTTTAAGGGGGGGAGGTTATAGCGATCCCGGGTTTTACCCCTTGTTGTACAGTGATCCGGACTTGATTCCGTGGATGTTAGCAGTTGTTTATATCTTGTTTACATCCTTTCGTACTTTGTATTTGAGTTATAGGATGTGTTGGGCAGGTTTGAAACAGGTTGGTTGTGTTTTGAAACCTAGAGTTGATGCCCAGATTTTGGCCTTCACGCTCAAGTGAGGATTTTGACGCTCGAGCGGGCCCTTTGTTGTTGCTTCTCCGCTCGAGCGGGAGTTTTGACGCTCGAGCGTGATTTTCCATCTCCCAGTACTTTTGTCTGCAGGTCTTCAGACGCTCGAGCGGGAGTTTTGACGCTCGAGCGTGAACCTTTGTTTTCGTTCCTCCGCTAGAGCGGGGACCATGTCTGCAAAACTTCTAAAAGTGTGCAATCTACGCTCGAGCGGCGCTTTTGAAGCTCGAGCGTGAGTCTGTGTCTGACACTCGAGCGGGGGTTTCCACACTCGAGCGGGGCGACTGGTATATCACTTTGGGATTTCACTTTTTGGATCACTTTTTCAACACTCTTTCTCTCTCTTACTTTCCCAAACACAGATTTGAGAGCCCCTCTCTCTAAAATCTTACCTTCTCTCTAGGGATTGATCTAGTAGGAGTGGTTTCCTCGTCTTGGGCCTTTGTAAAAGTTGTAGGGATCGTCGAGGGCCTTATTTTGATTCGAAAATTTCTTGGTTTGGAGCATCTTCAATTTCTTTATCATCTTCTTTTGAGCTTCGAATTTGAGGTAGGGATTCCTACTCATTCTTAAGTGTTTTAACCTAAATATTGAGCTATTTGTATAGATGGTTTGAGTTGGGAAATTTGGGACTTAGGGTTTCAAAATGAATAAAGGGGGTTTTGTTATTTTTGATTCTTGAATATGTATTTGGGTCTCAAAATGATGGTATTGTTGAAGAGTTGCTGATATTTGAACCTTTGGGTAAATATTAAGAAATGGGGGAGAAAACCCTAATTTGTGCACAAATTAATTGGTATAATTAATTTGGGAAAATCATGAGTATGAAATTGAGTTGAATATATTGAAATTGGCTCAGTATGAGATGGAATAGTGAAGTTGGATTTATTAATCGCTCACTTTTGAAATTGTTGATATTTATCTGTTGAACGTAATTATTATCTATTTAGAAATAATTGCTTTGGGCTATCGGTGGAGGATGGTCTTGATTGTTGTAGACAATGCATGAAGATTAGGCAAACTAAAACTAATCAATTGAGTATGCCATTGAATATGGCGGTTGATATAATACATGAATTTTATGTATTGGTTTGATTATGTGTATGATATGTGTTTATATACATTGTGTTGTGTCGGAGGAGATAGGGGATGTACTCCACGGTTTAGGGAAAGATGGGGGATGGACCTCTAAACCGGATATCGTTTGACATTGATACAACACTAAAATGTGTATCATATGCGGAACATGGAAGTGTTTTGTTTAACATTGATACAACACTAAAATGTGTATCATGTGTGGAATATGGAAATGTTTTGTCCGAGACAGATACAGTACTAAAATGTGTATCTATTATGAAGCATGAAATGATTAATTTGAGTTGTTATTTCAATTGAAATAGAAACGTTGTTGATTTGCGATGTAATCTCACTTAAAGTATATGGCCAGGTTCTGAGCCAGGGTTGTGAATCGAGAATTGGTTATGAGATGAAATAAAAACATGGACACATTGGTCATGTATTTGAAATGAAATATGAATTGATTTATGTGAATTAAACATTTATCAAATGCTGATGTTTTAGTTATTGTTCGTACAATGTTTAGCATATCTCTACTGGGCGTTGGCTCACCCTTTATGGGACATCATTTTCAGGTGCAGGTAGCATGCCACCTCCAAGGACATTGCTTGAGGGGATTAGTGGCTGGGTCATCTTTTGTGATTACTTTATTTGTATTACATGTAAATCAAGCCAAGGGCTTATTTTGTATAGAGTTAGAATTCTTCTTTTTGTAACCAAGTGTTGACTTAGAAAGCTGTAAGCCCATAGGGCATTTGCTTTTGTTGTTAACATGTGATACATTTGTAAGAAATACTCTGATGAAATGTACTTATGCTTTATTCTCCTATGTCTGAGCATGTTAAGAATGTATGATTATTGGGTTTATTTTGAGGGCGTTACAATTCAACTTCATTTTTTATTTAATTTCCAAATAGATCGTTAAGGTATAGTGGTTTCTTGAATGAACTTCCATTTTATTTTATGCAACTTCCATTTATATTTTTCTTCAACTTCCATATTTATTCAATTTACTTTTCTATTCAACTTCCTTTTTTATTTAATTGCCAAATAGATCATTAAGATATAGTGGTTTTTTGAATGAACTTTCATTTTTATTTTTATTCAACTTCCATTTTTATTTTTATTCAACTTCTAGTTTTATCCAATTTCCTTTTGTATTCAACTTCCTTTTTTATTTAATTTTTACTTAACTTCCTTTTTTATTTAACTTCCAAATAGATCGTTTTGATATATTCGTTTCTTGAATGAACTTCCATTGTTAATTTTATGCAACTTCCAGTTTTATTTTCATTGAACTTTCTTTTTTATAAAAATGGAAGTTGCATAAAATTAAAATTTGAAGTTCATTTAAAAAACCACTATGCATTAACGATCTATTTGGAAATTAAATAAAAAAATGAAGTTGAATAAAATAGGAAATTAAATAAAAATAGAAGTTACATAAAATTAAAAATAGAAGTTCATTCAAGAAACTACTATACCTTAACGATCTATTTGAAAATTAAATAGAAAAGGAAATTGAATAAAAATCGAAGTTGCATAAAATTAAAAATGTAAGTTCATTCAAGAAACAACAATACCTTAATGATCTATTTGGAAATTAAATATAAAAGGAAGTTGAATAGAAAATAGAATTGAATAAAAATGGAAGTTGTATAAAATTAACAATGGAAGTTAATTCAAAAACCACTATGCATTAACGATCTATTTGGAAATTAAATAAAATCAGAAGATGAATAAAAATAAAAATGGAAGTTGAATAGAGAAGGAAATTTAACAAAAAAGGTAGTTGAATAAAAATAAAAATGGAAGTTGCATAAAATTAAAAATGGAAGTTCATTCAAGAAACCACTATACCTTAACGATCTATTTGGAAATTAAATAAAAAAGGAAGTTGAATAGAAAAAGAAATCGAATAAAAATGGAAGTTGTATAAAATTAAAAATGACAGTTCATTGAAAAAATCACTATACCTTAATGATCTATTTGGCAATTAAATAAAAATGGAAGTTGAATAAAAATAGAAATGGAAGTTGCATAAAATTAAACAAGTATACCTTAACGATCTATTTCAAAATTAAAAAAAAAAAGAAATTAAATAAAAATGGAATTTGCATGAAAATAAAAATAGAAATTCATTCAAGAAACCACTATACCTTAACAATCTATTTGGAAATTAAAGAAAAAAGGAAGTTGAATAGAAAATAGAATTGAATAAAATAAAAATGGAAGTTGCCTAAAATTAACAATGGAAATTAATTCAAGAAACTACTATACCTTAAAGATCTATTTGGAAATAAAATAAAAAATGGAAGTTGCCTAAAATTAACAATGGAAGTTAATTCAAGAAACCAGTATACCTTAACGATCAATTGGGAAATTTATTTTTATTCAACTTCAATTTTTAATTTCATACAACTTTCATTTTTATTTTTATTCAACTTCCATTTTTATTCAATTTCTATTTTTATTCAATTTCCTTTTCTATTCAACTTCCTATTTTTTTTTAATTTCCCAATTGATCGTTAAGGTATACTGGTTTCTTGAATGAACTTCCATTGTTAATTTTATTGAATTTTTCATTTTCTAATTTTATTCAACTTCCATTTTTATTCAATTTATTTTTCTATTCAACTTTTTTTTTTTTTTTTGGAAATGGAAATTAAATAAAAAAATGAAAGTTGCATAAAATTACAAATGGAAGTTACATAAAAATCGAAAGATGAATAAAAATAAAAATGAAAGTTGCATAAAATTAATAATGAAAGTTCATTAAAGAAACCACTATACCTTAACGATCTATTTGGAAATTAAATAAAAAAGGAAATTGAATAGAAAACAATTGAATAAATATGGAAGTTGAATAAAAATAAAAATACAAGTCGCCAAAAATTAACAATGGAAGTTCATTCAAAAAAACCAGTATACCTTAACAATCTATTTGCAAATTAAATAAAAAGGAAGTTGAATAGAAAAGGAAATTAAAAAAAAAAAAAAGGAAGTTGAATAAAAAAGGGAATTGAATAAAAATAAAAATGGAAGTTGAATAGAGAAGGAAATTTAACAAAAAAGGTAGTTGAATAAAATCATTTTATGGAAGTTGAATAAAAATAAAAATGGAAGTTGACTAAAAATAAAAATCGAAGTTCATTCCAGAAACTACTATACCTTAACGAATTATTTGGAAATTGAATAAAAAATGAAGTTGAATGGAATCGGAAGATGAATAAAATTAAAAGTGGATGTTCATTCAAGAAACCACTATACGTTAACGATCAATTTGGAAATTAAATAAAAAAAGAAGTTGAATAAAAAAGAAAATTGAATAAAAAAGGAAGTTGAATAAAAAAAAGAAGTTGAATAGAAAAGAAAATTGAATAAAAAAGGAAGTTGAATTGAAAAGAGAATTGAATAAAAATGGAAGTTGAATAAAATTAAAATTGAAGTTGAACAAAATAGAAGTTGAATAAAAATAAAATGGAAGTTGCATAATATTAAAAATTGAAGTTCATTCAAGAATTCACTATATCTTAACGATCTATTTGGAAATTAAATAAAAAAGAAAGTTGCATTAAATTTAACAATGGAAGTTCATTCAAGAAACCATTATACCTGAACAATCTATTTGGAAATTAAGTAAAAAATGAAGTCGAATAGAAAATAGAATTGAATAAAAAAGGAAGTTGAATGGAAAAGAGAATTGAATAAAAATGAAAGTTGAGTAAAAATAAAACTAGAAGTTGAATAAAAATAAAAATAAAAATGGAAGTTGAATAAAATAATAATGGAAGTTCGTTCAAGAAACCAGTATACATTAGCGATCTATTTGGAAATTAAATAAAAAAGAAAGTTGAATAGAAAAGGAAATTGAATAAAAATGGAAGTTCATTCAAAAAACCACTATACCTTAAAGATCTATTGGGAAATTAAAAGGAAATTGAATAAAAATGAAAGTTGCATAAAATTAAAAATGGAAGTTCATTGAAGTTGAATAAAATTAAAAATGGAAGTTGAATAGAGAAGGAAATTTAATAAAAAAGGTAGTTGAATACAAACAAAAATGGAAGTTGAATAAAAATGGAAGTTGAATACAAATAAAAATGGATGTCGCATAAAATTAAAAATGGAAGTTCATTCAAGAAACCACTATACCTTAACAATCTATTTGGAAATTAAAAATGGAAGTTGTATAAAATTAAAAATGGCAGTTCATTCAGAAAACCATTACACCATGACGATCTATGTGGAAATTAAATAAAAATGAAAGTTAAATAGAACATGAAATTGAATAACAATGGAAGTTGAATAAAAATGAAGTTGATCCAAGAAACCACTATACCTTAGCGATCTATTTGGAAATTAACTAAAAAAGAAAGTTGAATAGACAAGGAAATTGAATAAAAATGGAAGTTGCATAAAATGAAAATTGAAATTGCATAACATTAAAAGTGGAAGTTCTTTTAAGATACCACTATACCTTAATGATCTATTTGGAAAAAAAAAAAAAAGAAGTTCAATAGAAAATGAAACTGAATAAAAATGGAAGTTGAATAAAATTAACAATGTAAGTTGCATAAAATTAAAAATGGAAGTTGAATAAAAATAAAATGGAAGTTGCATAAAATAATAATGGAAGGTCATTTAAGAAACCATTATATCTTAACGATCTATTTGGAAATTAAATAAAAAAGGAAGTTGAATAGAAAATAGAATTGAATAAAAGTTGAAGTTGAATAAAAATAAAAATGGAAGTTGCATAAAATTAAAAATGGAAGTTCATATAAGAAACCATAATACCTTAACAAAAAATGTAGTTGAATAAAAATAAAAAGGGAAGCTGAATAAAATTAAAAATGGAAGTTCATCAAATAAATTACTCGACCTTAACAATCTATTTGGAAATTAAATAGAAAAGGAAATTGAATAAACATGGAAATTGAATAAAAGTTGAAGTTTAATAAAAATAAAAATGGAAGTTGCACAAAATTGAAAATGGAAGTTCATTGAAGAAACTACTATACCTTAATGATCTATTTGGAAATTCAATAAAAAAGGAAATTGAATAAATATGGAAATTGAATAAAAATGGAAGTTTAATAAAAATAAAAATGGAAGTTGCATAAAATTGAAAATGGAAGTTCATTCAAGAAACCACTATACCTTAACAATCTATTTGGAAATTCAATAAAAAAGGAAGTTGAATAGAAAAGGAAATTGAATAAAAATGGAAGTTGCATTAACTCAAAATGGAAGTTGAATAAAAATAAATTGTTAAGGTATAGTGGTTTTTTGGAAGAACTTCGATTTTCAATTTTATGCAACTTTCATTTTTATTTTTATTCAATTTCCTTTTTTATTAAACTTCCATTTTTATTCAACTTCCATTTTTATTCAATTTCCTTTCCTATTCAACTTCCATTTTTATTCAATTTTCATTTCTATTCAACTTCCATTTTTATTCAATTTACAAATAGATTGTTATGGTATAGTGGTTTCTTGAATGAACTTTCAATTTTAATTTTATTCAACTTCCATTTTTATTCAATTTCCTTTTCAATTCAACTTCCATTTTTTATTTTATTCAATTTCCTTTTCTATTCAACTTCCATTTTTACTCAATTTTCTTTTTTTTTTTAATTTCCCAATTGATCGTTAAGGTATAGTGGTTTCTTGGATGAACTTCCAATTTAAATTTTATTCAACTTTCATTTCTATTTTCATTTCTATTCAACTTCCTTTTCTATTTAATTTCCACATAGATCGTTAACGTATAGTAGTTTTATAGCGATCCCGGTTTTCCTTTCCTTTGTATATTGTGTTCCGGACTTGGTTCCGTGGTTGTGTTGTTGTCTCATTCTCATTTCCTTCCCTTACTCTTTGTATTTGAGTCTTGGGCTGTGTTGGGCAGGTTTGAAATAGGTTGGTTATGTTTTGAAACCTAGAGTTGATGCCCAGATTTTGGCATTCACGCTCGAGCGGGGCTTTGACGCCGGATTGGGCCCTTCGTTGTTGCTTCTCCGCTCGAGCGGGCGTTTTTGCCTTCGGCGTAATTTTCCACCTCCTAGTACTTTTGTCTGCGAGTCTTGACGCCGAGCTGGAGTTTTGGCCTTCGAGCGTGACCCTTTGTTTTCGTTCCTCTGTTAGAACGGGAAGTTTGACGCTCGAGCGGGGACCATGTCTGTAAAACTCCTAGAAGTGTGTAATCTACGCTCGAGTGGCGCTTTTGACGCTCGAGCGTGAGTCTGTGTCTGACGCTCAAACGGGGGTTCCTATGCTCGAGCGGGGCGACTGGTATATCACTTCGGGATTCGACTTTTTGAATCACTTTTTGGTTTCCTTTCTCTCTCCTACTTTTCAAAAAAACACCATTGGAGACCACCTCTCTCTAAAACCTTCACTTCTCTCTAAGTATTGATCTAGTTAGAGTGTTCTCCTACCCTTTGGCCTTTACAAAAAGTGTGGGGATTGTTAAGGACTACATTTTGATCTGAGAATTTTAGGATTTGGGACACCTTCGTTTTCTTCATCTTCTTCGTTGGGATTCATCTCTTGAGGTAGGGATTCCTACTCTTTCTTATGTGTTTTAACATAAATATTGAGCTATTTGTATAGATGGTTTGAGTTGGGAAATTTTGGGACTTAGGGTTTCAAAATGAATAAAGGGGGTTTTGTTATTTTGACTCTTGAATATGTATTTGGGTCTCAAAATGATGGTATTGTTGAAGAGTTGTTGATATTTGAACCTTTAGGTTAATATTGAGAAACGGGGGAGAAAGCCCTAATTTGTGCATAAATTAATTGGTATAATTAATTTGGAAAAATTATGAGAATATAAAATTGAGTTGAATATATTGAAATTGGCTCATTATGAGATGGAATAGTGAAGTTGGATTTATTAATCGCTCACTTTTGGAATTGTTGATATTTATCTGTTGAACGTAATTATTATCTGTTTAGAAATAATTGCTTTGGGCTATCGGTGGAGGATATTCCTGATTGTTGTAGACAATGTATAATGATTAGACAAACTAAAACTAATCAATTAAGTATGCCATTGAATATGGCGGTTGATATAATACATGAATTTTATGTATTGGTTTGATTATGTATATGATATGTGTTTATATACACTATGTTGTGTGAGAGGAGATATGGGATGTACTCCACAGTTTAGGGGAAGATAGGGGATGGACCTCTAACACGGAAATCATTTGACATTGATAGAGCACTAAAATGTGTATCATATGTGGAATATGGAAGTGTTTTGTTTGACATTGATATAGCACTAAAATGTGTATCATATGTGGAATATGGAAGTGTTTTATCTGAGATGGATATAGTACTAAAATGTATATCTATTATGAAACATGAAATGATTAATTAAGTCGTTATTTCAATTGAAATAGAAATGTTGTTGATATGGGATGTGATCTCACCTAAAGTATATGGTCAGCTTCTGAGCCCGGGTTGTGAATTGGGAATTGGTTTAGAGATGGAATAAAAACATGGACACATTGGTATTGTATTTGTAATGAAATATGAATTGATTTATGTGAATTAATAATTTTTCAATTGCTGATATTTTAGTTATTGCCCACACTATGTTTAGCATATCTCTCTTGGTGTTGGCTCACCCTATATGGGACATCATTTTTGGTCTGGTAGCATGCCACCTCCAAGGACGTAGCTTGAAAGGATTAGTGGCTGGGTCATCTTTTGTGATTACTTTATTTGTACTACATGAAAATCAAGCCAAGGGCTTATTTTGTATAGAGTTAGAACTCTTCTTTTTGTAACCAAGTGTTGACTTGGAATGCTGTAAGCCCATAGGGCATTGCTTTTGTTGTTAACATGTAATACATTTGTAAGAAATACTCTGATGAAATGTACTTACGCTTTATTCTCCTATGTCTGAGCATGTTAAGAATGTATGATTATTGGGTTTATTTTGAGGGCGTTACAACTTGGTATCAGAGCGTACTGGGTTTGAATACTTTGGGTACGTGGGAAGTGATTAGTATCACAATGGGTTTGTCTCGCTTGTTAGAGACTTACGTGTAATGTTATGTGTTTATATGATAACACATTTATATGGTTATTTGGGTATGGAATTTAATTTCTAGGATGTTGATTGGATCCTTGGGTTTACGTGAGTCTTGTTGGAAAAGCACTTGATCAATCTTTGTTTCTAACCGAACTCTAATAACGCCTCGGGACTATTATTATCCGGAAATGAAATTAAATAAGTGCTTATGTGATTATGTGCTTACATGGAGTGAATTCTGATTGTCCATGCATTAGGACATGAGTGTTATAGTTTGGCACATTTGTGAATGTGCTAATGTTCTTCGTTACCTTTATTAGGATGTCGGGGCGAGGGCGTGATGGTAGGCGTGGTAGGCCTAGGAGGAAGGAAGTGCTGTATCGGGCGAGAATCCGGCGATGCACGAGAGTCGGCCGAGCCAATGTGGCCAAGCAGTGAGTCAACGAGCTATAGGCGCTTTAGCCCGTGGGATAGCCAATGCTTTGAGAGAATCTATGGGCATTCTTAGAGTGAGAATCGATTCGAGCCCAAGTTCGAGCCAGTTGTGGATCACAGGACCTTCCTTTACGAAGAGATAGTTCTTAGGTCTAATCCGGACGAGTTTGTCGGTCATCTGAAGGAGCCACTTAAAGCGGATGAGTGGTTGGAACAAATGGCAAAGGCGTTGAGATGCTAGGCATCGAGGGCCGAGCCTTGAAAGGGTCCTTGCCATCTTTCCGGTGAAGAGGATCTTGGTCGATGGTGGAAATTGGTGAAAGGCCGTTTGGATGGCACTTGGGAGGCTTTTGTGAATGCTTTCCAAGAGAAGTCCTTATCTCCAGCTGTCAGGGAGAAGCTGAGAGACCAGTTCTGCCAGCTTTTGCAGCTGAGTTCTTCAGTGGCTAAGTTTGAGGCTGCATTTACTAGCTTGTCCAGGTTTGCACCTGAACTTGTGGCGTCCGAGGAACGCCGTTGTATCAAGTTTGAGAAGAAGTTGAGGCGCGACCTCAAGATGAGAATTGGCAGGTTTATGACTCGAGACTATGGGTGTTTGGTTGATGCTGCAGCCCATATAGAGATCATGATCTGAGGAGGAGGAGGCGAAAGGCTCCAAGAGGAGTCGGGATGGTCGAGGTGATGGCGAGAGGCAGAGGCTCACACCTCGGCCGATCTCGAGGAGGTTTTGCCCCAGTTGAGTGCTTTATCTGGTGCATCTGGCGAGGCATAGTTTTTAGCCACTCGGTCGGTCTGAGCCTCGAGGGCCAATCGAGGGCTTCATCGTCCCGATCAGACATTCTTTTGCTCCTAGAGGTGAGCAGTTGATCGAGGCCTATAGGGCGTGTATCTTGATACTGCTTGAGGACCTAATCCGACTCCATCTGTTGTGAGAGGTACCTTTCTGTTTTGCAACTCGGTTGCTAATGTGTTGATTGATCCGGGTGCATCTCATTCCTTTGTATCTACTGCATTTGCATCTGTTTTGGGTTTGGGGTTGGCACAGTTAGCATCTCCTATATGTGTTGTATCACCTGTTGGGGCCGAGTTGATTTTGAAACAAGGGTGTAGAGGTGTGATATAGAGGTAGCGATCGTCGGCTTAGTTTCCTTTTGTATTTATGCCCATGTCGAGATTTGATATTATTTTGGGTATGGGTAGTTATCGTCATACCGGTATTATCGATTATTACCGCCAAGTCACTGATATGTACCTTGGCGAGGATTGTTTCCATTTCTTGGGGACGGGTTGGTAGTGTGTTGCCACGGTATATGATCCATGAGGCGGAGTGAGCTTAGTGGTCTTCTTGCTAGCCTTTTGGGTAGTGAGTGTGATGAGACCCAGACTGTATTGCTGAGAGTGGTTTGTGAGTACTCGGACGTCTTTCCCGAGGATCTTGTCAGTTTTCCACCTCACCGAGAGATTGAGTTCTCCATTGATCTAGTGCCCGGCACGGTGCCGATTTCTATGGCACCTTATCATTTTGCCCCGGCCGAGTTGACTGAGTTGAAGATTCAGCTCCAGGAGTTACTAGATAAGGGCTTTATTCGCCCTAGTGTTTCGCCGTGGGGAGCACCGGCCCTCTTTGCTAAAAAGAAAGATGGTGCCTTGAGACTTTGCATTGATTACCGGAAGTTGAATCGGGCTACAGTTAAGATTAAGTACCCTATGCCCCGTATAGATGACCTGTTTGACCAATTGAAGGGTTCCGTTGTTTCTCTAAGATAGACTTGAGATCGGGTTACCACCGGTTGAGGGTCGGAGGAGGATATTCGAAGACTGGCATTCCATACGCGGTATGGCCATTATGAGTTCTGATGATGCCATTTGGGCTCACCAATGCACTTGGCGGTGTTTATGGATTTGATGAACCGGATATTCGAGAATTCTTAGATCGCTTTGTGGTCGTTTTAAGTGGACGACATTACGATTTATTCGCCTACGAGGAGGAGCACGAGGAACACTTGAGAGTGGTGCTTGAATTGCTTAGAGCCCATAGGTTGTATGCCAAGTTTGGGAAGTGTGAGTTACGGCTAGGAAAGGTCAAGTTCGAGTGTGAGATACCGAGACCGCTTGTTTGTACCGGAGTCTTGCCGAGAGGAGGTACTCCGAGAGTTTCACCATTCACGCCTTGCGGTGCATCTGGGAGGCACCAAGATGTATCATGATTTGGGTAGCCAGTTTTGGTGGCGGGGTATGAAAAGAGATGTGGCAGCTTTGGTGTCTAAGTGCCTTACTTGTCAGCAAGTGAAGGCCGAGCATCAGAGGCCAGCGGGTTTGTTGCAACCCTTGCCTATTGCCGAGTGGAAGTGGGAGCATGTCACTATGGACTTCGTTGTAGGTCTTCCGAGGACTCAGCGGGGTAGTGATGCTATTTGGGTGGTTGTAGACCAGTTGACTAAGTCGGCCCACTTTATCCCTATCTGCATGAAAGATTCGGTAGATCATCTTGCCGATTTGTATATTCGGGACATAGTGAGGTTGCACGGGGTCTCGGTGACGATCGTCTCAGATAGAGATCCTCGTTTCTTTGCTAGGTTGTGGCGAGTTTGCGAGAATGCCTTGGGCACTAAGTTGACCTTTAGCCGGCTTATCATCCTCGGTGACAGGCGGTCGGCGTACTATTCAAATCCTTGAGGATATGCTTCGAGGTTGTGTCCTTGACTTTAGTGGGACGTGGGAGAGGCACTTGCCCTTGGTGGAGTTTTCCTACAACAACAGTTTTCAGTCAAGTATCGGTATGGCACCGTTTGAGGCCTTGTATGGTCGACCGTGTAGGTCTCCAGTTTGTTGGGCCGAGGTGGGTGAGGGAAACGACGGAGAAGGTTGAGCTTATCCGTAGGAGGCTTGTGACAGCCCAGAGTTGCCAAAAGAGTTATGTCAACCGTAGGAGGAGACCTTTGGCATTTGAGATGGGTGATCATGTTTCTCTGAAAATATCACCTAGGCGGGGTTTGATGAGGTTTGGAAAGAGTGGGACGTTATCCCCTCGGTTTATTGGCCCTTTTGAGATCCTTGAGAGGATTGGCGAGGTTGCTTACCGTTTAGCTTTACCGCCGCAGTTGTCCGGGGTACATGACGTGTTTCATGTTAGTATGCTTCGGAAGTATGAGCCAGACCCGTCACATGTATTAGATTGGACCGACTTGGAGGTAGATTAGGATGCCTCATATGAGGAGAGACCGGTTCGGGTCTTGGATAGGCGGGAGCAAGTCTTGCGAGGCAAGACCATTCCTTTAGTAAAGGTTTTGTGGAAGCATCACGGAGTGGAGGAAGCCACCTGGGAATGTGAGTTGGAAGTCCGTGAGAAATATCCGGACTTATTTGTAATTGTTTAACCATGTATTGGGATTTTGTAATATTAATGAACTTTAAGAGCATTAAATTTGTCTTGAGTTGTAAAACATCGTATATGTTTTGGATTTATGGAAGTATTTTGAAATTTACCTTGGAATGGAAGTTTAATGTAACATTGCATATGTTGAATGTATTGTAGGAATAGAATTATAGCACGAATATTGAATATGATAAGAAATTGTGAAAAATGTCTTTGAAATTGGTAGATTTGAAGGAAAAGCATGCTAATAATGCATATTGTGTATATATTGTGAAATGCCTCTTGAATAGAGATGGAATGACGGTAATGGGTCAAGTTGTTGGAAAATGAATTATGATGTTGTTGAGAATTGAGAAAAACTTGTTTTGAAAACTTGTGCTTAATTTCGGGGACGAAATTCTTTAAGGGGGGAGGGTTATAGCGATCCCGGTTTTCCTTTCCTTTGTATATTGTGTTCCAGACTTGGTTCCGTGGTTGTGTTGTTGTCTCATTCTCATTTCCTTCCCTTACTCTTTGTATTTAAGTCTTGGGTTGTGTTGGGCAGGTTTGAAACAGGTTGGTTGTGTTTTGAAACCTAGAGTTGATGCCCAGATTTTGGCCTTCACACTCGAGCGGGGCTTTTGACGCTCGAGCGGGCCCTTTGTTGTTGCTTCTCCGCTTGAGCGGGTGTTTTGACACTCGAGCGTAATTTTTCACCTCCCAGTACTTTTATGCGAGTCTTGAGCCTTCGATCAGAGTTTTGGCGCCGGCGTGACCCTTTGTTCGTTCCTCCGCTCGGCGGGAAGTTTGGCCTTCGGCGGGGACCATGTCTGCAAAACTTCTGGAAGTGTGTAATCTACGCTCGAGTGGCGCTTTTGACGCTCGAGCATGAGTCTGTGTCTGACGCTCAAGCAGGGGTTCCCACGCTCGAGTGGGGCGACTGGTATATCACTTCAGGATTCGACTTTTTGGATCACTTTTTGGTTTCCTTTCTCTCTTCTACTTTTCAAAAAAACACCATTGGAGACCACCTCTCTCTAAAACCTTCACTTCTCTCTAGGTATTGATCTAGTTAGAGTGTTCTCCTACCATTTGGCCTTTACAAAAAAGTGTGGGGATCCTTGAGGACTACATTTTGATCCGAGAATTTTAGGATTTGGGGCCTCTTCGTTTTCTTCATCTTCTTCGTTGGGATTCATCTCTTGAGGTAGGGATTCCTACTCATTCTTATGTGTTTTAACATAAATATTGAGCTATTTGTATAGATGGTTTGAGTTGGGAAATTTTGGGACTTAGGGTTTCAAAATGAATAAAGGGGGTTTTGTTATTTTGACTCTTGAATATGTATTTGGGTCTCAAAATGATGGTATTGTTGAAGAGTTGTTGATATTTGAACTTTTAGGTTAATATTGAGAAACGGGGGAGAAAGCCCTAATTTGTGCATAAATTAATTGGTATAATTAATTTAGAAAAATTATGAGAATATAAAATTAAGTTGAATATGTTGAAATTGACTCATTATGAGATGGAATAGGGAAGTTGGATTTATTAATCGTTCACTTTTGGAATTGTTGATATTTATCTGTTGAACGTAATTATTATCTGTTTAGAAATAATTGCTTTGGGCTATCGGTGGAGGATAGTCTTGATTGTTGTAGACAATGTATGATGATTAGGCAAACTAAAACTAATCAATTAAGTATGCCATTGAATATGGCGGTTGATATAATACATGAATTTTATGTATTGGTTTGGTTATGTATATGATATGTGTTTATATACACTGTGTTGTGTGGGAGGAGATAGGGGATGTACTCCACAGTTTAGGGGAAGATAGGGGATGGACCTCTAAACCGGATATCATTTGACATTGATACAGCACTAAAATATGTATCATATGTGGAATATGGAAGTGTTTTGTTTGACATTGATGTAGCACTAAAATGTGTATCATATGTGGAATATGGAAGTGTTTTATGCGAGATGGATATAGTACTAAAATATATATCTATTATGAAGCATGAAATGATTAATTGAGTCGTTATTTCAATTGAAATAGAAATGTTGTTGATATGGGATGTGATCTCACCTAAAGTATATGGCGGAGTTACGAGCAGGGTTGTGAATTGAGAATTGGTTAAGAGATGGAATAAAACCATGGACACATTGGTCATGTATTTGAAATGAAATATGAATTGATTTATGTGAATTAAACATTTATCAAATGCTGATATTTTAGTTATTGCCCACATTATGTTTAGCATATCTCTCTTTGGCGTTGGCTCACCCTATATGGGACATCATTTTTAGTGCTGGTAGCATGCCACCTCCAAGGGCGTGGCTTGAAAGGATTAGTGGTGGGTCATCTTTTGTGATTACTTTATTTGTACTACATGTAAATTAAGCCAAGGGCTTGTTTTGTATAGAATTAGAACTCTTCTTTTTGTAACCAAGTGTTGACTTGGAAATCTGTAAGCCCATAGGGCATTGCTTTTGTTGTTAACATGTAATATATTTGTAGGAAATACTCTGATGAAATGTACTTATGCTTTATTCTCCTATGTCTGAGCATGTTAAGAATGTATGATTATTGGGTTTATTTTGAGAGCGTTACAAGTTTATTAGATGAACTTCCATTTTTAATTTTATTCAACTTCCATTTTTATTTTTATTCAATTTCCTATTCTATTCAACTTCCATTTTTTATTTTATTTCAATTTCCTTTTCTATTCGACTTCCTTTTTTATTTAATTTCAAAATAGATCGTGAATGCATAGTGGTTTAATTTTCAAATAGATCGTTAGGGTATAGTGGTTTCTTGAATGAATTTCCATTGTTAATTTTATGTAACATTCACTTTTATTTTTATTCAACTTCCATTTTTATCCAATTTCCTTTTCTATTTAACTTCCTTTTTTAATTTTATGCAACTTCCATTTTTATTTTTATTCAACTTCCATTTTTATTTTTATGCAAATTTCATTTTATTTTTATTCAACTTTCATTTTTATTTAATTTCCTTTTCTATTCAACTTCCTCTTCTTTTTTTTTTTTAATTTCCAAATAGATCGTTAAGGTATAGTGGTTTCTTGAATGAACTTCCATTATTATTTTCATTCAACTTCCATTGTTATTTTTATTCATCTAATTTCCAAATAGATTGTTAAGTTATAGTGGTTTCTTGAATGAACATCCACTTTTAATTTTATGCAACTTCCATTTTTAATTTTATTCAACTTCCATTTTTATTCAATTTCCTATTCTATTCAACTTCGTTTTTTTATTTACTTTCCAAATAGATCACTAAGGTATAGTGGTTTCTGGAATGAACTTCCATTTTAAATTTTATGCAACTTCCATTTTTATTCAATTTCCTTTTTTATTTAATTTCCAAATAGATCGTTACGGTATAGTAGTTTCTTGAATGAACTTACATTTTTAATTTTGTGAAACTTTCATTTTTATTCAATTTCCTTTTCTATTCAACTTCCTTTATTTGTTTAATTTCCAAATAGATCGTTAAGGTATAATGGTTTCTCGAATGAACTTCCATTTTTAATTTAATGCAACTTGTAGTTTTAATTTTATTCAACTTCCATTTTTATTCAATTTCCTATTCTATTCAACTTTGTTTTTTTATTTACTTTCCAAATAAATCGCTAAGGTATATTGGTTTCTTGAATTAACTTCCATTTTAATTTTATGCAACTTCCATTTTTATTTGAATAGAAAAGGAAATTGGATAAAAATGGAAGTTAATTCAAGAAACCACTATACCTTAATGATCTATTTGAAAATTAAATAAAAAAAAAAATTGAACAAGGAAATTGAATAAAATAAAAATAGAAGTTAATTCAATTCTATTTTCTTGAATGAATTGCCATTTTTAATTTTATGCAACTTCCATTTTTTGTTTTATTCAATTTTCTTTTCTATTCAACGTCCTTTTTATTCAATTTCTAAATAGATCGTTAGGGTATAGTAGTTTATTGGATGAACTTCGATTTTTAATTTTATGCAACTTCCATTTTTTATTCAACTTCCATTTGTATTCAACTTCCTTTTTTATTTAATTTTCAAATAGACCGTTAAGGTATAGTGGTTTCTTAAATGAACTTACATTGTTAATTTTATGCAACTTCCATTTTCATTTTTATTCAATTACCTTTTCTATTCAACTTCCTTTTTTATTCAATTTCATTCTCTATTCAACTCCTTTTTTTATTTAATTTCCAAATAGATCGTTAAGGTATAGTGGTCCATTTTTATTCAACTTCTTTTTTTTTTTTTCATTTCCATATAGATTGTTAAGGTGTAGTGGTTTATTGGATGAACTTCCATTTTTAATTATATGCAACTTCCATTTTTATTTTTATTCAACTTCCATTTTTATCCAATTTTCTTTTCTATTCAACTTCCATTTTTTATTTAAATTCCAAATAGATCGTTAAGGTATAGTGGTTTCTTGAATTAACTTCCATTGTTAATTTTATGAAACATCCATTTTTAATTTTATTCATCTTCCGATTTTAATTTTATGCAACTTCTATTTTTATTTTTATTCATCTTGCATTTTTATCCAATTTCCATTTCTATTCAACTTCATTTTTTTATTTAATTTTGAAATAGATCGTTAAGGTATAGTGGTTTCTTAAATGAACTTACATTGTTAATTTTATGCAACTTCCATTTTTGTTTCTATTCAACTTCCTTTTTTATTTAATTTCCAAATAGATCGTCAAGGTATAGTGGTTTCTTCAATTAACTTCCATTTTTAATTTTATGCAACTTCCATTTTTATTCAATTTCTTTTTTTTATTCAACTTGCATTTTTAATTTAATGCAACTTTCATTTTTATTCGATTTCTTTTTCTATTCAACTTCCTTTTTATTTTTATTCAACTTCCTTTTCATTTTTATTCAACTTCCATTTTTAATTTTATTCAAATTTCAAATAGATCGTTACGGTATAGTAGTTTTTTGAATAAAAATGGAAGTTGAAGAAAGAAAATAATTGATGTTGAATAGAAAAGGATATTGAATAAAAAAGAAATTGAATAAAATGGAAGTTGAATAAAAATAAAATGGAAGTTGCATAAAATTAACAATGCAAGTTCATTCATGAAACCACTATACCTTAACGATCTATTTGGAAATTAACTAAAAATGAAGTTGAATAGAAAAGGAAATGATCAATTTGGAAATTAAATAAAAATAAAGTTGAATAGAAATGGAAATTGAATAAAAATGGAAGTTGCATAAAATTAAAATGGCGTTCATTGAAGAAACCACTATACCTTAACGGTCTATTTGAAAATTAAATAAAAAAAGAAAGTTGAATAGAAAAGTAAATTAAATAAAAATGGAAGTTGCATAAAATTAAAAATTGAATAAAAATGAAAATTGAATAGAAAACAAAATTGAATAAAAATGCAAGTTGCCTAAAACTAACAATGGAAGTTAATTCAAAAAACCACTATACCTTAACGATCTATTTGGAAATTAAACAAAAAAAGAAGTTGAATAGAGATGGAAGTTGAATAAAATAAAAATGGAAGTTGCCTAAAATTAACAATAAAAGTTCATTCAAGAAACCACTATACCATAACGATCTATTTGGAAATTACATAAAAAATGAAGTTGAATAGAAATGGAAATTGGATAAAACTAGAAGTTGCATAAAATTAAAAATGGAAGTTCAATGAAGAAACCACTATACCTTAACAATCTATTTGGAAATTAAAGAAAAAAGGAAGTTGAATAGAAATGGAAATGGAAATGGAAATTGAATAAAAATGGAAGTTGTATAAAACTAAAAATCGAAGTTCATTCAAGAAACCACTATACCTTAACAATCTATTTGGAAATTAAAAATGGAAGTTGTATGAAAATAAAATTGAAAGTGGAATAAAAATGGAAGTTGCATAAAATTAAATAAAAAAGGAAATTGAATAGAAAAGGAAATTTAATAAAAATGGAAGTTGAATAAAAATAAAAATCGAAGTTCATTCAAGAAACCACTATACCTTAACAATCTATTTGGAAATTAAAGAAAAAAGGAAGTTGAACAGAAAAGGAAATTGGATAAAAATTGAAGTTGAATAAAAATAAAATTGGAAGTTCATTCCAGAAACATTAATAATGGAAGTTCATTCAAGAAACCACTATACCATAACGGTCTATTTGGAAATTAAATAAAAAAAGGAAGTTGACTAAAAAAGGAAATTAAATAAAAATGGAAGTTGCATAAAATTACAAATGAAAGTTCATTCAAGAAACCACTATACCTTAACGGTCTATTTGAAAATTAAATAAAAAAGGAAGTTGAATAAAAAAGGAGTTGAATAAAAATAGAAGTTGAATGAAATAAAAATTGAAGTTGCACAAAATTTAAAATGGAAGTTTCATAAAATTAACAGTGAAAGTTCATTCAAGAAACCATTATACCTTAACGATCTTTTTGGAAATTAGAAAAAAAAAAAAAAGAAGAAGTTGAATAGAAAAGTAAATTAGATAAAACTAGAAGTTGAATAAAAATTAAAATGGAGGTTGCGTAAAACTTACAATGGAAGTTCTTTCAAGAAACCACTATACCTTAACGATCTATTTGGAAATTAAATAAAAAAGGAAGTTGAGTAAAAATTAAATAAAAAAGGAAATTGGATAGAACTAGAAGTTGAATAAAAATAAAAATGGAAGTTGCATAAAATTAAAAATGGCAGTTCATTCAAAAAAACCACTATACCATGACGATCTATGTGGTAATTAAATAAAAATGGAAGTTGAATAAAAATGAAGTTGATTCAAGAAACCACTATACCGTAGTGATCTATTTGGAAATTAACTAAAATGAAAGTTGAATAGAAAAGGAAATTAAATAAAAATTGAAGTTGAATACAAATAAAAATGGAAGTTGAATAAAATTAAAAATGGAAGTTACCTAAAATTAAAAATGGTAGTTGAATAGAAAAGAAAATTGGATAAAAATTGAAGTTGAATAAAATTAAAAATGGAAGTTCATAAAAATAAAAATTGAAGTTGCGAAGTTGAATAAAAAATAAAAAAGAAAGTTGAATAAAAATAAAAGGGGATTTGCATCCACTTCCATTTTGATTCAATGTCCTTTTTTAGTCAATTTCCATTTTTATTCAATTTCCAAATGGATCTTTAAGGTATAGTGGTTTCTTGAATCAACTTCAATTTCCATTTTTATGCAACTTCAATTTCCATTTTATTAAATAAAAAAATGAAGTTGAATAGAAAAAGAAATCGAATAAAAATGGAAGTTGAATAAAAATAAAAATAGAATTTGCACGAAATTAATAATGGAATATAATCCAATAAACTACTATACCCTAACGATCTATTTGGAAATTAAATAAAAAAGGAAGTTGAATAGACAAGAAAATTGAACAAAAATGGAAGTTGAGTAAAATTAACAATGTAAGTTCATTCAAGAAACCACTATACCTTAACGATCTATTTGGAAATTAAATAAAAAAGGAAGTTGAATAGAAAAGGAAATTGAATAAAAATAAAAATAGAAGTTGAATAAAAATGGAAGTTGCATAAAATTAAAAATGGAAGTTCATTCAAGAAACCACTATACCATAACGATCTATTTGGAAATTATATAAAAAAAATAAGTTGAATAGAAAAAGAAATTGAATAAAAATGAAAGTTGAATAGAAAAGGAAATTCAGTAAAAATAAAACTGGAAGTTGCATAAAATTAACAATGGAAGTTCATTCAAGAAACTACTATACCTTAACGATTTATTTGGAAATTAAATAAAAAAGAAATTGAATAAAAATGGAAGTTGAATAGAAAAGGAAATTGAATAAAAATGAAAGCTGAATGAAAATAAAAATGGAAGTTGAGTAAAATTAAAAATGGAAGTTCATTCAAGAAACCACTATACCTTAACGATCTATTTGGAGATTAAATAAAAAAGGAAATTGAATAAAAATGGAAGTTGCATAAAATGGATGTTGAATAAAAATAAAAATAAAAATGAAAGTTGAATAGAAAAGGAAATTGAATGAAAATGCAAGATGAATAAAAAAAAAAAAAGTTGAATAGAGAAGGAAATTTAACAAAAAAGGTAGTTGAATAAAATTAAAAATGGAAGTTGCATAAAATAAATAATGGAAGTTCATTGAAGAAACCACTATACCTTAATGACCGATTTGGAAATTAAAGAAAAAAAAGAAGTTGAATAGAAAAGGAAATTGAATGGAAAAGAGAATTGAATAAATATGGAAGTTGAATAAAAATAAAAAAGGAAGTTGAATAAAAGTAAAAAAGGAAGTTGAATAAAAAAGGAAATTAAATAAAAATGGAAGTTGAATAGAAAAGGAAATTGAATAAAAATGGAAGTTGAGTAAAAATAAAACTGAAAGTTCATTCAAGAAACCACTATACCTTAACGATTTATTTGGAATTTAAATAAAAAAGAAAGTTGGACAGAAAAGGAAATTGAATAAAAATGGAAGTTGAATAAAAATAAAAATGAAATTTGCATAAAATTAATAATGGAAGTTCATTCAAGAAAGCACTATATTTTAACGATCTATTTGGAAATTTAAAAAAAAAATGAAGTTAAATAGAAAAGGAAATTGAATAAAAATTGAAGTGGAATAAAAATAAAAAAGGAAGTATAAAATAAAAAAGGAAGTTGAATAAAAATAAAAATGGAAGTTGCATAAAATTAACAATGGAAGTTCATTCATGAAACCACTATACCTTAACGATCTATTTGAAAATTCCATTGTTAATTTTATGCAACTTCCATTTTTATTTAATTTCCTTTTCTATTCAACTTCTTTTTTTATTTAATTTCCAAATAGAACGTTGTACTGGTTTCTTGAATGAACTTCGATTTTTATTTTTATACATGAACTTTCATTTTTAATTTTATGCAACTTCCCATTTTATTTTTATTCAACTACCTTTTTTATTTAATTTCCTTTTGTATTCAACTTTCTTTAATATTTAATTTCCAAATAAATCGTTAAGGTATAGTGGTTTCTTGAATGAACTTCCAGTTTTATTTTTAGTCAACTTTCATTTTTATTCAATTCTATTTTCTATTCAACTTCCTTTTTTATTTAATTTCCAAATAGATCGTTAAGGTATAGTGGTTTTTTGAATGAATTTCTATTTTTAATTTTACGCAACTTCCATTTTTATTCGATTTCTTTTTCTATTCAACTTCCATTTTTATTTAATTTCCAAATAGATCTTTAAGGTGTAGTGGTGTCATGAATGAACTTCCATTGTTAATTTTATGCAACTTCTATTTTTATTTTTATTCAACTTCCTTTTTTATTTTATACAACTTCCATTTTTATTTTTATTCCATTTCCTTTTTTATTTAATTTCCTGATAAATCGTTAAGGTAGAATGGTTTCCTGAATGAACTTCCATTGTTAATTTTATACAACTTCCATTTATATTTTTATTCAACTTACTTTTTTATTTAATTTCCTTTTTATTCAATTTCCTTTTTTATTTAATTTCCAAATAATTCGTTAAGTTATAGTGGTTTTTTGAATTAACTTCCTTTTTTTATTTTTATTCAACTTCTAGTTTTATCCAATTTCCTTTTGTATTCAACTTCCTTTTTTATTTAATTGCCAAATAGATCGTTAAGGTATAGTGGTTTCTTAAATGAACTTCCATTTTTATTTTATGCAATTTCCCATTTTTATTTTTATTCAACTTCCATTTTTATCCAATTTCCTTTTCTATTCAACTTTCTTTTTTATTTAATTTCCAAAAAGATCATTAAGGTATAGTGGTTTCTTGAATGAACTTTCTCTGTTAATTTTAGGCAACTTCCAGTTTTATTTTTATTGAACTTTCATTTTTATTCAATTTCATTTTTTATTCAACTTTATTTTTTATTTAATTTCCTTTTCTATGCAACTTCCATTTTATTTAATTTCCAAATAGATCTTTAAGGGATAGTGGTTTCTTGAATGAACTTCCATTTTTATTTTTATTCAACTTCGATTTTTATTCAATTTCCTTTTCTATTCAACTTCTTTTTTTATTTAATTTCCAAATAAATCGTTAAGGTATAGTGGTTTTTTGAATGAATTGCCATTTTTAATTTTATGCAACTTCCATTTTTATTCAATTTCTTTTTTTATTCAACTACATTTTTTTATTTACTTTCCAAATAGATTGCTAAGGTATAGTGGTTTCTTGAATTAACTTCCATTGTTAACGTATAATGGTTTCTTGAATGAACTTCCATTTTTATCTTTATTCATCTTCCATTTTTATTCAACTTCTTTTTTTATTTTAATTTCCAAATAGATCGTTAAGTTATATTCCATTGAATTTTTTTATTTCTATTCAACTTCATTTTTCATTCAACTTCATTTTTTATTAAATTTCATTTTCTATTCAACTTTCATTTTTATTAATTTCCAAATAGACCGTTAAGGTATAGTAGTTTCTTGAATGAACTTCCATTTTTATTTTTATCCAACTTCCATTTTTATCCAATTTTCTTTTCAATTCAACTTCATTTTTTATTCAACATCTATTTTTATTCAATTCCATTTCTATTCAACTTCCTTTTTTCTTTAATACCCAAATAGATCGTTAAGGTATAGTGGTTTCTTGAATGAACTTCAATTTTTAATTTTAGGCAACTTGCATTTTTCTTCAATTTTGTTTTCTATTCAACTTCCTTTTTTTTTTATTTAATTTCCAAATAGATCGTTAAGATATAGTGGTTTCTTAAATGAACTTCCATTTTTAATTTTATGCAACTGCCATTGTTATTTTTATTCAACTTCAATTTTTATTCAATTTCCTTTTCTGTTCAGCTTCTTTTTTTTTTTTTAATTTCCAAATAGATCGTTAAGGTATTCAATTTCCTTTTATATTCAACGTCTTTTTATTTAATTTCTAAATAGATCGTTAAGGTATAGTGGTTTTTTTTAATAAACTTTCATTTTTAATTTTATGCGACTTCCATTTTTATTTTTACTCAACTTCCATTTTTATTCAACTTCCATTTTTATTTAATTTCGTTTTCTATTCGAGTTCATTTTTATTTACTTTCCGAATAGATCGTTAAGGTATATTGGTTTCTTAAATGAACTTCCATTGTTATTCAACTTCAATTTTTATTCAATTTTGGTTTCTTGAATGAACTTCCATTGTTAATTTTATGCAACTTCCATTTTCATTTTTATTCAACTTCTAGTTTTATCTAATTTCTTTTTGTATTCAACTTCCTTTTTTATTCAATTTCATTTTCTATTCATCTTCCTTTTTTATTTAATCTCCAAATAGATCGTTAAGGTATAGTGGTTTCTTGAATGAACTTCCATTTTTAATTTTATGCAACTTCATTTTTATTTTTATTCAATTTCCATTTCTATTCAACTTCCTTTTCTATTTAATTTCCAAATAGATCGTTAAGGTATATTGGTTTCTTGAATTAACTTCCATTGTTAATTTTATGCAACTTCCATTTTTATTTTTATTTTTTTGCAACTTCCATTTTTAATTTCCAAATAGATCGTTAAGTTATAGTGGTTTCTTGAATAAACTTCCATTGTTATTTTTATGCAATTTCCATTTTGATTGGATGAACTCCAATTTTAATTTTATGCAACTTCCATTTTATTCAAGTTACTTTTTTATTCAACTTCTTTTTTATTTAATTTCCAAATAATTCGTTAACGTATAGTGGTTTCTTGAATGAACTTTTATTGTTAATTTTATGCAACTTCCATTTTTATTTTTATTTAACTTCCATTTTTATTCAATTTCCTTCTCTATTCAACTTCTTTTTTTGTTTAATTTCCAAATAAATCGTTAGGGTATAATGGTTTCTTGAATAAACTTCCATTTTTAATTTTATGCAAGTTTCATTTTTATTCAATTTATTTTCTATTCAACTCCTTTTTTTTATTTAATTTTCAAATAGATCGTTAAGGTATAGTGGTTTCTTGAATTAACTTCCGTTTTTATTTTTATTCAACTTCTATTTTTATTCAATTTCCCTTTCTATTCAACTTCCTCTTTTATTTAATTTCCAAATAGATCGTTAATGCATAGTGGTTTCTTGAATCAACTTCCATTGTTAATTTTAGGCAACTTCTATTTTTATTTTTATTCAACTTCCATTTTTATGCAATTTCCATTTCTATTCAAGTTATTTTTCAATTCAACTTCCTTTTTTATTTAATCTCCAAATAGATCGTTAAGGTATAGTGGTTTCTTGAATGAACTTTCATTTTTAATTTTATGCAACTTCTATTTTTATTCAATTTCTTTTTCTATTCGATTTTTTTATTTATTTAATTTTCAAATAGGTCGTTAAGGTATAGTGGTTTCTAAAATGAACTTCCATTGTTAATTTTATGCAACTCCTTTTCTTTATTTAATTTCCAAATAGATCGTTAAGGTATAGTAGTTTCTGGAATGAACTTCCATTTTTAATTTTATGAAACATCCATTTTTAATTTAATTTCCTTTTCTATTCAACTTCCTTTTTTTTATATTTAATTTCCAAATAGACCGTTAAGGTATAATGGTTTTTTGAATGAACTTCCAATGTTAATTATATGCAACTTCATTTATATTTTTATTCAACTTCCATTTTTTATTCAATTTTCATTTCGATTCAACTTCCTTTTTTATTTTATTTTGTTTGCTATTCAACGTCCTTTTTTATTTAATTTCCAAATAGACCGTTAAGGTATTGTGGTTTCTTGATTGAACTTCTATTTTTAATTTTATTCAACTTCCATTGTTAATCTTTGCTATTTGACTTCATTATTTATTTAATTTCCAAATAGATTGTTAAGGTATAGTGGTTTTTTCAATGAACTTCCATTTTTAATTTTATGCAACTTCCATTTTTATTTTTATTCAACTTCTAGTTTTATCCAATTTCCTTTTGTATTCAACTTCCTTTTTTATTCAATTTCCTTTTCTATTCATCTTCCTTTTTGATTGAATCTCCAAATAGAGCGTTAAGGTATAGTGGTTTCTTGAATGAACTTCCATTTTTAATTTTATGCAACTTCATTTTTATTTTTATGTAATTTCCATTTCTATTCAATTTCCTTTTCTATTTAATTTCCAAATAGATCGTTAAGGTATATTGGTTTCTTGAATTAACTTCCATTGTTAATTTTATGCAACTTCCATTTTTATTTTTGTTTTTAGGCAACTTCAATTTTTAATTTCCAAATAGATCGTTAAGTTATAGTGGTTTCTTGAATAAACTTCCATTGTTATTTTTATGCAATTTCCATTTTGATTGGATGAACTCCAATTTTAATTTTATGCAACTTCCATTTTATTCAAGTTACTTTTTTATTCAACTTCTTTTTTATTTAATTTCCAAATAATTCGTTAACGTATAGTGGTTTCTTGAATGAACTTTTATTGTTAATTTTATGCAACTTCCATTTTTATTTTTATTTAACTTCCATTTTTATTCAATTTCCTTCTCTATTCAACTTCTTTTTTTGTTTAATTTCCAAATAAATCGTTAGGGTATAATGGTTTCTTGAATAAACTTCCATTTTTAATTTTATGCAAGTTTCATTTTTATTCAATTTATTTTCTATTCAACTCCTTTTTTTTTATTTAATTTCCAAATAGATCGTTAAGGTATAGTGGTTTCTTGAATTAACTTCCGTTTTTATTTTTATTCAACTTCTATTTTTATTCAATTTCCCTTTCTATTCAACTTCCTCTTTTATTTAATTTCCAAATAGATCGTTAATGCATAGTGGTTTCTTGAATCAACTTCCATTGTTAATTTTAGGCAACTTCTATTTTTATTTTTATTCAACTTCCATTTTTATGCAATTTCCATTTCTATTCAAGTTACTTTTCAATTCAACTTCCTTTTTTATTTAATCTCCAAATAGATCGTTAAGGTATAGTGGTTTCTTGAATGAACTTTCATTTTTAATTTTATGCAACTTCTATTTTTATTCAATTTCTTTTTCTATTCGATTTTTTTATTTATTTAATTTTCAAATAGGTCGTTAAGGTATAGTGGTTTCTAAAATGAACTTCCATTGTTAATTTTATGCAACTCCTTTTCTTTATTTAATTTCCAAATAGATCGTTAAGGTATAGTGGTTTCTGGAATGAACTTCCATTTTTAATTTTATGAAACATCCATTTTTAATTTAATTTCCTTTTCTATTCAACTTCCTTTTTTTTATATTTAATTTCCAAATAGACCGTTAAGGTATAATGGTTTTTTGAATGAACTTCCAATGTTAATTATATGCAACTTCATTTATATTTTTATTCAACTTCCATTTTTTATTCAATTTTCATTTCGATTCAACTTCCTTTTTTATTTTATTTTGTTTGCTATTCAACGTCCTTTTTTATTTAATTTCCAAATAGACCGTTAAGGTATTGTGGTTTCTTGATTGAACTTCTATTTTTAATTTTATTCAACTTCCATTGTTAATCTTTGCTATTTGACTTCATTATTTATTTAATTTCCAAATAGATTGTTAAGGTATAGTGGTTTTTTCAATGAACTTCCATTTTTAATTTTATGCAACTTCCATTTTTATTTTTTTTCAACTTCTAGTTTTATCCAATTTCCTTTTGTATTCAACTTCCTTTTTTATTCAATTTCCTTTTCTATTCATCTTCCTTTTTGATTGAATCTCCAAATAGAGCGTTAAGGTATAGTGGTTTCTTGAATGAAATTCCATTTTTAATTTTATGCAACTTCATTTTTATTTTTATGTAATTTCCATTTCTATTCAATTTCCTTTTCTATTTCATTTCCAAATAGATCGTTATGGTATATTGGTTTTTTGAATTAACTTCCATTGTTAATTTTATGCAACTTCCATTTTTATTTTTGTTTTTAGGCAACTTCAATTTTTAATTTCCAAATAGATCGTTAAGTTATAGTGGTTTCTTGAATAAACTTCCATTGTTATTTTTATGCAATTTCCATTTTGATTGGATGAACTCCAATTTTAATTTTATGCAACTTCCATTTTATTCAAGTTACTTTTTTATTCAACTTCTTTTTTATTTAATTTCCAAATAATTCGTTAACGTATAGTGGTTTCTTGAATGAACTTTTATTGTTAATTTTATGCAACTTCCATTTTTATTTTTATTTAACTTCCATTTTTATTCAATTTCCTTCTCTATTCAACTTCTTTTTTTGTTTAATTTCCAAATAAATCGTTAGGGTATAATGGTTTCTTGAATAAACTTCCATTTTTAATTTTATGCAAGTTTCATTTTTATTCAATTTATTTTCTATTCAACTCCTTTTTTTTTTTTATTTAATTTCCAAATAGATCGTTAAGGTATAGTGGTTTCTTGAATTAACTTCCGTTTTTATTTTTATTCAACTTCTATTTTTATTCAATTTCCCTTTCTATTCAACTTCCTCTTTTATTTAATTTCCAAATAGATCGTTAATGCATAGTGGTTTCTTGAATCAACTTCCATTGTTAATTTTAGGCAACTTCTATTTTTATTTTTATTCAACTTCCATTTTTATGCAATTTCCATTTCTATTCAAGTTATTTTTCAATTCAACTTCCTTTTTTATTTAATCTCCAAATAGATCGTTAAGGTATAGTGGTTTCTTGAATGAACTTTCATTTTTAATTTTATGCAACTTCTATTTTTATTCAATTTCTTTTTCTATTCGATTTTTTTATTTATTTAATTTTCAAATAGGTCGTTAAGGTATAGTGGTTTCTAAAATGAACTTCCATTGTTAATTTTATGCAACTCCTTTTCTTTATTTAATTTCCAAATAGATCGTTAAGGTATAGTGGTTTCTGGAATGAACTTCCATTTTTAATTTTATGAAACATCCATTTTTAATTTAATTTCCTTTTCTATTCAACTTCCTTTTTTTTATATTTAATTTCCAAAATAGACCGTTAAGGTATAATGGTTTTTTGAATGAACTTCCAATGTTAATTATATGCAACTTCATTTATATTTTTATTCAACTTCCATTTTTTATTCAATTTTCATTTCGATTCAACTTCCTTTTTTATTTTATTTTGTTTGCTATTCAACGTCCTTTTTTATTTAATTTCCAAATAGACCGTTAAGGTATTGTGGTTTCTTGATTGAACTTCTATTTTTAATTTTATTCAACTTCCATTGTTAATCTTTGCTATTTGACTTCATTATTTATTTAATTTCCAAATAGATTGTTAAGGTATAGTGGTTTTTTCAATGAACTTCCATTTTTAATTTTATTCAACTTCTAGTTTTATCCAATTTCCTTTTGTATTCAACTTCCTTTTTTATTCAATTTCCTTTTCTATTCATCTTCCTTTTTGATTGAATCTCCAAATAGAGCGTTAAGGTATAGTGGTTTCTTGAATGAAATTCCATTTTTAATTTTACGCAACTTCATTTTTATTTTTATGTAATTTCCATTTCTATTCAATTTCCTTTTCTATTTAATTTCCAAATAGATCGTTATGGTATATTGGTTTTTTGAATTAACTTCCATTGTTAATTTTATGCAACTTCCATTTTTATTTTTGTTTTTAGGCAACTTCAATTTTTAATTTCCAAATAGATCGTTAAGTTATAGTGGTTTCGTGAATAAACTTCCATTGTTATTTTTATGCAATTTCCATTTTGATTGGATGAACCCCAATTTTAATTTTATGCAACTTTCATTTTATTCAAGTTACTTTTTTATTCAACTTCTTTTTTATTTAATTTCCAAATAATTCGTTAAGGTATAGTGGTTTCTTGAATGAACTTTTATTGTTAATTTTATGCAACTTCCATTTTTATTTTTATTTAACTTCCATTTTTATTCAATTTCCTTCTCTGTTCAACTTCTTTTTTTGTTTAATTTCCAAATAAATCGTTAGGGTATAATGGTTTCTTGAATAAACTTCCATTTTTAATTTTATGCAAGTTTCATTTTTATTCAATTTATTTTCTATTCAACTCCTTTTTTTTTTATTTAATTTCCAAATAGATCGTTAAGGTATAGTGGTTTCTTGAATTAACTTCCGTTTTTATTTTTATTCAACTTCTATTTTTATTCAATTTCCCTTTCTATTCAACTTCCTCTTTTATTTAATTTCCAAATAGATCGTTAATGCATAGTGGTTTCTTGAATCAACTTCCATTGTTAATTTTAGGCAACTTCTATTTTTATTTTTATTCAACTTCCATTTTTATGCAATTTCCATTTCTATTCAAGTTATTTTTCAATTCAACTTCCTTTTTTATTTAATCTCCAAATAGATCGTTAAGGTATAGTGGTTTCTTGAATGAACTTTCATTTTTAATTTTATGCAACTTCTATTTTTATTCAATTTCTTTTTCTATTCGATTTTTTTATTTATTTAATTTTCAAATAGGTCGTTAAGGTATAGTGGTTTCTAAAATGAACTTCCATTGTTAATTTTATGCAACTCCTTTTCTTTATTTAATTTCCAAATAGATCGTTAAGGTATAGTGGTTTCTGGAATGAACTTCCATTTTTAATTTTATGAAACATCCATTTTTAATTTAATTTCCTTTTCTATTCAACTTCCTTTTTTTTTATTTAATTTCCAAAATAGACCGTTAAGGTATAATGGTTTTTTGAATGAACTTCCAATGTTAATTATATGCAACTTCATTTATATTTTTATTCAACTTCCATTTTTTATTCAATTTTCATTTCGATTCAACTTCCTTTTTTATTTTATTTTGTTTGCTATTCAACGCCTTTTTATTTAATTTCCAAATAGACCGTTAAGGTATTGTGGTTTCTTGATTGAACTTCTATTTTTAATTTTATTCAACTTCCATTGTTAATCTTTGCTATTTGACTTCATTATTTATTTAATTTCCAAATAGATTGTTAAGGTATAGTGGTTTTTTCAATGAACTTCCATTTTTAATTTTATTCAACTTCTAGTTTTATCCAATTTCCTTTTGTATTCAACTTCCTTTTTTATTCAATTTCCTTTTCTATTCATCTTCCTTTTGATTGAATCTCCAAATAGAGCGTTAAGGTATAGTGGTTTCTTGAATGAAATTCCATTTTTAATTTTACGCAACTTCATTTTTATTTTTATGTAATTTCCATTTCTATTCAATTTCCTTTTCTATTTAATTTCCAAATAGATCGTTATGGTATATTGGTTTTTTGAATTAACTTCCATTGTTAATTTTATGCAACTTCCATTTTTATTTTTGTTTTTAGGCAACTTCAATTTTTAATTTCCAAATAGATCGTTAAGTTATAGTGGTTTCGTGAATAAACTTCCATTGTTATTTTTATGCAATTTCCATTTTGATTGGATGAACCCCAATTTTAATTTTATGCAACTTTCATTTTATTCAAGTTACTTTTTTATTCAACTTCTTTTTTATTTAATTTCCAAATAATTCGTTAAGGTATAGTGGTTTCTTGAATGAACTTTTATTGTTAATTTTATGCAACTTCCATTTTTATTTTTATTTAACTTCCATTTTTATTCAATTTCCTTCTCTGTTCAACTTCTTTTTTTGTTTAATTTCCAAATAAATCGTTAGGGTATAATGGTTTCTTGAATAAACTTCCACTTTTAATTTTATGCAAGTTTCATTTTTATTCAATTTATTTTCTATTCAACTCCTTTTTTTTTATTTAATTTCTAAATAGATCGTTAAGGTATAGTGGTTTCTTGAATTAACTTCCGTTTTTATTTTTATTCAACTTCTATTTTTATTCAATTTCCCTTTCTATTCAACTTCCTCTTTTATTTAATTTCCAAATAGATCGTTAATGCATAGTGGTTTCTTGAATCAACTTCCATTGTTAATTTTAGGCAACTTCTATTTTTATTTTTATTCAACTTCCATTTTTATGCAATTTTCATTTCTATTCAAGTTACTTTTCAATTCAACTTCCTTTTTTATTTAATCTCCAAATAGATCGTTAAGGTATAGTGGTTTCTTGAATGAACTTTCATTTTTAATTTTATGCAACTTCTATTTTTATTCAATTTCTTTTTCTATTCGATTTTTTTATTTATTTAATTTTCAAATAGGTCGTTAAGGTATAGTGGTTTCTAAAATGAACTTCCATTGTTAATTTTATGCAACTCCTTTTCTTTATTTAATTTCCAAATAGATCATTAAGGTATAGTGGTTTCTGGAATGAACTTCCATTTTTAATTTTATGAAACATCCATTTTTAATTTAATTTCCTTTTCTATTCAACTTCCTTTTTTTTTTATATTTAATTTCCAAAATAGACCGTTAAGGTATAATGGTTTTTTGAATGAACTTCCAATGTTAATTATATGCAACTTCATTTATATTTTTATTCAACTTCCATTTTTTATTCAATTTTCATTTCGATTCAACTTCCTTTTTTATTTTATTTTGTTTGCTATTCAACGTCCTTTTTTATTTAATTTCCAAATAGACCGTTAAGGTATTGTGGTTTCTTGATTGAACTTCTATTTTTAATTTTATTCAACTTCCATTGTTAATCTTTGCTATTTGACTTCATTATTTATTTAATTTCCAAATAGATTGTTAAGGTATAGTGGTTTTTTCAATGAACTTCCATTTTTAATTTTATGCTACCTCCATTTTATTTTTATTCAACTTCTAGTTTTATCCAATTTCCTTTTGTATTCAACTTCCTTTTTTATTCAATTTCCTTTTCTATTCATCTTCCTTTTTGATTTAATCTCCAAATAGAGCGTTAAGGTATAGTGGTTTCTTGAATGAAATTCCATTTTTAATTTTATGCAACTTCATTTTTATTTTTATGTAATTTCCATTTCTATTCAATTTCCTTTTCTATTTAATTTCCAAATAGATCGTTATGGTATATTGGTTTTTTGAATTAACTTCCATTGTTAATTTTATGCAACTTCCATTTTTATTTTTGTTTTTAGGCAACTTCAATTTTTAATTTCCAAATAGATCGTTAAGTTATAGTGGTTTCTTGAATAAACTTCCATTGTTATTTTTATGCAATTTCCATTTTGATTGGATGAACTTCAATTTTAATTTTATGCAACTTCCATTTTATTCAACTTCCATTTTTATTCAAGTTACTTTTTTATTTAATTTCCAAATAATTCGTTAAGGCATAGTGGTTTCTTGAATGAACTTTTATTATTAATTTTATGCAACTTCCATTTTTATTTTTATTCAACTTCCATTTTTATTCAATTTCCTTCTCTATTCAACTTCTTTTTTTGTTTAATTTCCAAACAAATCGTTAGGGTATAGTGGTTTCTTGAATAAACTTCCATTTTTAATTTTATGCAAGTTCCATTTTTATTCAGTTTATTTTCTATTCAACTCCTTTTTTTTATTATTTAATTTCCAAATAGATCGTTAAGGTATAGTGGTTTCTTCAATTAACTTCCGTTTTTATTTTTATTCAACTTCCATTTTTATTGAATTTCCCTTTCTATTCAACTTCTTTTTTTATTTAATTTCCAAATAGATCGTTAATGCATAGTGGTTTCTCGAATCAACTTCCATTGTTAATTTTAGGCAACTTCTATTTTTCTTTTTATTCAACTTCCATTTTTATGCAATTTCCATTTCTATTCAAGTTACTTTTCAATTCAACTTCCTTTTTTATTTAATCTCCAAATAGATCGTTAAAGTATAGTGGTTTCTTGAATGAACTTTCATTTTTAATTTTATGCAACTTCCATTTTTATATTTATTCATCTTCTATGTTTATTCAATTTCTTTTTCTATTCGATTTTTTCATTTATTTAATTTTCAAATAGGTCGTTAAGGTATAGTGGTTTCTAAAATGAACTTCCATTGTTAATTTTATTCAACTCCTTTTCTTTATTTAATTTCCAAATAGATCGTTAAGGTATAGTGGTTTCTGGAATGAACTTCCATTTTTAATTTTATGAAACATCCATTTTTAATTTAATTTCCTTTTCTATTCAACTTCCTTTTTTTTTTATTTAATTTCCAAATAGACCGTTAATGTATAATGGTTTTTTGAATGAACTTCCAATGTTAATTATATGCAACTTCATTTATATTTTTACTCAACTTCCATTTTTTATTCAATTTCCATTTCTATTCAACTTCCTGTTTTATTCAATTTTGTTTTCTATTCAACGTCCTTTTTTATTTAATTTCCAAATAGACCGTTAAGGTATTGTGGTTTCTTGATTGAACTTTCATTTTTAATTTTATTCAACTTCCATTGTTAATCTTTTCTATTTGACTTCATTATTTATTTAATTTTGAAATAGATTGTTAAGGTATAGTGGTTTCTTCAATGAACTTCCATTTTTAATTTTTTGCAACTTCCATTTTTATTTTTATTCAACTTCCATTTTCATTCAATTTCCTTTTCTATTCGACTTCATTTTTTACTTAATTTCCAAATAAATCGTTAGGGTATAGTGGTTTCTTGAATAAACTTCCATTTTTAATGTCATTCAAATTCCTTTTTTTATTTAATTTCCAAATAGATTGTTAAGGTATAGTGATTTCTTGAATGAACTTCCATTGTTAATTTTATGCAACTTCCATTTTTATTTTTATTCAACTTCTATTTTTATCCAATTTCCTTTTCCATTCAACTTCCTTTTTTCTATAATTTCCAAATAGATCATTAAGGTATAGTGGTTTTTTGAATGAACTTTCATTGTTAATTTTATGCCACTTCCAATTTTATTTTTATTCAACTTCCTTTTCTATTCAACTTCTATTTCTATTCAACTTCCATTTTTATTTAATCTCCAAAAGGAAGTTGAATAGAAAAGGAAATTGAATAAAAATGGAAATGGATGTCGCATAAAATTAAAAATGAAAGTTGCATAAAATTAAAAATGGAAGTTGAATAAAATTAAAAATTGAAGTTGAATAAAATTAAAAATGGAAGTTGCATAAAATTAACAATGGAAGTTCATTCAAGAAACCACTATACCTCAATGATCTATTTGGAAATTAAATAAAAAAGAAAGTTGAATAAAAAAGGAAATTGAATAAAAACAAAAATGGAAGTTGCATAAAATTAAAAATGGAAGTTAATTTCCAAATAGATCGTTAAGGTATAGTGGTTTTTTGAAAGAACTTTTATTGTTAATTTTACTCAACTTCCATTTTTATTTTTATTCAACTTCCATTTTTATGTAATTTTTTTTTCTATTCAACTTCTTTTTTTATTTAGTTTCCAAATAGATTGTTAAGGTATAATGGTTTCTTGAATTAAATTCCATTGTTAATTTTAGGCAACTTCAATTTTTATTTAATTTCCATTTCTATTCAACTTTCTTTTTTATTTAATTTCCAAATAGATCGTTAAGGTATAGTGGTTTCTTGAATGAACTTCCATTTTTAATTTTATGCAACTTCGATTTTTATTAAATTTCCTTTTCTATTCAACTTCCTTTTTTATTTAATTTCCAAATAGATCGTTAAGTATAGTGGTTTCTTGAATGAATTTCCATTTTTAATTTTATGCAGCTTCCATTTTTATTTTTATTCAACTTCCATTTTTATTCAATTTACTTTTCTATTCAACTTCCTTTTTTTTATGTAATTTCCAAATAGATCGTTAAGATATAGTGGTTTCTGGAATTAACTTCCATTGTTAAATTTATGCAAGCTCCACTTTTATTTTTCTTCAACTTCCATTTTTATTCAATTTCATTTTCTATTCAACTTCCTTTTTTGTTGAATTGAAAAGTAACTTGAATAAAAATGGAAGTGGAAAAAAATAAAAAATTTTAATTTCCAAATAGATCGTTAAGGTATTATGGTTTCTTGAATGAACTTACATTGTTAATTTTATGCAACATCCATTTCTATTCAACTTTCTTTTTTATTTAATTTCCACAAAGATCGTCAAGGTGTAGTGGTTTCCTGAATGAACTTCCATTGTTAATTTTATGCAACTTTCTTTTTTATTTAATTTCTAAATAGATCATTAAGGTTTAATGGTTTCTTAAATGAACTTCCATTGTTAATTTTGTGGAACTTCCATTTTTATTTTTATTCAACTTCTATTTTTATTTAATTTCCAAATAGATCGTTAAGGTATAGTGGTTTCTTGAATAAACTTCCATTGTTAAAAATGCAAGATGAATAAAAATAAAAATGGAAGTTGCATAAAATTAACAATGGAAGTTCATTCAAGAAACCACTATACCTTGACGATCTATGAGGAAATTAAATAAAAAGAGAAGTTGAATAAAAAATGGAAATTAAATAAAAAAGGACGTTGAATAGAAATAAAAATTGAAGTTAAATAGAAAAGGAAATTGAATAAAAATGGAAGTTGAATAAAAATAAAAATGGAAACTGCATCAAAATTGAAAATGCAAGTTCATTCAGGAAACCACTGTACCTTAACGATATATTTGGAAATTAAATAAAAAAAAGGAGTTGAATAGAAAATAAATTGGATAAAAATGGAAGTTGCATAAAATTAAAAATGGAAGTTCATTCAAGAAACTTGTATACCATAACGATCTATTTGGAAATTAAATAAAAAAAGAAGTTGAATACAAATAAAAATGGAAGTTGCATAAAATTAACAATGGAATTTAATTCAAGAAACCACTACACCTTAACGATCTATTTGGAAATTAAATAAGAAAGAAAGCTGAATAAAAAAGAAATTAAATAAAAATGGAAGTTGAATAAAAATAAAAATAGAAGTTGAATAAAAACAAAAATAAAATTTGCATAAAATTAACAAGGGAAGTTCATTCAATAAACCACTATAACTTAACGATCTATTTGGAAATTGAATAAAAATGAAAATTAAATAAAAAACGAAATTGGATAAAAAAAAATGGAAGTTGCATAAAATTAAAAATGGAAGTTGAATAAAAATAAAAATGAAAGTTGCATAAAAATAAAATGGAAGTTGCATAAGGAAATTGAATAAAAGTGGAAGTTGCATAAAATTAAAAATGGAAGCTGAATAAAAATAAAAATAAAAGTTGCATAAAATTAAAAATGGAAGTTCATTGAAGAAACCACTATACCTTAACGATCTGTTTGGAAATTAAATAAAAAAGGAAATTGAATAGAAAAGAAAATTGAATCAAAATGGAAGTTGCATTAAATTAAAAATGGAAGTTCATTCGGGAAACCACTATACCTTAACGATCTATTTGGAAATTAAATAAAAAAATAAGTTGAATAGAAAAGGAAATTGAATAAAAATGGAAGTTGAAATTGAATAAAAATGGAAGTTGCATAAAATTAAAAATGGAAGTTACATAAAATTAAAAATTGATGTTTCATAAAATTAAAAAAGAAGTTGAATAGAAACGGAAATTGAATAAAAATGGAAGTTGCATTAAATTAAAAATGGAAGTCCATTCGAGAAACCACTATACCTTAACGATCTATTTGGAAATTAAATAAGAAACGAAGTTGAATAAAAAAGAAATTAAATAAAAAAGGAAGTTGAATAAAATTAAAAATGGATGTTGCATAAAATTAACAATGGAAGTTCATTCAAGAAACCACTATACCTTAACGATCTATTTGGAAATTAAATAGAATAGGAAATTGAATAAAAATGGAAGTTGCATAAAACTAAAAATGGAAGTTCATTCAAGAAACCATTATACCTTAACGATCTATTTGGAAAGTAAATAAAAAAATGAAGTTGAATAGAATAGTAAATTGAATAAAATGGAAGTTGCATAAAACTAAAAATGGAAGTTAATTCAAGAACTGTCACGACCCCAACCTGCCCCTAGTAGGCTGGGTGCCGAGATGGCCAGTAATCCGTAATTACCAAAGGCCGGCTTACAAAATTTCACACACATCAGAGTAATCATAGGGGCTCACATATGCGAAGTAATAAACTAAATACAAATGGTCCTTGAGAGTCAGGCATAGATCAAATGTAAATGCATACATAATGTAATCGCACCTCGGCGATAACAAAACAAATACAAGTTACATCCTCGATCAAAAGGCTTCTCGGTAGACATATACAAATACAATGATTCTGAGCAAAGAAGCATGATTTTCAAGAATCAAAGTAACACATATGCCGAGGTAATCACAAAACGATGTAAGCAAGTCAAGTCGGCATAACAAAAATCCCAAAACAAGCTGTACAAATACTTCTAGGCGCCGCCGTCACGCTCATCACCTACATATATATAGAGAGGGGTGAGCTTGGAAACTCGATGAATGGTACTAGAAATAAAGGTTTGCATGAATAATAGCCGAGTCTGCCAAAACAAAGCATATCAAAACCATTCAAACAATAGCCGAGGTTCCCGCCAAGCAAAGAATATCAAGTTGCAGTAACAAGAGATGAACCGTATTCATCTCCAAATCCTACTGACAAAGCAATACAAGGATTAAACAAGTAGTAGCCGAGGTAATCTTCAAGACAACACATATCAAGCTTATATGACTTAGGCCCGACCCTTTTTCACCGGTTTGTGACTTAGGCCCGTAGTCCTTTTTCACCAAGTGGTGCTACAAAAGTTTAAAGTCCTCTAGCACAAGGGACTTGTGTTACTTAGGCCCGTAGTCTGCTTTTAACATTTATCTTAGCAAGATAGGACCGTATCCTTTTAACAAGATGTATCATGCGAAGTTTAGAGTCCTCCAAAGACAAGGGACTTTCCAAAGAAAGGACCGTATCCTTTTAACAAGATGTATCATGAAGTTTAGAGTCCTCCAGCACAAGGGACTTTCCAAAGAAAACCGAAACAAAGCTCAACTCTTTACAAGGACATCATCAAGACGAAGTTCATACTTACCTTTTCCTCTAGTGCTGCTAAAGTTTAGAGTCCTCCAGCACAGGGGACTTTCAAGAATACCATCAAAACAAGCTCATATACAAAACATCAAAATAGGCTAATCATTCATGCTTAGCAATTACTTTTACCAAAGCGAAACAAGCAAGATTTATCAAAAGCTTTATAACATAGCTTTATCAAAAGCACCACTCACCTCGGTCTTCAGGTGTAGGCTCAAGCAAAGATCAAAGTCCTACAATCACATAGCAAACCATACTCTCAAAACGAGCTTCACATACATGCAAGGAATCAAAACATTATTTCCCATCACAGGAAGTGCACTGGTACCATCGAGGTCTAGCAGGTCCTACACCTCCCCCGAGGTGTGGACTCGAAAAGCAAAACAAGGCAAAGTTAGGAAAACTGAGTTTCCTTTCAAAGGGCACGAAGAACAAGATCATGCATCTTTGAAATCCACCTCACATATACGAAATCTGGGGTTTTCAAGCTAAGAGTTCAAAAACGTGGACTAGGGTACTCATTCGAGAAAATTATGCAAGAACAAACACAAAACATGATTCTTGTTCCAAACTTTCGTATCAAAACAAGGTTCTCCTTTAAGAACACAAGTACTACATTTTCTCTTTCAAAACCAAGTTCAAATCAATACATGACATGCAAAACAGATCCAATCATGCAATGCATCTAGATGATCAATAGGAACAATCGATGTAGAACAAGAATCTAACCTCAAAAGCTGAAATCCAAGCAGTTCGATCTTCCACGATCAAGCTCGGAGCTCAACTCTCACACTAAAATTCTAACTCTAAGTTCTAGAGCTTCTCTCTCTAAACAAGACAAAGATTTGAGACCAAAATCATAATCAAAAGATACACAATGATGTATTATAGGCAATTTGTCATAGCCTTCGGCTCGGACACGTGGCATCACCGGATTGGTGCGATTAGAAAGGTGCGCTAGACAAGACAAGTCTCGACAAAGCGTACACAACACGCTTGGCGGCTAAGCACGTCGGCGAAATGACCTCGGCCAAAGACAAGACTTGACAACAGTCAACAAAGACAAAGGTTAGGGAGGGCGACACTTGACTAAGTGTGCCACACCTTGGCTGGGTGTACCACATCTCGGCCTAGGCCATACACCCAAGGACAAAGATTACAAGCACAAAACATCACAGCCTCGGCGATACACACCGGCCCAAAGGTAACATCTCGGCAACATGCGGGGTGAAGATGGAGGTCGGCTAAGGTTCCAAAAGCGCTCAAAACGCAAAGGCTCAAAGGCAAACTATCTTTGGTGACCTCGCCACGCTCCAAACAAAACACAATTCCAAAGAACTTACAATAAAACAAAAGCAAAACAAGGCAAGTATCAAGATTTCAAACTTGACAATTCAAGATCATACAAAATACATGCAAGCAAGATCGATTCAAAGTGAGGGTCGTTACATCCTACCCCCTTAAGGAAGTTTGGACCCCAAACTTACTATACCTTGTCCAAGAATAACTCGATGTCGAATTCTCATTTCCTCTTCCATTTCCCATGTGGCGTCCTTGCCATAGTGCTCTTTCCATTCCACCTTTACCATTGGTATCGACTTGTTTCTCAATTGCTTAACTTGCATCCACAATAGACGTCGGCTTCTCTTCATAGCCCAAATTCTCATTAACTTCGATTCGAATGCTTAATTACATGCAGTGGATCCCGAATATACTTCCTTAACATCGAAACATGAAACACGTTATGGACTTGGCTCAATTCGGTGGCAAAGCAAGTCTGAGGCAACGGAGTTAACCTTGTCAAGGACTTCAAATGGGCCAATATAACGGGTGCTAACTTACCTCTCTTCCCAAATCTGGAAACTCCTTTCATTGGTGAAACCTTTAGGAATACGTGATCCCCAACTTCAATTCTAGCTCATTTCTTCTCTGGTCGGCATAACTCTTTTGTCGGCTCTGGGCGATTTAATCCTCTCTTTGAATAAGTTTAATCTTCTCTGTTGTTACTTGAATGAGTTCGGGACCAAGCGAGCCTTATCTCCAACTTCGGTCCAACATATCGGCGTCTGCATTTTCTTCCATATAGAGCTTCATACGGGCGCCATACCAATACTCGCGTGATAACTGTTGTTGTAAGCGAATTCCACTAATGGCAAATGCATTCCCCAATTTCCTTGGAAATCCAATACCACAGTCTAAGCATATCTTCAAGTGTCTCAATCGTTCTTTTGCTTGCCCATCTGCAGGGATGAAAAGTCAGACTAAATCTCAGTTCGGCTCCAAAGGCCCTCTGTAGACTCTGCCAAAATCTGGAAACAAATTTAGGATCTCTGTCCGACACTATTGACATCGGCACTCCATGAAGTCTAACAATCTCATTCACATAAAGTAGGGCAAGTTGATCAGCGTTGAAAGTAGTCTTAACAGGCAAAAGTGTCTTGACTTGGTTAGTCTATCTACCACAACCCAAATCGAATCCATACCTTTACGTGTTCTCGGCAGGTCCACAAAATCCATAGAGATGTGTTCCCACTTCCACTCGTGGATCGGCAAAGGTTGTAGAAGTCCTGCTTTGGTCTCGATGTTCTGCTTTTACTTGTGGCAATGCAAACACCGGGACACAAATTCGGCTATCTCTCTCTTCATGTTCGCCACCAAAACATCTGCTTTTACATCATGGTACATCTTGGTATTTCTGGATGAACAACAAACTTGGAATTATGGGCTTCGGCAAAATCTTCCTTTTCACTCGGAACATCGGCCACACAATTTCCTTCAAACTTAAGCACTTGGTTTTCAAAGGTGTACCGGATCTCGGCTTGGTAACAATCTCATCGGCTACTTTTACGAAGAATTCATCCTCCATTTGTCTTGCCTTTACTTCTTCAACAATGGTTGGTTACGCGAAATCAAGGTTAGGCATGCCAAATTTCCAACCGATTTTACGCTTTCAGAGCGTCGGCCCTTTGTTGGCTTTCCACAGGTGATATTGAATCGCATATCGTAGTCCTTCAACAACTCGAGCCATCTTCTTTGTCTCAAGTTCAATTCTTCGAGTGAATAGATACTTCAAGCTCGATGATCTGTAAAAACTCGACAAGAAGCTCCATACAAGTAATGACGCCAAATCTTCAAAGCAAAAACCACTGCTAGCTCCAAGTCATGGGTAGGATAGTTCTTCTCATGTGGCTTCAATTGGCGAGATGCATATGCTATAACCTTACCTCCTTGCATTAATACACAACCCAAACCCTTATGCGACGCATTACTTTAAACATGAAACTCCTCATTACGATGGAAGTACCGATCTTGGTCAGAACCAACCTCGCTTTAGCTCTGAAAAAGTGACTCGATCTTCATCCATTCATACGGTGCTCCTTCCTAGTCAATTGTGTCAATGGAGTTGCAATCTGGAGAATTCTTTTACGAACTTCTGTAGTAACTGCCAAACCCGAAAACTTGAACCTCGGACACATTGGTCGGCCTCGGCCAATTTACCACGGCTTCTATTTTGCTCGGATCAACTGAAATACCTTCTTCATTTATTACATGACCCAGAAATGAAATAGTAGAAAGCCAAAACTCACACTTGTTAAATTTAGCATACAGCTTCCGGTCTCTCAATATCTGCAAAGAAATTCTCAGATGGTTTTCATGTTCAACTTCACTCTTGGAATAAATCAATATATCATCGATGAAGACGACCACAAACTCATCTAAGTGGGGCTTGAAGACTCTGTTCATTAAATCCATAAATGCAAAGGGCATTGGTCAATCGAAGGCATCACTAAAAATTTCGTAGTGGCCATATCTAGTCCGAAAGCGATCTTCTCAACATCCTCTGCCTTAACCTTAAGGCGATGGTAGCCCGACCTAAGGTCAATCTTGGAAAAAGACTCGTGCTCCTTATGGCGATCAAGTAAATCATCAATCCTAGGTAGTGGGTACTTATTCTTAATGGTGACCTTATTGAGTTCTCTATAATCAATACAAAGGCGAAGTGTGCCATCCTTCTTCTTAACAAATAACACAGTGCTCCCCATGGTGATGTGCTCGGCCTAATAAATCCCTTGTCCAACAACTCTTGCAATTGTAGTTTCAATTCTCTAAGTTTTTGGGGCCATTCTATATGGTGTTTTGGAGATCTATGTGTTCGATATAACATCAACGATAAACTCTATTTCTCTATCGACCAAATGGCGGTGTAAATCATTAGGAAAGACGTCGGCGAACTCATTAACAACTGGGATGTCGGCTAAACTAACATTTCCATCCTGATCTTTCAATATACTACACAAATAACCCTTACAGCCTTTTTGGATCAACTTACAGGCCTTCATGGATGAGATTAAGTAAGGTGGGGGAATTACTCCTTTACCCTGAAAAATAACTTCGGCTAGGTTTGGGGGTTTCAATGTGACACTCTTCGAAACACAATCAATGAGTGCGTGGTTTGCTACTAACCAATCCATTCCCAATATAACATCGAATTGATCTATATTCAAGGGCATTAAATCAACTAGCGCTCAACATGCTCAATGACGACAACACATGCTCTATAAATGGATGCAACAATCATGGATCTCCCAGACGGAGTAGACACAGATAGCACATAATCAAGAGATTCTAATTTCCTATTAATCTTCTCGGCAAACTTAGTAGAAACAAACGAGTGCGTAGAGCCCGAATCAACTAACACATAAGCATTTCGGGAGCAAATTAGAAGTATACGACACCATTGCCTCGGCATTACGAGTATCCCCGCACTAGTGCAAATACTACCGCCTCAACTGTCCTTTCCCAAAGATTATTCTTTTGAACCGTACTGAGGTATTCTCACCTTTCTTCTTTGGTTTCACCTTTGTCTTAGGACAATCTCTCACAAAATGACCCACTTCTCCACATTCATAGCAAGCACCGGATGTCCGACGACAAACTCCAAAATGTTGCTTCCCTAATCTGAACATGTCGGCTTAGTATTACCTTCCGCTTTGGATAACCAAAGACCGCCCTTGTTCATCTTCTTATTGGTGTTCAACTGTTCGGTGGTTGTCATAGTTCTGTCTCTTCGCCGATTCTCTCGAGTTCCGTACTGTTCAAGTTGGTTTCGCCAAAACGGCTTTGTTCAAGACTTCGGCATAGGTCGGCATATCGGCGAGCTAACCCGGTCTTGAATCGTCCGCCGCCCACTTTCAAACTTCCTAGCCTTCATGTATTCATCATTGATCATGTGAGGTACAAACCTTACCAATTCAAGAAAAGCGATCATATTCCGCCATCGTTCGACGCCTTGCGTCAAAGTCAATTCGGTAGCCTTGCGATTCCGAGCCGAGGAAAATGCTTCTTGTAAAATAGTTCCAAAAACCTTGCCCTGTTAAACCGGGGTTAGTTTCTCTGGTCATCATCCACCATCTCCGAGCATCGTCGTCGGGGTGAATGCACTAAAGTCACCTTCAACATCGGTCTTTGGGAAAATCTCAACAGTTTCTCCATTTCCAAAACCCATGCCTCGGCCTTCATTGGCTCAATACCTCCAGAAAACCTTGGTGGTCTCATCTTCTTGAACTCCCTGATCAAAGCTATTGTGCCATCTCCATATAAAATTTGGTGGAGCGACTTGTGGCACTGGGAGGTGGAGGAGGGACTACATTTCGCCATTAAATGCTCGGCTTCGGGTCGATGTAGTACTAGCGTCTTCATCGTCTTATTTGCCTTAACTCACGGGTCAATCCTTCCATTAATCTTTCCATTCTGTCCAACTGCCTTCGACCGATCTCGCAAGTGGAGGTCTACCTCTCCTCATGATACTATGAGTATACAAAGTGTGACTTTAAAGCAAGTAAACAAATAACTCCGCAGTAAGTAACAATTAAGCAAGTCAAGACAATGCACACCTTGTTCAAATAGCAAGCAATATGATGCAACCCTAGCATCTTTCTAAATGGAATCCTATGCTCTTTAGGACTCGAGTGTGTGAATCAACGTACTATGAGGAACTTGTGCTCGATACCACTGTCACGACCCCAACCTCGCCCTAGTAGGTCGGTGTCGAGATGGCCAAGAATGTAATTACCAAAGGCCATTACAAAATTTCACACACATCGAGTAATCATAGGGGCTCACATATGCGAAGCGAATAAACTAAATACAAATGGTCCTTGAGAGTCAGGCATAGATCAAATGTAAATGCATACATAATGTAATCGCACCTCGGCGGATAACAAAACAAATACAAGTTACATCTCGATCAAAAGGCTTCAAATTCGACATATACAAATACAAATTTACGAGCAAAGAAGCATGATTTTCAAGAATGCGCAAGTAACACATATGCCGAGGTAATCACAAAACCGATGTAAGCAAGTCAAGTCGATAACAAAAATCCCAAAACAAGTCAGACAAATACTTCTAGGCGCCATGCCCCGCTCATCACCTACATATATATAGAGAGGGGTGAGCTTGGAAACTCAGTGAATGGTACTAGAAATAAAGGTTTGCATGAATACTAGCCGAAGTCTGCCAAAACAAAACATATCAAAACCATTCAAACAATAGCCGAGGTTCCGCCAAGCAAAGAATATCAAGTGCATGCGAACAAGAGATGAACCGTATTCATCTGTCAAATCTTACCAGACAAAGCAATACAGAGATTAAACAAGTGGTAGCCGAGGTAATCTTCAAGACAAAACATATCAAGCTTATATGACTTAGGCCCGCAGCCCTTTTTCACCGAAGTTTGTGACTTAGGCCCAGAGTCCTTTTTCACCAAGTGGTGCTACAAAAGTTTAAAGTCCTCTAGCACAAGGGACTTGTGTTTAGGCCCGTGAGTCTGCTTTAACATTTATCTTAGCAAGATAGGACCGTATCCTTTTAACAAGATGTCTTGCGAAGTTTAGAGTCCTCCAAAGACAAGGGACTTTCCAAAGAAAGGACCGTATCCTTTTAACAAGATGTATCATGAAAGTTTAGAGTCCTCCAAAGACAAGGGACTTTCCAAAGAAACCAAACAAAGCTCAACTCTTTACAAGGACATCATCAAGACGAAGTTCATACTTACCTTTTCCTCTAGTGTTTGCTAAAGTTTAGAGTCCTCCAAAGACAGGGACTTTCAAGAATACCATCAAAACAAGCTCATATACAAAACATCAAAATAGGCTAATCATTCATGCTTAGCAATTACTTTTACCAAAGCGAAACAAGCAAGATTTATCAAAAGCTTTATAACATAGCTTTATCAAAAGCACCACTCACCTCGGTCTTCGTGTAGGCTCAAGCAAAGATCAAAGTCCTACAATCACATAGCAAACCATACTCTCAAAACGAGCTTCACATACATGCAAGGAATCAAAACATTATTTCCCATCACAGGAAGTGCACTGGTACCATCGAGGTCTAGCCGAGGTCCTACACCTCCCGCCGAGGTGTGGACTCGAAAGCCAAAACAAGGCAAAGTTAGGAAAACCCGAAGTTTCCTTTCAAAGGGCACGAAGAACAAGATCATGCATGTGAAATCCAACTCACATATACGAAACTGGGGTTTTCAAGCTAAGAGTTCAAAAACGTGGACTAGGGTACTCATTCGAGAAAATTATGCAAGAACAAACACAAAACATGATTCTTGTTCCAAACTTTCGGATCAAAACAAGGTTCTCCTTTAAGAACACAAGAACAACATTTTTCTTTCAAAACCAAGTTCAAATCAATACATGACATGCAAAACAGATCCAATCATGCAATGCATCTAGATGATCAATAGGAACAATCGATGTAGAACAAGAATCTAACCTCAAAATGAAATCCAACGGTTCGATCTTCCACGATCAAGCTCTGAGCTCAACTCTCACACTAAAATTCTAACTCTAAGTTCTAGAGCTTCTCTCTAAACAAGACAAAGATTTGAGACCAAAATCATAATCAAAAGATACACAATGATGTATTATAGGCACAATTTGTCATAGCCTTCACTCGGACACGTGGCATCACCGGATTGGTGCAGTAGAAAGGTGATCGCTAGACAAGACAAGTCTCGACAAAGCGTACACAACACGCTTGGCGGCTAAGCACGTCGGCGAGAATGACCTCGCCAAAGACAAGACTTCGCAACAGTCAACAAAGACAAAGGTTAGGAGGACGACACTTGACTAAGCCGTGCCACACCTTGGCCTGGTGTACCACATCTCGGCCTAGGCCATACCGCCAAGGACAAAGATTACAAGCAAAACATCACAGCCTCGGCGATACACACTTCGCCCAAAGGTAACATCTCAACATGCCGGGTGAAGATGGAGGTCGGCTAAGGTTCCAAATCGCCAAAACGCAAAGGCTCAAAGGCAAACTATGCCGACCTCGGCTACGCTCCAAACAAAACACGAATTCCAGCAACTTACAATAAAACAAAGCAAAACAAGGCAAGTATCAAGATTTCAAACTTGACAATTCAAGATCATACAAAATACATGCAAGCAAGACTGATTCAAAGTGAGGGTCGTTACAAGAACCACTATACCTTAATGAATTATTTGGAAATTAAATAAAAAAGGAAGTTCAATAGAAAAGGAAATTGAATAAAATCGGAAGATGAATAAAAATGAAAAAGGCAGTTGAATAGACACTACAAGAAATTGCACTTTTGGCAACAACTTTTAGCGACGACGTCAATTTTTCATCGCCAAAAGTATATTTTTGGCGACACAGTGATCAATTTCGTTGGTAAAAGTATACCTTTACCGACGCAATTTGCTACCGTCGCTAAAAAAGCATAACATTCTTTTAGCGCCAAAATTTTTGGTTGGCGCCAAAAATTCAGAACTTTTAGCTACGAGGCTTATGTTTTAGCAACACAATGAGCGTTGCTATTAGTGTGCATACTTTTGGCGACGACAAGTTGGCGTGGGTAAAGAGTTAACCATTTAGCGACGATAACACTATTCGGTAAAAGTTTTGCAAGTGGAATGATGTGATATAGTGATTTGTATTTTTTATTACAATTATTCAAAGAGTTTTAAATATTCTAGTTATTGAATTATAAAATTAAAATGATCATTGAATTAGATCACAAAATGAACCCATTAAGCCCAAACACACTCTTAAGTTGAGATGACTAATTTTAGATAATTTAAACTTTTTCAAAGAATATGGTTAGATTATCAATTTCAATATGTTCGGTTTTATTTTCAAAAACTAGTTTCAAATTTTTTTTCCTAAAAAACTAAAAAAAATTGGGTGAAATAAAAAATACTTATTATTTTTGTATATTTTTATCTTTTACGTCATAAATACTTTTTAAAATTTTAAAAATATAATTTTGATTTTTATTGCTCTCAAATTATTTTTAATTTTTTCAAAAAAACAAATCTAAAAATTGTTTTGAAATGATTATTATTATTATTTTGGTTGTGATTTGATTATCGGGCGATGGCAAATTCCCTTTTAAAATTCTCTCTTTTTTTTTTCCCCTCATCCATCTCCATGATTTCACTCTTTACTACTACAAAAATAATTAAAGATCACACTTTGACAATTGAAAATATCTCACTTTTAGTGGAAGTGTGATAAAAAATTAAATTAAATTGATATTTTAATCACACTTAATTTGAGTAAGTGTGATAATATTTATTTTTTAATCTCACTTTTTAAATAAGTGTGATAATATCTTCTTTTTTTAATCACATTTTCTAAATACGTGTGATTGTATGTTTTTTTTTTTAATTTTAATTTTATATAAAACAATTTCCTCTTTTCTAATTCATAAAAATTCAAACTGGCCTTGACCTTTTTGTTTTGTAACTCGGTTGCTAGTGTATTGATTGATACGGGTGCATCTCATTCTTTTGTATCTGCTACATTTGCATCTGTTTTGGGATTGGAGTTGGCACAGTTAGCATCTCCTATTTGTGTAGTGTCACCTATTGGGGGTGAGTTGATTTTGAAACAAGGATGTAAGGGTTGTGATATAGAGGTCGCCGATCGCCGGCTTCCGTTTCCTTTTGTAGTGATGCCCATGTCGGGATTTGATGTTATTTTGGATATGGACTGGCTATCGTCATACCGGGCTGTTATTGATTGCTACCGCCAGAGGGTCACAGTTTGTCCCTTGAGTGGGGATTGTTTCCATTTTCTGGGGGATCGAGTTGGTAGTGTGTTGCCACCGGTGTATGATCCGCGAGGGCGGAGTGAGCTTAGTGGTCTACTTGCTAGCTTTTTGAGTAGTGAGTGTGGTGAGACCTAGATTGTGTTGCCGAGAGTGGTTTGTGAGTACTCGGACGTCTTTCTCGAGGATCTCGTTAGTTTGCCACCTCATCGAGAGATTGACTTCTCTATTGATCTAGTGCCCGGCACGGCGCCGATTTCTATGGCACCTTACCGTTTTGCCCCAGCCGAGTTGCTTGAGTTGAAGGTTCACTCGTGAATTCTTTGGATAAGGGCTTTATTCGCCCTTGTGTTTCGTAGAGCACCGGCCCTCTTTGCTAAAAAAAAAGATGGCGCCTTGAGACTTTGTATCGACTACCGGAAGTTGAATCGGGCTGCGGTTAAGAATAAGTACCCCATGCCCCGTATAGATGATCTGTTTGACCAGTTGAAGGCGTCCTGTTTTTTTTCTAAGATAAACTTGAGATCGGGTTACCACCAGTTGAGGGTCAGGGAGGAGGATATTCCAAAGACGGCATTCCGTACGCGGTATGGCCATTATGAGTTTCTGGTGATGCCATTTGGGCTCACCAATGCACCGGCAGTCTTTATGGATTTGATGAACCGGATATTCCAGGAATTCTTAGATCGCTTTGTGGTCATTTTTGTGGACGACATTCTCATCTATTCACCTTCAGAGGAAGAGCACGAGGAACACTTGAGAGTGGTGCTCGAGTTACTTAGAACCCATAGGCTATATGCCAAGTTTGGGAAGTGTGAGTTCTGGCTAGGAGAAGTCAAGTTCTTAGGTCATGTGGTTTCTGGAGAAGGGGTGTCTGTTGATACATCCAAGATTGAGGCAGTGCAAGATTGGGCACAGCCTAAGAGTGTGTTTGAGATCCACAATTTTCTGGGATTAGCTGGGTATTACCGCCGATTTGTGAAGGATTTCTTAGGTTAGCTTCGCTGTTCAAGAAGGAAGGCCCTGCATCAACAACTTGGGCCTGCACATGAGCCTGAACTGGATTCTTAGCGCTGACAATACCTATAGACTCCCTCAAGGCATCAGCTATCCCACGGGCTAAAGCGCCCATAGCCTCGACTATTGCTCGCCACATTGGCTCAGCCAACCCTCTCTCGTGCCGAATATCATCCGGTAAAGGCATCTCCTGCCTACCACGCCTACCACCTCATCCTCATCCTAACATCCTAATAAAGGTAACGAAGAACGTTAGCACATTTACAAATGTGCCGAAGCTATAACACTCGTGTCCTAATGTATGGACAACTGTAATTCATTCCACGTAAGCACATAAACACATAAGCACTTACGAATTTCATTTCCGGATAATGATAGTCCCGATGCTTTACTAGAGTTTCGATTAGAAACAGCATTGATCAAGTGCTTTTCCAACAAGACTCACAGAAACCCAAGGATCCAATCAACATCCTAGAAACTAAATCCCATACCCAAGTAGTCACATAAACATGTTATCACATAAGCACATAACATTACATCTAAGTCTCTAACAAGCGAGAAAAACCCATTGTGATACTAATCACTTCCCACATACCCAAAGTATTCGAACCCGGTACGCTCTGATACCAAGTTGTAACGCCCTCAAAATAAACCCATAATTCATACAGTATTGACATGCTCAGACATAAGAGGAATAAGCATAATAATATTTCATCAGAGTATCCATTACAAAATGTATTACATGTTGACAACAAAAGTAACGCCCTATAGGCTTACAACTTTCCAAGTCAACACTTGGTTACAAAAAAGAGAATACTAACTCTATACAAAGAAAGCCCTTGGCTTGATATACATGTAATACAACCAAAAATACAAGATAGTTCAACAGTCTCAAGCCTTCCAAGCTACGTCCTTGGAGGAGGCATGCTACCTGTACCTGAAAATGATGTCCCATATAGGGTGAGCCACAGCCCAGTAGAAATACACTAAACCAACTATAAACAATGACTAAAATAATAGCATTCGGTAGATGGTCCACATTTATATTCCAACTTATGTCATATTACAGTTTCATGACAATCATGTCCATGTTACATTTCACATTCCATTTCTTATTCAACTTTGAATTTGAAAACGAGGCTCGGAACCTGGCCAAATAATTTAATGAGATTATAACTCATCACTAAAACACTTTCGAAATTCATGATGGATACACATTTTGTTGTTGTATCAATAACACATAAACCACTTCCTTACTTCACAAGTGATGCACATTTTGGTGCTGTATCAATATAACATAAAAACACTTCTATACTTCACAATTGATAATGATATACATTTTAGTGCTACATCAAATCAAACAAACACTTCCATACTTCACCATGATACACATTGTAGTGTTGTATCAATGTCACACAATTTCTGGTTTAGAGGTCCATCCCCTATCTTCCCCTAAGCCGTGGAGTACATCTCCTATCTCCTCCCACACAACACAGATCATATACATAATCAATCAATACATAAAGTTAATGTATTTTTCAACTGTCATATTCGATGACACATTCCATTGATTAGTTTTAGTTTGCTTAATTATCATGCATTGTCTACAACAATCAAGACTATCCTTCATGGATAGCCCAAAGCAGTTATTTCTAAACAAGAAATAAATGCACCAAATGGATAAAATATCATCATTATGTCTAGATGAGCGATAAATTAATTCAACTACACCCTTTAATCCCATACCTTTCCAATTTGAATATCTCCTATTCAATTTCTCATTTCCCAAAATTAATTATACAAATCAATTTATCAACAAATTAGGGCTTTTTCCTATAATTCACATAACAACCCTAAGGTTCCATTTTCATCAATGATCCAACATTAATTCCTTTTCTCAATGTATTACATACATATGGGTTTATAAATTTGAAAATCCCTCTTTTGAAAATTACACAATGACCCCAAACTTTCTCAAAATTACCCAACAACCCCCAACATATCAAAATGCCAAAATTTAAAGACAAAGCTTATAAGATGGAGTAGGATATCCCTACCTCGAAGTTAGAGCTCAAATGGAGAAGAAGACCAAAACCAAAGTGCTCCAAACTCCAAACCTTTCAGATCAAAACGAAGCCCTCGACGATCAACACACTTTTTACAAAGGCACTAAGAGAGTAGATCACTCTAGCTAGATCAATCCTAAGAGAGAAGGGAGAAAGTAGTGAGAGAAGCTCTCAAAAATGGCTTTTCGAAAAAGTAAGAGAGAGAGTGGAAGTTGAAAAGTGATTCAAAAATGCCCAGCTGCCTACTGATATATGCATGATCCGCTCAAGCGGAGAATAGGACGCTCGAGCGTCAAGCACAAAAACTGTACCCGCTCGAGCGTGAAGGGTACCCGCTCGAGCGCCAAGACACAACTGTAAAACACACCCGCTCGAGCACAAAGGAAAGGCCGCTCGAGCGTAGATTTCTCCCTTCCTGTACTTTTACAGACAATGAACTACCCGCTCGAGCGCCAATATACCCGCTCGAGCACGACCCGCTCGAGCGTGAAAAACCCACTTGCAGAAGTTCTGCAGAGGCACGAGATACTGAGAGTGTGAAAATCCCGCTCGAGCGCAAGAAGACCCGCTCGAGCGGATAACCAAAAATCAAACTCCGCTCGAGCGCAGAGAGACCCGCTTGAGCGTACCACCAAAATTCTAGGCAATAAGGAATGGGACTAAAGCTCAACCAACCTGTTCGAAACACGCCCAATACATCCTAAAACTCAAACACATGAAATTAAAGGATAACAACAAGACATACAGCCACCAACACCACGGAACCTAAGTCCGGAATACAACAATCAAAGGAAGAGAAACCGGGATTGCTATAATCTATTTGGAAATTAAATATAAAAGGAAGTTGAATAGAAAAGGAAATTGAATAAAAATGGAAGTTGCATAAAATTAAAAGTGGATGTCCATTCAAGAAACCACTATACGTTAACGATCAATTTGGAAATTAAATAAAAAAGAAAGATAGATAGAAAAACAAATTGAATAAAAATGGAAGTTGAATAAAAATAAAAATGGAAGTTGCATAAAATTAACAATGTAAGTTTATTCAAGAAACCACAATGCCTTAACGATCTATTTGAAAATTAAATAAAAAAGAAAGTTGAATAAAAAAAGGTCGTTGAATAAAAATAAAAAGGGAAGTTGTATAAAATGAAAAATGGAAGTTCATTCAATAAACCAGTATAACTTAACGATCTATTTGGAAATTGAATAAAAAAGGAAGTTGAAAAGAAAAGGAAATTGGATAAAACTAGAAGTTGAATAAAAATAAAAATGGAAGTTGCAGAAAATTAAAATTGAAAGTTCATTCAAGAAACCACTATATCTTAACGATCTATTTGGAAATTAAATAAAAAAGGAAGTTGAATAGAAAAGGAAATTGAAAAAAAATTGAAGTTGAATAAAAATAAAAATGGAAGTTGAATAAAATTAACAACGGAAGCTCATTCAAGAAACCACTATACCTTAACGATCTATTTGGAAATTAAATATAAAAGGAAGTTGAATAAAAATAAAACTAGAAGTTCATTCACGAAACCACTATACGTTAAAGATCAATTTGGAAATTGAATAAAAAAGGAAGTTGAATAGAAAGGGAAATTGAATAAAAATGGAAGTTGAATAAATATAAAAATCGAAGTTCATTCAAGATCCCACTATACCTTAACGATCTATTTGGAAATTAAATAAAAAATGAAGTTGAGGAGAACAGAAAATTGAATAAAAATAAAAATGGAATTTGGATAAAATAGATCGCTAAGTTCTTCCGAGTAACCACTATACCACAACGATCTATGTGGGTATTAAATAAAAATGAAGTTGAATAGAAAAGGGAATTCAATAAAAAAAGAAAGTTGAATAGAAAAGTAGTTTCTTGAATGAACTTCGATTTTTATTTTTATTCAACTTCCTTTTTTATTTAATTTCCAAATAGATCATTAAGGTATAGTGGTTTCTTGAATGAACTTCTATTGTTAATTTTATGCAAGATGAATAAAAATAAAAATGAAATTTGCATGAAATTAACAATGGAATTTAATTCAAGAAACCACTATACCATAATGATCTATTTGGAAATTAAATATAAAAGGAAGTTGAATAGAAAAGTAAATTGAATAAATATGGAAGTTGCATAAAAATAAAAATGGAAGTTCATTCAAGAAACCACTATACGTTAACGATCAATTTGGAAATTAATATAAAAGGAAGTTGAATAGAAAAGTAAATTGAATAAAAATGATAAAAATAAAAATGAAAGTTCATTCAAGAAACCACTATACGTTAACGATCAATTTGGAAATTAAATATAAAAGGAAGTTGAATAGAAAAGTAAATTGAATAAAAATGGAAGTTGCCTAAAATTAGAAATTGAAGTTCATTCAAGAAACCACTATACCTTAACGATCTATTTGGAAATTAAATAAAAAATGAAGTTGAATAGAAAAGGAAATTGAATAAAAATGGAAGTTGAATAAAATTAAAAATTGAAGTTGCATAAAATTAACAATGGAAGTCGAACAAAAATTGAAGTTGCATAAAATTAACATTGGAAGTTCATTCAAGAAACCATTATACCTTAACGATTTATGTGGAAATTAAATAAAAAAAGAAGTTCAATAGAAAAGGAAATTGAATAAAAATGGAAGTTAAATAAAAATAAAAATTGAAGTTCATTCAAGAAACCATTATACCTTAACGATCTATTTGGAAATTAAATAAAAAGAAAGTTGAATAGAAATGGAAATTGAATAAAAATGGAAGTTGAATAAAAATAAAAATGGAAGTTGTATAAAATTAAAAATGGAAGTTCATTGAAGAAACCACTATAACTTAACGATCTATTTGGAAATTAAATAAAAAAAGGACGTTGAATAGAAAAAGAAATTAAATAAAACAAAAATGGAAGTTGCATAAAATTAACAATGGAAGTTCATTGAAGAAACCACTATGTCACGACCCCAAACTGCCCCTAGTAGAATGGTGACGTGATAGCCAGTAATCCGAGATTACCGAAGGCCAACTTTCAAAATTCACACACAATCAGAGTATAATATATGGGGCTAACATGTGCGGAAGCAATATATGTAAATCTAACTTGTCCATAAGAGCTGTGCATAAGTCAAATGAAATGGCATACATCTTTAATTAAAGTCTTACAACTTGCATACAACAAAATAAAATACATATTACATCTTAACAAAAGGGCTTCACAAGCCGACATAAATAAAATACAGGAAGTACAAGGTCAAAAGCATAATCTTCATGGTTGCCGACATCCTTGATGCCGACCTAACATGCATACAAAACATCGGGCACAAAACACACATCTTGCAGAGTTTAATTTTGCTTGATGCCTACATATATACATAGAGAGGGTGAGCTTGGATACTTAGTGAATGGCATGGGTAATAAAGGTTTGCATGAATAATATCCGAGATCTTTGTCAAAACCATACATAACATAGCTTGTTCAAATCATGTACTTGGCATAACTTGTATCTAAACATGGGATGAACCGTATTCATCAATCTTGATCTTACAAAACTTGCTTACTTACTTAACAAAACAAGGGAATAACCGATCCATAATCGATTAGACAAATCCACCTGTTCCTAGACCGTCGATGGCAAAACAAGGGTACTGCACAAGTTTAGAGTCCTCCAGCACGAGGGACCTATGTTACAAAGGACCGTATACTTTTAACACGATAGACTAGTGTTACTTAGGCCCGTAGCCCGCTTTAACACAATGGTACTGCGAAAGTTTAGAGTCCTCCAGCACAAGGGACCTATGTTACAAAGGACCGTATCCTTTTAACACGATAGACTAGTGTTACTTAGGCCCGTAGCCCGCTTTAACACAATGGTACTGCGAAAGTTTAGAGTCCTCCAGCACAAGGGACCTATGTTACAAAGGACCATATCCTTTTAACACGATAGACTAGTGTTACTTAGGCCCGTAGCCCGCTTTAACACAATGGTTATAGCGACCCCGGTCTTTTCCCATTTGATTATTATATCCGGACTTATGTTCCGTGGATTCCGTTGTCATATTGTTGTTGTTGTCATCCTTTAATTCTATTTGGTCGAGTTTTAGGATGTGTTAGGCGTGTTTCGAACAATTGGGTTGAGCCTTGGTCTAGCTGTTGGTTGCCTAGTTTTTAGGCTTTCCGCCGAAAGCATATCCCTACGCCGAGCGGGGTTTACACTATTCCAAAGATTTTTGGTCCTGCAAAACTTCGCGGTGAGATCTACGCTCGAGCGGTTATCTTTGCGCTCGAGCGGACCTTATTTTGTTCTTTACGCTCGAGCGGTGTATTGTGCGCTCGAGCGGACCTGTCGAGTTTAAATGCGCAGCAGCGTGTTTTAAAACAGTTTTTCAGCCCCTTTCAGTTTATAAAACCCTAGGTTACGAGTTTTCTCTCTCCCAACTCATCTTCTCTCTTAGGATTGATCTATTTAGAGTGTGAATCTACCCTTGTTCCTTCATTAAAAAGGTAGAGGAGAGTGAGGGCTACAGTTTAATCTGAGAAATTGTGGATTTGGAGCACTTTGGAGTTTTGGGCATCATCTTCATCTTCTTCTTTTGAGTTATTTCTTCGAGGTAGGGATTTCCTACTCCATTTATATGTTTTAATCCTAAGTGGTGGTATTTTGGTACGTGGGGGTAGTTTGGTAATTTTGGGAGAAACCTTAGGGTTTGTCATAGATTAATTTATATAATTAATTTAAGGGGAGATTGTGATATTGGGTTTAATTCATGAAATTGGGGAATTATGAGGTAAATTGATTAGTTGGATATTTAATCACTCATCTGTGAAATTGAGATTAATTGTGTTGTTATATTTATTTCTTGTTTAGAAATAATTGTTTTGGGCTATCGGTGGAGGATAGCCATTGATTGTTGTAGACCTTGCATGCGGCTTAGGTATAACTGAAATTGAGTCATTTATTTGACTGTTGAGTTAATACAGAACATTTGTGTATTGATTATGTGTTGTATATGGCAAATATCGATTATGTACATATGCATTTGGTTTTGGAGGAGATAGGGGATGAACTCCACGGTTTAGGGGAAGATAGGGGATGGACCTCTAAACCGGATTTTGTTGGGAGGAGATAGGGGATGGACTCCAGTAGCATCACATATGTGTGTGCTTATTGATAATAGAAATATTTCTATTTGTTGTTAATATGATACATCACCACCATGTGTGTCAGTTGAGAAGTATGGGAGTGGATTTGATTGAGATGGTTATAACACCAGCACGTGTGTTTATTTTGTTATAAGAAAGGTTTAACCTGATTTGTTATCCTTGTTGAGTTGTTTGGCGTGTTCTCGAGCCATGTCTCAGATAAATGAAAAGTGTATTGTGTCATAGACCATGTGTCATAGACAACGTAGACATTCGTGTCATAATATTGCAAATTGAATATTTTGTGTTAACCATGTATCGGGTGCTACTGCTTTAGTTAATTCTTATGCTTGGTTTAGTATTTTTCTACTGGGCTGTGGCTCACCCTATATGGGAACTTCATTTTCAGGTTCAGGTGGTTCACTACCTCCAAAGACTTAGCTTGTGAGGATTTGGACTTGAAGATTTGCTTTATTTGTTTTATTTGTTTCATTTGAACTATGTAAACTTTCAAGCCTAGGGCTTTATTTGTTTTTGAGTTAGAACTCATGAAATTGTGTCCAAGTGTTGGCTTGGCAAGATGTAAGCCCTTAGGGCATTTATTATGATGTTTTTATTTCGTAGTACTCTGATGAATGGAATAAGATACTTTATTTCCGTATAATTCCGCATGTTAATATTACGTATTATGGGTTTATTTTGAGGGCGTTACAACTTGGTATCAGAGCGTACCGGGTTCGAATACTTTGGGTACGTGGGAAGTGATTAGTATCACAATGGGTTCGTCTCGTTTGATAGAGACTTAGTGTAATGATTACATGCTTATATGATAACATGTTTATGTGATTATGTGGGTATGGAATGTAATTTCTAGGATGTTGATTGGATCCTTGAGTCTCTGAAAGTCTTGTTGGAAAGGCACTTGATCAATGTTGTTTCCAACCGGAACTTTAGTGACGCCTCGGGACTATCATTATCCAGGAATGAAATTCATAGGTGCTTATGTGATTATGTGCTTACGTGGTGTGATCTATTGTTGTCCAATGTATTAGGACGCGAGTGTCATAGTTTTGGCATATTATTTAGAGTGCTAACGTCTTTGTTTCCTTTATTAGGATGTCAGGACGAGGACGAGGTCGTGGTAGGCGTGGTAGGCAGGCCAGGCAGGAAGTGCCTATACCGGAGGAAATCCCGGCAGTCCAGGAGGGTGTTGGCCAGGCCAATGTGGCCGAGCCAGTAGGACAGCAGGTTATGGGCGCTTTGGCCCAAGAGATAGCAGGAGCTTTTAGGGAGTCAGTGGGCATTCTTAGGGCTCAGAATCAGGCTCAGGTTGTTGTGGCAGATACAGGACCTTCTTTTCTGAAGAGAGAGTTCTTCCGGTCTCACCCGGACGAGTTTTTAGGTGATCCTAGCGAGCCGCTTAAGGCAGACGAATGGCTCGAACAGACAACGAAAACGTTTGAGATGCTAGGCATCGAAGACGAGGGATTGAAGGTGACCTTGGCATCTTTCCAGCTGAAAGGGGATGCGGGTCAGTGGTGGAAATTCACCAAGGGTCGTATTGGAGCTACTTGGAAGGCTTTTGTTGATGCGTTTCAGGAGAAGTACCTGTCTTCAGCTGTTCAGGAGAAGTTGAGAGATCAGTTCTGCCATCTTGAGCAGAACAGTTTGTCAGTGGCCGAGTTTGAGGCTGCATTCACTAGTTTGTCCAGGTTTGCACCTGAGTTGGTGGCGACTGAGGAACGCCGTTGCATTGAGTTTGAGAAGAAGTTGAGGCGTGGCCTCATGCTGAGAGTTGTCGGATCTATGATTAGGGATTTTGGGCGATTGGTTGATGCAGCAGCCCATACCGAGATTATGATGCAGGAAGAGGGGGAAAGGCAGAAAGGCTCCAAGAGGAGTCAGGATGGCCAGAGTGAGGGCAGAAGACAGAGGGGTTTCACCTCGCTGACCTCGAGTAGTTTTTCTAGATCTACTTTTCCAGTGCCCAGTGCTAGTTCTGGGAAAGGTAGTCAGGGAGACGTTACCTGTTTCAAGTGTGGCCAGCTGGGTCACAAGTCTCCAGTTTGTCCTCAGTGAGGAGGAGTTCAGAGAGCAGCATCTTCTTCGGCTCGATCTCAGAGCCAGAGTCAGGGTAGAGGCCAGCCGCTCTCTTGTTTTCAGTGCGGTCAGTCGGGGCACATGAAGAGGTTTTGCCCACAGTTGGGTGGCACGTCTGGTGCATCTGGTTCGAGGCAGACTCAGAATCAGCTGCCTGCTCCATCAGTTCAGGCCTCGAGGGCCAATCAGGGGGCTTCTTCGCCCGAGGGGTGAGCAGGTTGATCAGAGGTCGTCTGGGCGCGTGTATCGTTATTACACAGATCTTGTACCGCTCGTCGGTTGTGAGAGGTACCTTCTTGTTTTGCAATTCGATTGCTAGTGTTTTGATCGACACGGTGCATCTCATTCGTTTGTGTTCCACGATTTGCATCTATTTTGGAGTTGGAGTTAGCACAGTTAGCATCTCCTATTTGTGTAGTGTCACCTCTTGGGGGTGAATTGATTTTGAAACAAGGAGTTAGGGGTTGTGATATAGAGGTCGATGATCATAGAATCCCTTTTTCTTTTGTGGTTATGCCCATGAAGGGCTTCGATGTTATTTTGGGTATGGACTGGTTATCGTCATACCGGGCATTTATTGATTGCTACCGTCAGAGGGTCACTTGTTGTACTATTAACGGAGAACGTTTTCACTTTCTGGGGGACAGGGTTGGTAGTGTTTTGCCACCGGGGTATGATCCGCGAGGGCGGAGTGAGCTTAGTGGTCTACTTGCTAGCTTTGAGAGTAGTGAGTGTGATAAGACCCAGATTGTGTTACCGAGGGTAGTTTGTGAGTACTCGGACGTCTTTCCCGAGGATCTTGTTAATTTGCCACCTCATCGAGAGATTGAGTTCTCTATTGATTTAGTGCCCGGCACGGCGCCGATTTCTATGACACCTTACCGTTTTGCCCCAGCCGAGTTGGGTGGGTTGGAGGTTCAACTTCAGAGTTACTAGATAAGGGCTACATTCACCCTAGTGTTTCAGCCGGGGAGCACCGGCCCTATTTGCTAAGAAGAAAGATGGTGCTTTGAGACTGTGTATAGATTACCGAAAATTGAATCGGGTTACGGTTAAGAATAAGTACCCTATGCCTCGTATAGATGATCTGTTCGATCAGTTGAAGGGTTCCCGTTGTTTCTCTAAGATAGACTTGAGATCAGGTTATCATCAGTTGAGAGTCAGGGAGGAGGATATTCCGAAGACGGCATTCCGTACGCGGTATGGCCACTATGAGTTTCTGGTGATGCCGTTTGGGCTCACCAATGCACCGGCAGTGTTTATGGATTTGATGAACCGGATCTTCCGGGAATTCTTAGATCGTTTTGTGGTCGTCTTCGTGGACGACATTCTGATTTATTCACCTTCGAGGGAGGAGCACGAGGAACACTTGAGAGTGGTGCTTGAGTTACTTAGAGCCCATAAGCTTTATGCCAAGTTTGGGAAGTGTGAATTCTGGCTAGAAGAGGTGAAGTTTTTAGGCCACGTAGTTTCTGGGAAAGGGGTGTCTGTTGATACATCCAAGATTGAGGCAGTGCAAGATTGGGCACAGCCTAAGAGTGTGTTTGAGATCCGCAGTTTTCTGGGATTAGCTGGGTACTATCGCCGATTTGTGAAGGATTTCTCCAGGTTAGCTTCACCGTTGACTAGATTGACTCGGAAGGGAGTCAAATTTGTATGGAGTGAGACTTGTGAAAAGTCGTTTCAGGAGTTGAAGATTAGATTGACCACCGCTCCGGTCTTGATTATTCCGGAGAGAGGGTTGGGTTATGCAGTTTACTGTGATGCCTCACGAGAGGGTCTGGGTTGTGTGTTGATGCAAGAGGGGAAAGTGGTTGCCTATGGCTCACGTCAGTTGAAAATTCATGAGAAGAATTACCCTACGCACGACTTAGAGTTAGCAGCTGTAATATTTGCCTTGAAGATTTGGAGGCATTATCTGTATGGTGAGAAATTTGAGGTATTCTCCGATCATAAGAGTCTGAAATATCTGTCCACACAGAAAGATTTGAACTTGAGGCAGAGGAGGTGGATGGAGTTCATTGAGGATTATGACTTTGAGTTGCACTATCATCCGGGAAAGGCCAATGTTGTGGCCGATGCCCTTAGCAGGAAATCTGTTGGTGACGTAGCTAGTATAGCCATCCGAGAGTGGAGATGTTGAGTGCACTTGGGGAGTTTGATTTGCTTCTGGGTGAATCCGTTGAGGCTGCGACCTTGTTTTTCGTTGTTGCGCGACCCTACACTTGTGACTCGAGTGGTAGAGGCTCAGAGGGGTGATCTTGAGGTAGAATCTCTCCGAGAAAAGATTTCCGTTGGGAAGGTTGAGAAAGGTTTGGCGGTGTATCCCGATCTGAGTATGAGATACCGAGACCGTCTGTTTGTGCCGGCGTCTTGCCGAGAAGAGGTACTCCGAGAGTTTCATCATTCGCGCTTTGTGCATCCGGAGGTACTAAGATGTATCAGATTTGGGTCGCCGCTTTTGGTGGCGGGTATGAAGAGAGATGTGGCGACTTTAGATCTAGGTGCCTTACCTGTCAGCAAATAAAGGCCGAGCATCAGAGGCCACCGCGTTTGTTGGAACCCTTGCCTATCGCCGAGTGGAAGTGGGGGCATGGCACTATGGACTTCCTTGTCGGTCTTCCGAAGACTCAGCGGGGTAGTGATGCCATTTGGGTGGTTGTAGACCGGTTGACGAAGTCGGCGACTTCATTCCTATGCGTGTTAGAGATTCGATAGATCATCTTGCCGACTTGTATATTCGGGACATAGTGAGGTTGCACGGGGTCCCAAAGGACGATCGCCTCGAGATAGAGATCCTCGCTTTATCGCTAGGTTGTGGCAGAATTTACAGAGTGCTTTAGGCACTAAGTTGACCTTTAGCACGGCTTATCATCCTCGTGACCGACGGGCACCGGCGTACTATTCAGATCCTTGAGGATATGCTTCGGGGTTGTGTTATCGACTTTAGTGGGTCGTGGGAGACGCACTTGCCATTAGTGGAGTTTGCCTACAACAATAGCTTTCAGTCTAGTATCGGTATGGCACCGTTTGAGGCCTTGTATGGCCGAATCGTAGATCTCCGCTTGTTGGGCCGAGGTGGGTGATGCACCTTTGTTAGGTCCTGAGTTGGTGAGCAAACGACGGAGAAAGTTAAGCTTATCCGTAAGAGGCTTGTTACAGCACAGAGTCGTCAGAAATCTTATGCCGACCGTAGGAGGAGGCCTTTGGTATTTGAGGTGGGTGATCATGTCTTTCTGAAGATTTCACCCAAACGAGGGTTGATGAGGTTTGGGAAGAGGGAGAAGCTGTCCCCTCGGTTTATTGGGCCTTTTGAGATCCTTTGAGAGGATTGGCGAGGCTGCCTATCGTTTAGCTTTGCCACCGCAGTTATCCGGAGTTCATGATGTGTTTCATGTGAGTATGCTTTAAGTATGAGCCGATCCGTCACATGTGTTGGATTGACTGATTTAGTGGTTGATGAGGATGTCTCATATGAGGAGAGACCGGTGCGGGTTTTGGATAGGCGGGATCAAGTCTTGCGAGGCAAAACCATCCCTTTGGTGAAAGTTTTGTGGAAACATCACGGAGTGGAGGAAGCCACTTGGGAACGTGAGTTGGAAGTCCGTGAGAAATATCCGGACATGTTTAGTGATTAGAAATCTTATATATAGATTTTTGTAATGTTGTTGAACTTGAGAATTTTATATATGTCTTAAGTTGGAAAACATTGAGAATGTTTTGAATTTAATGTTAGCATTTTGAACTTGCCTTTTTATGGAAGTGGAATATAACAGTTATATATATTGAATGTGTTGTTTATATCATGAGATTGAATATGATATGGAATTTGTTAACATTGAAAGGAATAATGCATAACATTGATGCAGGTTGAAATATATGTGGTTTATACGTATTATGAGATGCTTCTTGATAAGAGATGAAGTGACCGGTATTGGGTCAAGTGTTGTTTATTGTTTTATAATATCATTGGGAATTGAGAGAAACCTGTTTTTACAACTTATGCTTAATTTCGGGGACGAAATTCTTTTAAGGGGGGGAGGTTATAGCGACCCCGGTCTTTTCCCATTTGATTATTATATCCGGACTTATGTTCCGTGGATTCCGTTGTCATATTGTTGTTGTTGTCATCCTTTAATTCTATTTGGTCGAGTTTTAGGATGTGTTAGGCGTGTTTCGAACAATTGGGTTGAGCCTTGGTCTAGTTGTTGGTTGCCCAGTTTTTAGGCTTTCCGCTCGAGCGGACATCCCTACGCTCGAGCGGGGTTTACACTCTTCCAGCAATTTTTGGTCCCTGCAAAACTTCTGCAGGTGAGAGATCTACGCTCGAGCGGTTATCTTTGCGCTCGAGCGGACCTTATTTTGTTCTTTACGCTCGAGCGGTGTATTGTGCGCTCGAGCGGACCTGTCGAGTTTAAATGCGCAGCAGCGTGTTTTAAAACAGTTTTTCAGCCCCCTTCAGTTTATAAAACCCTAGGTTACGAGTTTTCTCTCTCCCAACTCATCTTCTCTCTTAGGATTGATCTATTTAGAGTGTGAATCTACCCTTGTTCCTTCATTAAAAAGGTAGAGGAGAGTGAGGGCTACAGTTTAATCTGAGAAATTGTGGATTTGGAGCACTTTGGAGTTTTGGGCATCATCTTCATCTTCTTCTTTTGAGTTATTTCTTCGAGGTAGGGATTTCCTACTCCATTTATATGTTTTAATCCTAAGTGGTGGTATTTTGGTACGTGGGGGTAGTTTGGTAATTTTGGGAGAAACCTTAGGGTTTGTCATAGATTAATTTATATAATTAATTTAAGTGGAGATTGTGATATTGGGTTTAATTCATGAAATTGGGGAATTATGAGGTAAAGTGATTAGTTGGATATTTAATCACTCATCTGTGAAATTGAGATTAATTGTGTTGTTATATTTATTTCTTGTTTAGAAATAATTGTTTTGGGCTATCGGTGGAGGATAGCCATTGATTGTTGTAGACCTTGCATGCGCTTAGGTATAATCAAATTGAGTCATTTATTTGTTGTTGAGTTAATACGTAACATTTGTGTATTGATTATGTGTTGTATATGGCAAATATCGATTATGTACATATGCATTTGGTTTTGGAGGAGATAGGGATGAACTCCACGGTTTAGGGAAGATAGGGATGGACCTCTAAATCGAATTTTGTTGGGAGGAGATAGGATGGACTCCAGTAGCATCACATATGTGTGTGCTTATTGATAATAGAAATATTTCTATTTGTTGTTAATATGATACATCACCACCATGTGTGTCAGTTGAGAAGTATGGGAGTGGATTTGATTGAGATGGTTATAACACCAGCACGTGTGTTTATTTTGTTATAAGAAAGGTTTAACCTGATTTGTTATCCTTGTTGAGTTGTTTGGCCAGGTTCTGAGCCATGTCTGTATAAATGAAAAGTGTATTGTGTCATAGACCATGTGTCATAGACAACGTAGACATTCGTGTCATAATATTGCAAATTGAATATTTTGTGTTAACCATGTATCGGGTGCTACTGCTTTAGTTAATTCTTATGCTTGGTTTAGTATTTTTCTACTGGGCTGTGGCTCACCCTATATGGGAACTTCATTTTCAGGTTCAGGTGGTTCACTACCTCCAAAGACTTAGCTTGTGAGGATTTGGACTTGAAGATTTGCTTTATTTGTTTTATTTGTTTCATTTGAACTATGTAAACTTTCAAGCCTAGGGCTTTATTTGTTTTTGAGTTAGAACTCATGAAATTGTGTCCAAGTGTTGGCTTGGCAAGATGTAAGCCCTTAGGGCATTTATTATGATGTTTTTATTTCGTAGTACTCTGATGAATGGAATAAGATACTTTATTTCCGTATAATTTCGCATGTTAATATTACGTATTATGGGTTTATTTTGAGGGCGTTACAATGGTACATTCCAGGAATGTCATCAAAACAAAGCTTACTTGATACATAAAATAGGGATAGTCATTCATGCTTGATCAAATACTTTTCTAAAACAAAGTAAAGCTTTAACAAATCTTTATAACATAACTTTATTAAAAATACCACTCACTTAGTTCTTGGGACGTTGGGGTCAGAGCAAAGGTCCAAGTCCTACAAACACATGGCAAAGTCTGCTGAATGTACTTCTCAAAACAAGTCTTACATGCATGCAAATGATCTCGGGAAAACATGCTGGAAGTCAAAACACTGTTTTACATGTCAGGAAGACATCCGGTACCAACAGTCTTTGCCGAGGTCCCACACCACCGGCCGAGGTGTGGTTACCTAAGCTTCGGCGCGGTGCATGCCGAGGTTCATCTTGAGACAACTAAAGGTGTAAGTGATCATGCAAGGTAGGCCAAGGTGAGATACGATGCTTGGCCTAAGTATAAGGTCTAGGTAAGAGTGATCTCGTGACTACACTTGAAGTGAAGTCTCGAGATCTGGGTTTCCACCCGTGAAGAACATGAAGAACATGAATGCTAAAATCATAACTTATTCATACAAAAATCAGATTTCATGCTATGAGTTCAAAACATGGACACAGGTACCCATACTTGAAGATCATATGAAAACAAACACGAAAACATGCATCTTGGTGCAAACTCTTGGATCAAAACATGACTTTTCTTGAAGAACACATGAATACCATTTTCTTTCTCTAAACCGAACTTCAAAGCAATGCATGGCTTACAAATCATATTCAATCATGCAATGCAATAACATAAACATAAAGAACTACATGGGTAGATCAAGAATCTAACCTTAGAACACGGATCTAACGGTTCGATCTCTAAAGATCAAGCTTGGAAATCTACTCTCTCTCTCTAAGAACTCCTTCTCCCTCTTCTAGAGCTTCTCTCTCCTCTCCAAAACAAGGATATAACAAATGATGGGTTTCTCTCTCTGCCGGATGATTTAACACTCAGCTCGGACACGTGGCAACGGTTGGTTGGTTCTTCTCAAAAAGGTGATAGATTGACAAGACTTGTGTAAGACAAAGCGTACTCAACAAGCTACACGGCAAGGCACCCCGGCAAGTGATGACATCGGCTAAGGACAAAGCTTCGGCAACTAAGATGACAATGACCTCGGCTAGGAAGGACAACACTTGACTAAGCTGTGCCACACCTTGGCCTAGATGTGCCACACCTCGGTCTAGGTCATACCACTCCAGGACAAGATCACTTAGGTACAAAGATAACATCTCGGCCTAGATAATACACATCTCGGCCTTGGTGATGAACACCTCGGCCCAGATAGTGACATCTCGGCCAATATGCCTTAGCGAAAGGTGGAGGTCAAACAAAGTGGTTCCAAAGTAGTTCTAGGCTTAAGATGACCTCGGCTTGGAATGATCTAGGCTTAACATGACCTAGGCTTGACATGACTTAGGCTTGACATAGCAGGGAAGGAACAAAGCATGCATACAACACTTAAGCATAGCAAGACAAGATTCATAAACGCAACTTAACATGGCAAATCATATCAATGCATGCAAGCATGACTAAGACATGAATGTGGGTTGTTACACACAATGCATTAACAATCTATTTGGAAATTAAATAAAAAAAAGGAAATTGACTACAAAAGGACATTGAATCAAAATTGAAGTCGAATAAAAATAAAAATGGAAGTTGCATAAAATTAAAAATGTAAGTTCGTTCAGGAAACCACTCTACCTTAACGATCTATTCAATTTGTTTTTTTATTTAATTTCCAAATAGATCGTTAAGGTATAGTGGTTTCTTGAATAAACTTCGATTTTTATTTTTAGTCAACTTCCATTTTTGTTCAATTTCCTTTTCTATTCAACTTCTTTTTTTATTTAATTTCCAAATAGATTTTTAAGTTATAGTGGTTTCTGGAATGAACTTCCAATTTTATTTTTATTCAGCTTTAATTTTTATTCGATCTTCTTTTCTTTTCAACTTTCTTTTTATTTATTTTACAAATAGATCGTTAAGGTATAGTAGTTTCTTTGAAAGAACTTCCATTTTTAATTTTGTCCAACTTCGATTTTTTTTCAACTTCCATTTTTATGCAATTTCCAAATAGATCGTTAGGGTATAGTAGTTTATTGGATGAACTTCAATTTTTAATTTTATGCAACTTTCATTTTTATTTTTATTCAATTTCTTTTTCTATTCAACTTCATTTTTTATTTAATTTCCAAATAAATCGTTAAGGTATAGTGGTTTCTTGAATGAACTTCCATTATTATTTTTACTCAACTTCCATTTTTATTCAATTCTCTTTTCCATTCAACTTCCTTTTTTATTCAATTTCCTTTTCTATTCAACTTCTTTTTATATTTAATTTCCAAATAGATCGTTAAGGTATAGTGGTTTCGTCAATGAACTTCCATTTTTAATTTTATGCAACTTCTATTTTTATTTTTATTCAACTTCCATTTTTATTCAATTTCCTTTTCTATTCAACTTCATTTTTTATGTAATTTCCAAATAGATCGTTAAGGTAGAGTGGTTTTTTGAATAAACTTCAATTTTTAATTATATGCAACTTCCATTTATATTTTTATTCAACTTCCATTTTTATTCAATTTTCTTTTCTATTCAACTTCCGTTTTTTATTTCATTTCCAAATAGATTATTAAGGTATTATGGTTTCTTGAATGAATTTACATTGTTAATTTTATGCAACTTCCATTTTTATGTTTATTCAACTTCCATTTTAATTTTATGCAACTTCCATTTTTATTTTTATTCAATTTCCTTTTCTATTCAACTTCCTTTTTTATTTATTTTCCAAATAGATCGTTAAGGTATAGTAGTTTCTTGAATGAACTTCCATTTTTATTCAATTTCCTATTCTATTCAGCTTCATTTTTTTATTTACTTTCCAAATAGATCGTTAGGGTATAGTAGTTTATTGGATGAACTTCTATTGTAATTTTATGCACTTCTATTATTATTTGTATTCAACTTCCATTTTTATTTAATTTCCTTTTCTATTCAACTTCCTTTTTTATTTAATTTTCAAATACACCGTTAAGGTATAGTGGTTTCTTGAATAAACTTCCATTTTTAATGTTATGCAACTTCCAATTTTATTTTTATTTAACTTCCATTTTTATTCAACTTTCTTTTTTATTTAATTTCTAAATAGATCGTTAAGGTATAGTGGTTTTTTGAATGAATTTCCATTTTTAATTTTATGCAACTTCCATTTTTGTTGAAATTTTTTTTTTCTATTCAACTTCTTTTTTTTATTTAATTTCCAAATAGATCATTAAGGTATAGTGGTTTCTTGAATTAACTTCCATTGTTAATTTTATGCAACTTCCATTTTTATTTTTTTTCAACTTCCATATTTATTCAATTTACTTTTCTATTCAACTTCTTTTTTTGTTTAATTTCTAAATAGATCGTTAAGGTATTATGGTTTCTTGAATGAATTTACATTGTTAATTTTATGCAACTTCGATTTTTATTCTTATTCAACTACCATTTTTATTCAATTTCCCTTTCTATTCAACTGCCTTTTTTATTTAATTTCCAAATAGATCGTTTTGGTATATTCGTTTCTTGAATGAACATCCATTGTTAATTTTATACAACTTGCTTTTTTATTTTTCTTCAACTTCCGTAGTTGTTCAATTTCTTTTTTATTCAGCTTTCTTTCTTATTTAATTTCCAAATAGATCATTAAGGTATAATGGGTTCTTGAAAGAACTTCCATTGTAAGTTTTACGCAACTTCCATTTTTATTCAAGTTACTTTTCAATTCAACTTCTTTTTTTATTTAATTTCCAAATAGATCGTTAAGGTAGAGTGGTTTCTTGAATGAATTTCAATTTTTAATTTTATGCAACTTCCATATTTATTTTTATTCAGCTTCAACTTTATTCAATTTACTTTTCTATTCAACTTTTTTTTTTTTTTTTTAATTTCCAAATAGATCGTTAAGGTATGTGGTTTTTTGAATAAACTTTAATTTTTATTGTTATTCAACTTCCATTTTTATTTCATTTCCAAATAGATCGTTAAGGTATAGTGGTTTCTTAAATGAACTTCCATTTTTTAATTTAATGCAACTTTCTTTTTTATTTAATTTCCAAATAGATCGTTAAGGTATAGTGATTTTTTGAATAAACTTCAATTTCTAATTTTATGCAACTTCCATTCTTATTTTTATTCAACTTCCATTTTTATTGAACTTCTTTTCTATTCAACTACCTTTTTATTTAATTCCCAAATGGATCTTTAAGATATAGTGGTTTCTTGAATGAACTTCCATTGTTTATTTTATGCAACTTCCATTTTTACTTTTATTCAACTTCAATTTTTATTCAATTTCCTTTTCTACTCAACTTTTAATTTTATTCAACTTCCATTTTTATTCAATTTCTTTTTCTATTCAACTTACTTTTTTATTTAATTTCCAAAAAGATCGTTAAGTTATAGTGATTTCTTGAATTAACATCGATTTTTATTTTTATTCAACTTCCATTTTTACTCAATTTCCTTTTCTATTCAATTTTCTTTTTTGTTAAATTTCGTAATAGATCGTTAAAATATAGTGGTTTTTTCAATGAATTTCATTTTTATTTTTATTCAACTTCTATTTTTATTCAATTTCTTTTTCTATTCAACTTCCATTTTTATTTAATTTTCAAATAGATCGTTAAGGTATATTGGTTTCTTAAATGAACTTACATTGTTAATTTTATGCAACTTCCATTTTTATTTTTATTGAACTTCTATTTTTATTCAACTTCCTTTTTTATTTAATTTCCAAATAGATCGTTAAGGTATAGTGGTTTCTCGAATGAACTTCCATGTTTATTCAATTTCCTTTTCTATTCAACTTCATTTTTTATTTAATTTCCAAATAGATCGTTAAGGTATAAGGGTTTCTTGAATGAACTTCCATTGTTAATTTTATGCAGCTTCCAATTTTATTTTTATTCAACTTCCATTTTTATTCAATTTCTTTTCTATTCAACTTCTTTTTATTTAATTTCCAAATAGATCGTTAAGATATAGTGCTTTCTTGAATGAACTTCCATTTTTATTTTTATTCAACTTCCTTTTTTTTTTTTTTAATTTGCAAATAGATTGTTAAGGTATAGTAGTTTCTTGAATGAACTTCCATTTTTAATGCTATGCAACTTCCAATTTTATTTTTACTCAACTTCCATTTTTATTCGATTTCTTTTTCTATTCAACTTTCATTTTTATTTAATTTCCAAATAGATCGTTAAGTTATAATAGTTTCTTGAATGAACTTCCATTGTAAGTTTTACGCAACTTCCATTTTTATTTTTATTCAACTTCCATTTTGAATTTTATGCAACTTCCGTTGTTAATTTTATGCGACATCCATTTTTATTCAACTTCCTTTTTTATGTGACTTCATTTTTTACTTAATTTCCAAATAAATCGTTAAGGTATAGTGGTTTTTTGAATGAACTTACACTGTTAATTTTATGCAACTTCCATTTTTATGTTTTTTTAACTTCCATTTTTATTCAATTTGTTTTTCTATCTATCTTTCTTTTTTATTTAATTTCCAAATTGATCGTTAACGTATAGTGGTTTCTTGAATGAACTTCCATTTTTATCCAATTTTCTTTTCAATTCAACTTCATTTTTTATTTAAATTCCAAATAGATTTTTAAGGTATAGTGGTTTCTTGAATGAACTACCATTATTAATTTTAGGCAACTTCCATTGTTAATTATATGCAACTTCCATTTTTATTCAATTTCCTTTTCTAATCAATTTCCTTTTCTATTCACCTCCTTTTCTTTTCTTTTTAATTTCCAAATAGATCGTTATGGTATAGTGGTTTCTTCAATGAACTTCAATTTTTAATTTTATGCGACATCCATTTTTATTTTTATTCAATTTTCATTTTTATTCAATTTCTTTTTCTATTCAACTTCATTTTTTATTTAATTTCCAAATAGATCGTTAAGGTTTAGTGGTTTTTTGAATGGACTTTCATTTTTATTTTTATTCAACTTCCATTTTTATTTAATTTCCAAATAGATCGTTAAGGTATAGTGGCTTCTTGAATGAACTTCCATTGTTAACTTTATGCAACTTTCATTTTTATTTTTACTAAACTTCCATTTTTATTTAATTTCCTTTTCTGTTCAACTTCTTTTTTATTTAATTTCTAAATAGGCCGTTAAGTACAGTGGTTTCTTATTCATCTTCCATTTTTATCCAATTTCCTTTTCTATTCAATTTCTTTTTTTATTTAATTGCCAAATAGATCATTAAGGTATAGTGGTTTCTTGAATTAACTTCCATTGTTAACTTTAGGCAACTTCCATTTTTATTCAACTTCCTTTTTTATTTAATTTCCAAATAGATCGTTAAGCTATAGTGGTTTCTGGAATGAACTTCTGTCACGCCCCACTTTTTATTACTCGAGGTCATTACCAAGTTCATTAATTTAATTCAATTTCAGAAATAATATGCGGAAATAAACTCATACATTCAATCCATAGCAATGAATATCAGTACTCTCATTCGTATGCAAGTAAATGTTACATGAACATACTAATAAATTGCCCTTAGGCTTACAACTTTTAAATAAACAACTGAAGGGTGTAACCCTTTTACACATATGGCTTTCCGCCAACAAGAAAGAGGCCCCGTGGCCCACAAACAAGAAGATCCAAATCTTGTAGCACATCCTGCTAAACACCTGAAAAAGATTCAACAACGTGGGATGAACATATAGTCCAGTAGGGATCTCAACTTGATCCTCAACAATAACAACAGTACAGATAGCTATGATCATGCACACTCATTCTTATACTAGAATAGTAATGTGACAGTTTAGACAAAATATATATATAAATATATATAAACTTTTCTCAAAAACAATTATTTCATTCAACACTATAAGCGATTCATCTTTCCCTTTTTCCTTTCATTAACCCCATTCCCAATCCTTTACACATAAGCAATTACTTAGGAAATAAATTCACTAAGACCACTATTATTCTCCAATTTCCACACATATTCTATAACATATTTTTAAAATGTTTGATTCTCATTACACTTCTAAAAGACAAGGGTAGCAACTAATACATGATTAACACAAGATAATCTAATTACAATTTCATGACACGAATGTCTACATTGCCTATGACACATAGTCTATGGCACAATCCACCTTCAATTATGGCTCGTAACTCCGCCAAATAACTTAACAAGGGTTCCATCTCTCATTAACAATATTTCCAAATTCAACAGGATAACAAATCAAGTTAAACATATCGATAACATAACGAATACACATGTTGGTATCGTAACAATCACAATCAACTCACTTCCATACTTCCCAACCGATACACATTTTGGTGATGTATCATATCAAATAAATAGAAATACTTCTATTAACAATAAGCACACATATATGTGATGCTAGTGGAGTCCATCCTTTCTCCTCCCAACAAATCTGGTTTAGAGGTCCATCCCTTTCTTCCCTAAACCCTCCAACAAATCCGGTTTAGAGGTCCATCCCCATCTTCCCTAAACCGAGTACATCCCTATCTCCTCCCATACACAAGTAATGCATATAAACACAACGTCATATACACAATCAATCAATAGTGTAATGCATACAACAGTTCAACGCAACCGTGTCATCCTCCACCGATGACCAAGGACAAAACCTCTAGATGCAGGTATATTGTATATCTATAAACATACTCAATTATCATGAGATTATCAACTTATCACTAATACTAGAATAGTGGTATAAGATACAACAATCCAACATTCATACCCATTCCAAGTACTTTTCCCATTCCACAAAACAATCCCACCTCCTTTTATTTTCAAAACCAACTTCATCCCTTTTGTTTCCACAAAATCAAATCCAAAGGCAATAGAGCCAAAAACTCATTTTAATCAACCACATTCTTTTCAAAGTCATTCCAATTTAATTTTATAAATTAAATCATAACCATTAAATTAGGGTTTTCCTCCCTCTTTCTCATTATTGAACAAAAGGCCTCAATCATCTAAAATAACCAATAATGGCTTCCATTAAATCTGAAATACCCAAGTATTTACCCAAAGATCAAACCCCTCTATTAAATTATTAAATCAATAAATATTAGGGTTTCCTCTCCTTTCAACAACAACTAGCTAATTAACACCCAATTAGCCCCAAAACACATCTAATAATCATGGATCTAAAACCCACAACCAACCCAAAGTTCAACCTCATGAATTTATACCAAATCCAACATGATATAGTTTTCATGCAATACAAAAATTACCACATGTCTATCCATAGATGAAGTATTGAAAAAGAGCAAGGAGAATCCCTACCTCAAAGGAGAACCCAAATGGAGAAGATTGACCCGAAATCCAAGTGCTCCAAATCCACGATTCTTGATTAAAATGTAGCCCTCACTCTCCTCTACCTTTTAATAAAGGATCTAGGTTAGAAACTCACTCTAAGTAGATCAAACCTAAGAGAGAAGGTGAGTTGGGGGAAAGAGAACTCGTAACCTAGGGTTTAGAATCTGAAAAGAGGGTGAAAAACTGCCTTAAAAACGCTGAAACACGATTTTATACTACGCCCGCTCGGCGTCAAACTCGCTTCGAGCGGACGCCACACCGCTTCGGCGTGCCAACTCCGCCGGCGTCCAACCCTGAACAAGAAATACTGGATGGGTGTTTTTCCCGCTCGAGCGCCAAAACTCCCGCTCGAGCGGACAAGTAACAACAAGTCCCCGCTCTAGCGTCAAACTCCCCGCTCGAGCGGACAAGCCAAAAACTGAACATCAACATTTGGTTTCTAAACCCAACCAACCTGCAATCAACCTGCCCAAAACATCTTATAACTCAAGAATAAAGAATTAAAGGACAACCACAACAATAATAAGACAATAGAATCTACGGAAGATAAGTCCGAATATGATAATCAAATGGGAAAAGACCGGGGTCGCTATAACTTCCAATTTTATTTTTATTCAACTTCAATTTTTATTCAATTTTCTTTTCTTTTCAACTTCCTTTTTTATTTAATTTCCAAATATATCGTTAAGTTTTAGTGGTTTCTTGAATAAACTTCTATTTTTATTCAACTTCTTTTGTTTTTTAATTTCCAAATAGATCGTTAAGATATAGTGGTTTCTCGAATGAACTTCCATTTTTAACTTTAGGCAACTTCTATTCAACTTCCTTTTTTTAGTTAATTTCCAAATAGATCATTAAGGTATCGTGGTTTCTTGAATTAACTTCCATTGTTAACTTTAGGCAACTTCCATTTTTATTTTTATTCATCTTGCATTTTTATCCAATTTCCTTTTCTATTCAACTTCTTTTTTTATTTAATTTCCAAATAGATCATTAAGGTATAATGGTTTCTTAAATGAACTTCCATTGTTAATTTTGTGCAACTTCCATTTTTATTTTTATTCAACTTCCCTTTTTATGAAATTTTCTTTTCTATTCAACTTTCTTTTTATATAATTTCCAAATAGGTCGTTAAGGTATAGTGGTTTCTTGAATGAACTTCAATTGTTAATTTTAGGCAGCTTCCATTTTTGTTCAATTTCTTATTCTATTCAACTTCATTTCTCTTTTTATTCAACTTCCATTGTTATTCAATTTCATGTTCTATTCAACTTTCTTTTTTATTTAATTTCCAAATAGATCGTCAAGATATAATGGTTTCTTGAATTAACTCCCATTTTTATTTTTATTCAACTTCAATTGTTAATTTTATGCAACTTCCATTTTTATTTTTATTGAAATTCCTTTTTTATTTAATTTCCAAATAGATTGTTAATGCGTAGTGGTTTCTTGAATGAACTTCCATTGTTAATTTTATACAACTTCAATTTTTAATTTTATTTAACTTCCATTTTTATGCAACTTCCATTTTTATTCAATTTCCTTTTCTATTCAACTTACTTTTTTGTTTAATTTCCAAATAGATCGTTAAGGTATAACGGTTTCTTGAATGAACTTCCTTTTTTAATTTTATATAACCTCCATTTTTATTTTTATTCAATTTCCATTTTGATTTAATTTCTTTTTCTATTCAACTTCTTTTTTTATTTAATTTCCAAATAGATCGTTCAGGTATAGTGGTTTCTTCAATGACATCCTTTTCTATTCAACTTCCTTTCTTATTTAATTTCCAAATAGATCGTGATGGTATAGTGGTTTCTTGAATGAACTTCCATTGTTAATTTTATGCAACTTTCATTTTTATTTTTCTTCGATTTCAATTTTTATTCAATTTCCTTTTCTATTCAACTTCCTTTTTTATTTAATTTCTAAATAGATCGTTAAGGTATAGTGTGATTTGAATGAACTTCCATTTTTAATTTTATGTAACTTCCGTTATAATTTTTATTTAGCTTTCATTTTTATTCAATTTCCTTTTTTCTATTCAACTTGATTTTTTATTGAATTTCCAAACAGATCATTAAGGTATAGTGGCTTTTTCAATGAACATCAATTGTTAATTTTGTGCAATTTCCATTTTTATTTTTATTCAAATTCCAATTCTATTCAATTTCCTTTTCTATTCAACTTCCTTTTTTATTTAATTTCCAAATAGATCGTTAAGGTATAGTGGTTTCTTAAATTAACTTTCATTTTTAATTTTATGCAACTTCCATTTTTATTTAATTTCAACTTTCATTTTTATTCAATTTTCTTTTCTATTCAACTTCGTCTTTTTTTTAATTTACAAATAGATCGCTAAGGTATAGTAGTTTCTTAAATGAACTTCCATGTTTATTCAATTTCCTATTCTATTCATCTTCATTTTTTTATTTACTTTCCAAATAGATCGCTAAGGTATAATGGTTTCTTGAATTAATTTCCGTTGTTAATTTTAGGCAACTTGCATTTTTATTCAATTTTATTTTCTATTCAACTTCCTTTTTTATTTAATTTCCAAATTGATCGTTAACGTATAGTGGTTTCTTGAATGAACTTCCATTGTTAATTTTATGCAACTTCCATTTTTATTTTTATTCGACTTCAATTTTTATTCAATTTCCTTTTCTATTCAACTTCCTTTTTTATTTAATTTCCAAATAAATTGTTAAGGTATAGTGTGATATTGAATGAACTTCCATTTTTAATTTTATGTAACTTCCATTATAATTTTTATTCAGTTTTCATTTTTATTCAATTTCCTTTTTTCTATTCAACTTGATTTTTTATTGAATTTCCAAATAGATCATTAAGGTATAGTGGCTTTTTCAATGAACTTCAATTGTTAATTTTATGCAACTTCCATTTTTATTTTTATTCAAATTCCTATTCTATTCAATTTCCTTTTCTATTCAACATCCTTTTTTATTTAATTTCCAAATAGATCGTTAAGGTATAATGGTTTCTTGAATTAACTTTCATTTTTATTCAATTTTCTTTTCTATTCAACTTCCTCTTTCTTTTTAATTTACAAATAGATCGTTAGGGTATAGTGGTTTCTTAAATGAACTTCTATTTTTATTCAATTTCCTATTCTATTCAACTTCATTTTTTTATTTAATTTCCAAATAGATCGCTAAGGTATAATGGTTTCTTGAATTAATTTCCGTTGTTAATTTTAGGCAACTTGCATTTTTATTCAATTTTATTTTCTATTCAACTTCCTTTTTTATTTAATTTCCAAATAGATCGTTAAGGTATAGTGGTTTCTTGAATAAACTTCCATTGTTAACTTTAGGCAACTTCCATTTTTATTTTTACTCAACTTCCATTTTTATTTAATTTCCTTTTCTATTCAACTTCTTTTTTTTATTTACTTTCCAAATAGATCGCTAAGGTATATAGTGGTTTCTTGAATGAACATCAATTTTTAATTTTAATTAATTTCCCCTTTTATTTTTATTCAACTTCCATTGTTATTCCATTTCATGTTCTATTCAACTTCCATTTTTATTTTATTTCCAAATAGATCTTTAAGGTATAGTGGTTTCTTGAATGAACTTCTATTTTTAATTTTATTCAACTTCCATTTTTATTTAATTTCCAAATTGATCGTTAACGTATAGTGGTTTTTTGAATGAACTTCCAATGTTAATTTTATGCAACTTCCATTTTTATTTTTATTCATCTTCCGATTTTATCCAATTTCCTTTTCTTTTCAACTTCCTTTTTGATTTAATTTCCCAATAGATCTTTATGGTACAGTAGTTTCTTGAATGAACTTCAATTGTGAGTTTTATGCACCTTCCTTTTTTATTTTTATTCAACTTCCATTTTTATTCAATTTCTCTTTCTATTCAACTTCCTTTTTTATTTAATTTCCAAATAGATCGTTAAGGTATAATGGTTTTTCAATTAACTTCCATTGTTAATTTTAGGCAACTTCCATTTTTATTTTTATTCAACTTCCATTTTTATTTTTATTCAATTTCCTTTTCTATTCAACTTCCTTTTTTATTCAATTTCCATATAGATCGTTAAGGTATAGTGGTTTCTTGAATTAAATTCCATTGTTAATTTTATGCAAATTCCTTTTTTTATTTTTATTCATCTTCTGATTTTATCCAATTTCTTTTTTCTATTCAACTTCCTGATTTATTGAATTTCCAAATAAATCGTTAAGGTATAGTGGTTTCTTAAATGAACTTACATCGTTAATTTTATGGAACTTCCATTTTTATTTTTATTCAACTTTCATTTTTATTCAATTTGTTTTTCTATCTATCTTTCTTTTTTATTTAATTTCCAAATTGATCGTTAACATATAGTGGTTTCTTGAATGAACATCCACTTTTAATTTCATACAACTTCCATTTTTATTCAATTTCCTTTTCTATTCAACTTCCTTTTATATTTAATTTCCAAATAAATCGTTAAGGTATAGTGGTTTCTTGAATTAAATTCCATTGTTAATTTTAAGCAACTTGCATTTTTATTCAATTTTGTTTTCTATTGAATTTCCTTTTTTATTTAATTTCCAAATAGATCGTTAAGGTATAGTAGTTTCCTGAATGAACTTCCATTGTTAATTTTATAAAACTTCCATTTTTATTTTTATTCAACTTCCATTTTTATTCAATTTGTTTTTCTGTTCAACTTCATTTTTTTATTTACTTTGTAAATAGATCTTTAAGGTATAGTGGTTTCTTGAATTAAATTCCATTGTTAATTTTACGCAACTTCTATTTTTATTTTTATTCAACTTTCATTTTTATTCAACTTCCCTTTTTATTAAATTTCCTTTTCTATTCAACTTCCTTTTTTTTTAATTTACAAATAAATCGTTAAGGTATAATGGTTTCATGAATGAACTTCCATTTTTATTCAATTTCCTATTCTATTCAACTTCATTTTTTTATTTACTTTCCAAATAGATCGCTAAAGTATAATAGTTTCTTGAATTAACTTCCATTGTTAATTTTAGGCAACTTGCATTTTTATTCAATTTTGTTTTCTATTCAACTTCCTTTTTTATTTAATTTCCAAATAGATCGTTAAGGTATAGTGGTTTCTTGAATGAACTTCCATTGTTAATTTTATGAAACTTTTATTTTTATTTTTATTCAACTTCCATTTTTATTCAATTTGTGTTTCTATGCAACTTCATTTTTTTATTTACTTTGCAAATAGATCTTTAAGGTATAGTGGTTTCTTGAATTAAATTCCATTGTTAATTTTATACAACTTCCATTTTTATTTTTATTCAACTTCTATTTTTATTCAACTTCCTTTTTTATTAAATTTCCTTTCTATTCAACTTCCTCTTTTTTTTTTTAATTTACAAATAAATCATTATGGTATAGTGGTTTCTTGAATGAACTTCGATTTTTATTCAATTTCCTATTCTATTCAACTTCATTTTTTTATTTACTTTCCAAATAGATCGCTAAGGTATAATGGTTTCTTGAATTAACTTCCATTGTTAATTTTAGGCAACTTGCATTTTTATTCAATTTTGTTTTCTATTCAACTTCCTTTTTTATTTAATTTCCAAATAGATCGTTAAGGTATAGTGGTTTCCTGAATGAACTTCCATTGTTAATTTTATGAAACTTCCATTTTTATTTTTATTCAACTTCCATTTTTATTCAATTTGTTTTTCTATTCAACTTCATTTTTTTATTTACTTTGTAAATAGAACTTTAAGGTATAGTGGTTTCTTGAATTAAATTCCATTGTTAATTTTACAAAACTTTCATTTTTATTTTTATTCAACTTCCATTTTTATTCAACTTCCTTTTTTTTATTAAATTTCATTTTCTATTCAACTTCCTCTTTTTTTTAATTTACAAATAAATCGTTAAGGTATAGTGGTTTTTTGAATAAACTTCCATTTTTATTCAATTTCCTATTCTATTCAACTTCATTTTTTTGTTTACTTTCCAAATAGATCGCTAAGGTATAATGGTTTCTTGAATTAACTTCCATTGTTAAATTTAGGCAACTTGCATTTTTATTCAATTTTGTTTTCTATTCGACTTCGTTTTTTATTTAATTTCCAAATAGATCGTTAAGGTATAGTTCTTTCTTGGATGAACTTCCATTGTTAATTTTATACCACTTCCATTTTTCTTTTTATTAAACTTCAACTTTTATTCAATTTACTTTTCTATTCAACTTCTTTTTTTTTTTTTTTTTTAAATTTCCAAATATATCGTTAAGATATAGTGGTTTCTTGAATGAACTTCCATTTTTAATTTTATGCAACTTCCATTTATATTTTTATTTTTATTGAACATCCATTTTTATTTTATTTCCTTTTCTATTTAACTTCCAAATAGATCGTTAAGATATAGTGCTTTCTTGAATGAACTTCCATTTTTAATTTTATTCAACTTCCATTTTTATTCGATTTCTTTTTCTATTCAACTTCCATTTTCATTTAATTTCCAAATTGATCGTTAACGTATAGTGGTGTTTGAATGAACTTCCAGTTTTATTTTTATGTAACTTCCATTTTTATTTGATTTTCTTTTCTATTCAACTTCTTTTTATTTTTTATTTAATTTCCAAATAGACCGTTAAGGTATAGTGGTTTCTTAAATGAACTTCCATTGTTATTCAATTTCATGTTCTATTCAACTTCCATTTTTATTTTATTTCCAAATAGATCTTTAAGGTATAGTGGTTTCTTGAATGAACTTCTTTTTTTAATTTTACGCAACTTCCATTTTTATTTTTATTTAACTTTCATTTTTATTCAATTTCCTTTCCTATTCAACTTACTTTTTTATTTAATTTTCAAATATATCGTTAAGGTATATTGGTTTCTGAAATGAACTTACATTGTTAATTTTATGCAACTTCCATTATTATTTTTATTCAACTTCCATTTTTATTCAATTTGTTTTTCTATCTATCTTTCTTTTCTATTTAATTTCCAAATTGATCGTTAATGTATGGTGGTTTCTTGACTGAACGTCCACTTTTAATTTTATTCAACTTCATTTTTTATTCAATATCCTTTTCTATTAAACTTCCTTTTTTATTTAATTTCCAAATAGATCGTTAAGGTATAGAGGTTTCTTCAATGAACTTCCATTTTTAATTATGTGCAATATCCATTTTTATTTTTATTCAACTTCCATTTTTATTCAATTTACTTTTCCATTCAACTTCTTTTTTTTATTTAATTTCCAAAGAGATCATTATGGTAGAGTGGTTTCTTAAATCAACTTCCATTGTTTATTTTATGCAACTTCGATTTTTAATTTTATTCAACTTCCATTATTAAACAATTTCCTTTTCTATTGAACTTCCTTTTTTATTTAATTTCCAGATAGATCGTTAAGGTATAGTGGTTTCTTGAATGAACCTCCATTTTTAATTTTATGTGACATCCATTTTTATTTTTATTCTACTTCCATTTTTATTTAATTTCTTTTTCTATTCAACTTTCTTTTTTTATTTAATTTTCAAATAGACCGTTAAGGTATATTGGCTTCTTCAATGAACTGCCATTTTTAATTTTATACAACTTCCATTTTTATTTTTATTCAACTTCCTTTTTTATTTAATTTCCAAATAGATCATTAAGGTATCATGGGATCTTGAATGAGCTTCGATTTTTATTCTTATTCAACTACCATTTTTAATCAATTGCCAAATAGATCATTATGGTATAGTGGTTTCTTGAATCAACTTCCATTTTTAATTTTATGAAACATCCATTTTTCATTTTATGCAACTTCCATTTTATTTTTACTCCACTTCCTTTTTTTATTCAATTTACTTTTCTATTCAACTTCATTTTTTATTTAATTTCCAATTAGATCGTTAAGGTATAGTGGTTTCTTAAATAAACTTCCGTTGTTAATTTTATGCAACTTCTATTTTTATTTTTATTCAACTTCCATTTTTTTCCAATTTCCTTTTCTGTTCAACTTCTTCTTTTTTTTTCATTTCCAAATAGATTGTTAATGCATAGTGGTTTCTTGAATGAACTTCCATTATTAATGTTATGCACCTTCCATTTTTATTTTTACTCAACTTCCATTTCTATTCAATTTTCTTTTCTATTCGACTTCATTTTTTACTTAATTTCCAAACAAAACGTTAGGGTAGAGTGGTTTTTGAATGAACTTCCATTGTTAATTTTATGCAACTTCCATTTTTATTTTTCTTCAACTTTCATTTTTATTCAATTTCGTTTTCTGTTCAGCTTTTTCTTTTTCTTTTTTTTTTTAATTTCCAAATAGATCGTTAAGGTACTGTGGTTTCCTAAATGACCTTCCATTGTTAATTTTATGCAACTTCCATTTTTATTTTTATTCGACTTCCATTTCTATTCAATTTCCTTTTCTATTCGACTTCATTTTTTACTTAATTTCCAAATAGATCGTTAAGGTATAGTGGTTTCTTGAATGAACTTGCAGTTTTGTTTTTATGCAACTTCCATTTTTATTTTTATTCAACTTCCATTTTTATTCAATTTCCTTTTCTGTTCAGCTTCTTTTTTTTTTTAAATTCCAAATAGATCGTTAATGTATAGTGGTTTCTTCAATGAACTTCCATTGTTAATGTTATGCGGCTTCCATTTTTATTTTTACTCAACTTCCATTTCTATTCAATTTCCTTTTCTATTCGACTTCATTTTTTACTTAATTTCCAAATAGATCGTTAAGGTATAGTGGTTTTTGAATGAACTTCCATTGTTAATTTTATGCAACTTCCATTTTTATTTTTATTCAACTTCCATTTTTATTCAATTTCTTTTTCTGTTCAGCTTCTTCTTCTTTTTTAATTTCCAAATAGATCGTTAATGCATAGTAGTTTCTTGAATGAACCTCCATTGTTAATGTTATGCAACTTCCATTTTTATTTTTACTCAACTTCCATTTCTATTCAATTTCCTTTTCGATTCGACTTCATTTTTTATTTAATTTCTAAATAGATCGTTAAGGTATAGTGGTTTTTGAATGAACTTCCATTGTTAATTTTATGCAACTTCTATTTTTATTTTTATTCAACTTCCATTTTTATTCAATTTCCTTTTCTGTTCAGTTTCTTTTTCTTTTTTTTTTTATTTCCAAATAGATCGTTAATGCATAGTGGTTTCTTAAACGAACTTCCATTGTTAATGTTATGCAACTTCCATTTTTATTTTTACTCAACTTCCATTTCTATTCAATTTCCTTTTCTATTCGACTTCATTTTTTACTTAACTTCCAAATATATCGTTAAGGTATAGTGGTTTTTGAATGAATTTCCATTGTTAATTTCATGCAACTTCTAATTTTATTTTTATTTAACTTCCATTTTTATTCAATTTCGTTTTCTGTTCAACTTCTTCTTTTTTAATTTCCAAATAGATCGTTAATGCATAGCGGTTTCTTGAATGAACTTCCATTGTTAATGTTATGCGACTTCCATTTTTATTTTTACTCAACTTCCATTTCTATTCAATTTCCTTTTCTATTTGACTTCATTTTTTACTTAATTTCCAAATAGGTCGTTAAGGTATAGTGGTTTTTTAATGAATTTCCATTGTTAATTTTATGCAACTTCAATTTTTATTTTTATTCAACTTCTATTTTTATTCAATTTCAATTTCTGTTCAGCTTCTTCTTTTTTTTTTTAAATTTCAAATAGATCGTTAATGCATAGTGGTTTCTTGAATGAACTCCCATTGTTAATGTTATGCAACTTCCATTTTTATTTTTACTCAACTTCCATTTCTATTCAATTTCCTTTTCTGTTCGACTTCATTTTTTACTTAATTTCCAAATAGATCGTTAAGGTATAGTGGTTTTTGAATGAACATCTATTGTTAATTTTATGCAACTTCCTTTTTTATTTTTATTCAACTTCCATTTTTATTCAATTTCCTTTTCTGTTCAACATCTTCTTTTTTTTAAATTTCCAAATAGATCGTTAATGCATAGTGGTTTCTTGAATGAACCTCCATTGTTAATGTTATGCAACTTCCATTTTTATTTTTACTCAACTTCCATTTCTATTCAATTTCCTTTTCGATTCGACTTCATTTTTTATTTAATTTCTAAATAGATCGTTAAGGTATAGTGGTTTTTTAATGAACTTCCATTGTTAATTTTATGCAACTTCTATTTTTATTTTTATTCAACTTCCATTTTTATTCAATTTACTTTTCTGTTCAGTTTCTTTTTCTTTTTTTTATTATTTCCAAATAGATCGTTAATGCATAGTGGTTTCTTAAACGAACTTCCATTGTTAATGTTATGCAACTTCCATTTTTATTTTTACTCAACTTCCATTTCTATTCAATTTCCTTTTCTATTCGACTTTATTTTTTACTTAACTTCCAAATATATCGTTAACGTATAGTGATTTTTGAATGAGTTTCCATTGTTAATTTCATGCAACTTCTAATTTTATTTTTATTTAACTTCCATTTTTATTCAATTTCGTTTTCTGTTCAACTTCTTCTTTTTTAATTTCCAAATAGATCGTTAATGCATAGCGGTTTCTTGAATGAACTTCCATTGTTAATGTTATGCGACTTCCATTTTTATTTTTACTCAACTTCCATTTCTATTCAATTTCCTTTTCTATTTGACTTCATTTTTTACTTAATTTCCAAATAGGTCGTTAAGGTATAGTGATTTTTTAATGAATTTCCATTGCTAATTTTATGCAACTTCCATTTTTATTTTTATTCAACTTCTATTTTTATTCAATTTCCATTTCTGTTCAGCTTCTTCTTCTTTTTTTTAAATTTCAAATAGATCGTTAATGCATAGTGGTTTCTTGAATGAACTCCCATTGTTAATGTTATGCAACTTCCATTTTTATTTGTACTCAACTTCCATTTCTATTCAATTTCATTTTCTATTCGACTTCATTTTTTACTTAATTGCCAAATAGATCGTTAAGGTACAGTGGTTTTTGAATGAACTTCCCTTGTTAATTTTTTGCAACTTCCATTTTTATTCAATTTCCTTTTCTGTTCAGCTTCTTCTTCTTTTTTAAATTTCGAAATAGATCGTTAATGCATAGTGGTTTCTTGAATGAACTTCCATTGTTAATGTTATGCAACTTTCATTTTTATTTTTACTGAACTTCCATTTTTATTCAACTTTCTTTTTTATTTAATTTCCAAATAGATTGTTACGGTATAGTGGTTTCTCGAATGAACTTTCATTTTTATTCAATTCTATTTTCTATTCAACTTCCTTTTTTATTTAATTTCCAAATAGATTGTTAAGTTATAATGGTTTCTTGAATGAACTTTCATTTTTAATTTTATGCAACTTCCATTTTTATTTTTATTCAATTTGCTTTTCTATTCAACTTCTTTTTTATTTAATTTCCAAATAGATCGTTAAGGTATAGTGGTTTCTTCAATGAACTTCCATTGTTTATTTTATGCAACTTCCATTTTTATTTTTATTCAACTTCCATATTTATTCAATTTTGTTTTCTATTATACTTCCTTGTTTATTTAAGGTATAGTGGTTTGTTGAATTAACTTCCAATTTTAATTATATGCAATTTTCATTTTTATTTAATTTCCTTTTTTCTTTAATTTCCAATAGATCGTTAAGGTAGAGTGGTTTCTTGAATGAACTTCAATTATGATCGTTATGGTATACTAGTTTATTGAATGAACTTCCATTTTTAATTTTATGCAACTTCCATTTTTATTTTTATTCGACTTCCATTTTTATTGAATTTCCATTTTTATTCAACTTCCTGTTTTTTTTAATTTCCAAATAGATTGTTCAGGTATAGTGGTTTTGTAACGCCCTCAAAATTAAACCCGAAACATGGCATGCATTATTAAAAGAATACAGCATAGTATTTAAATCATCAGAGTAATATAGAATGAGACATCAAATAAATGCCCTACGGGCTTACATCTTGCCAAGCCAACACTTGGACACAAATTCATGAGTTCTAACTCAAAACAAATAAAGCCCTAGGCTTGAAAATTTACATAGTTCAAATAAAGATAAATAAAAACATATAAAGCAAGTCTTCAAGTCCACATCCTCACAAGCTAAGTCCTTGGAGGTAATGAACCGCCTGAACCTGAAAATGAAGTTCCCATATAGGGTGAGCCACAGCCCAGTAGAGAAATACTAAACCGAGCATAAGAAATAACTAAAGCATTAGCATCTAACACATGGTTAACACACTATAATCCGATTACACTTTTTATGACACGAATGTCTATATTGCCTATGACACATTGTCTATGGCACATCTTACTTTTCATCTATGGCTCGAGAACTCGCCAAATAACTCAACGGGTTTCATCTTTTATTAACAACACTTCCAATTCCACAGAATAACAATTCAAGTTAGACATAATCATAACAAATACGAGTTGGTATTGTATCAATCATAATCAATTCACTTCCATACACTCCAAATGATTCACATATTAGTGCTGTTTCAAGAAAACACTTAAATATAAATAAGTACACATAAAAGTGATGCTAATGGAGTCCATCCCCTATCTCCTCCCAAACAAAATCCGGTTTAGAGGTCCATCCCCTATCTTCCCCTAAACCGTGGAGTTCATCCCCTATCTCCTCCAAACAAATCCGGTTTAGAGGTCCATCCCCTATCTTCCCCTAAACCGTGGAGTTCATCCCCTATCTCCTCCAAACATCATGCATATGCAATGAAACATACAAATTGCCATATGCAACACACAATCAATACAAGTAATGTTCTGTACTAATTCAACAGTCAACATATGTGACTTAGTTCCAGTTATACCTAAGCCGCATGCAAGGTCTACAACAATCAATGGCTATCCTCCACCGATAGCCCAAAACAGTTATTTCTAAGCGAGAAATAAATATCACAATATATATATACGTTATCAAGTCCACATATGAGTGATTAAATATTCAACTACATCAACCAATCTCAATTTCCCCAAATCTCATGAATTTAACCCAATACACAATTCCCCTTTTTTTTAAATTAATTACATGAATTAATCTATGACAAAACCCTAAGATTTCTCCCAGAATTACTAAACCACCCCCTCCCACATACTAGAACACCAACACTTAGGATTAAAACGTATACAAGGAGTAGGAAATCCCTACCTCAAAGCGATGAACCCAAAAGAAGAAGACGAAGATGTTTGCCCAAATTTCAAAGTGCTCCAAATCCAACAATGCTCAGATTAAATGAAAGCCCTCACTCTCTTCTACCTTTTTTGTAAAGGAACTAGGGTAGAAACACACCCTAACTAGATCAAACCTAGGGTAAAAGGTGTTTAGAGAAGAAGAAAAGTCGAACCTTAGGGTTTGAGATCAAAAAGAATGAAAAACTGCCCTAAAAATCCCGCTGCTGCCTTTAAATACTGGACAGGTCCGCTCGAGCGTACAACACACCGCCGGCGTAAGAACAAAACAATGTCCGCCGGCGCAAATATGCCCGCCGGCGTAGAATCTTACTGCGAAGTTTTGCAGAACCAAAAAAAATGCTGGAAGGGTGTAAACTCCGCTCGGCCTTGAAATGTCGCTCGGCGGAAAGGCTAAAATTGAGCGACAAACATCTTGACTCAGATTCAACCCACATTGCTAAACCGCCAAACACATCCTAAAACTCAATCAAATAGAATTAAAGGATGACAACAACAATCTGATAACAACGGAATCTACGGAACATAAGTCCGGATACACTAATCAAATGGGAAAAGACCGGGGTCGCTATAACCTCCCCCCCTTAAAAGAATTTCGTCCCCGAAATTAAGCATAGGTTTGTAAAAAATGAGTTTTCCCAATTCCCAATGATATAAAACACGGCAATAAACAACTTGACCCAATACCGGTCACTTCATCGCTTTATCAAGAGGCATCTCACAATATGTAAAAGCAAGATATCTTTCAACTTTGCATTAGCGTTATGCAATTTCCTTTCAAGTTCAATATTTTTGAAATACAAGATTCTCATTTTCATATCATAATTAATTCCATGATATCCATTAACAAACCAACATATGCAATGTTCCAATAAACTTCCAAAATATGGCAAGTTTTAAAATAATTCCACAAACCAAAACATTTCTCAATGTTTTCCAACTTAAGACATATATAAAGCTCTTAAGTTCAACAATATTATATAATCTAGATACAAGATTACAAATCAATAAATAAATCCGGATATTTCTCACGGACTTCCAATTCATGTTCCCAGGTGGCTTCCTCCACTCCGTGATGCTTCCACAGAACTTTCACCAAAGGGATAGTCTTGCCACGCAGTACTTGATCCCGCCTATCCAAGACTCGAACCGGTCTCTCCTCATATGAGACATCCTCATCAACAACTAAATCAGTCCAATCCAGTACATGTGACGGATCTGGCTCATACTTCCGAAGCATACTCACATGAAACACGTCATGAACTCCGGATAACTGGAGGCAAAGCTAAACGATAAGCGCCTCGCCAATCCTCTCAAGGATCTCAAAAGGCCCAATAAACCGAGGGACAACTTCCCGCTCTTCCCAAACCTCATCAAACCTCGTTTGGGTGATATCTTCAGAAAGACATGATCACCCACCTCAAACAACAAAGGTCTCCTCCTACGGTCGGCATAAGATTTACGGCGACTTTGGTCAGAACAAGCCTCCTACGGATAAGCTCAACCTTCTCCGTCGTTTCCCTTACCAACTCCGGACCCAACAAAGGTGCATCACCCACCTCGGCCCAACAAACTGGAGATCTACACGGTCGGCCATATAAGGCCTCAAACGGTGCCATACCGATACTAGACTGAAAGCTATTGTTGTAAGCAAACTCCACTAATGGCAAGTGCTTCTCCCACGACCCATTAAAGTCGAGAACACAGCCTCGAAGCATATCTTCCAGGATCTGAATAGTACGCTCGGACTGCCCGTCAGTCTGAGGATGATAAGCCGTACTAAGGGTCAACTTAGTGCCTAAAGCACTCTGCAAGCTCTGCCACAACCTGGCAGTGAAACGAGGATCTCTATCGGAGACGATCGTCACTGGGACCCCGTGCAACCTCACTATGTCCCGAACATACAAATCGGCAAGATGATCTACCGGATCTCTAACACGCATAGGAATGAAGTGCGCTGACTTCGTCAACCGGTCTACCACAACCCAAATAGCATCACTACCTCGCTGAGTCTTCGGAAGACCCACAACGAAGTCCATAGTGACATGCTCCCACTTCCACTCGGCAATAGGCAAGGGTTGCAACAAACCCGCTGGCCTCTGATGCTCGGCCTTCACTTGCTGACAAGTAAGGCACTTAGATACGAAAGCTGCCACATCTCTCTTCATACCCCGCCACCAAAACTGGCGGCCCAAATCCCGATACATCTTAGTACCTCCCGGATGCACCGCAAGGCGCGAATGATGAAACTCTCGGAGTACCTCCTCACGGCAAGATTCCGGTACAAACAGACGATCTCGGTATCTCACGCTCAGGTCGGGATACACCGTCAAACCCTTCTCAACCTTCCCAATGGAAATCTTTTCTCGGAGAGATTCTACCTCAAGATCACCCCTCTGAGCCTCTAACACTCGAGTCACAAGTGTAGGTCAGCAACAATCGAAAACAAGGTCAAGACCTCAACGGATTCGCCCAAATGCAAATCAAACTCCCCAACAGTACCCAACATCTCCCACTCCCGGATGGCTATACTGGCAACGTCACCAACAGATTTTCTGCTAAGGGCATCAGCCACAACATTGGCCTTCCCTGGATGATAGTGCAACTCGAAGTCATAATCCTCAATGAACTCCATCCACCTCCTCTGCCTCAAATTTAAGTCTTTCTGAGTGAACAAATATTTTAAACTCTTATGGTCGGAGAATACCTCAAATTTCTCACCATACAAATAATGTCTCCAAATTTTTAGGGCAAATATCACAGCTGCTAGCTCTAGATCATGCGTGGGTAATTCTTCTCGTGAATTTTCAATCGGCGTGAGCCATAGGCAACCACTTTCCTCTTGCATCAACACACAGACCTGCTCTCGTGAGGCGTCACGATGGTGAATAACCCAACCCTCTCTCCCGAATAATCAAAACCGGAGCGGGGGTCAATCTAACTTTCAACTCCTCAAATGACCTTTCACAAGTCTCCCTCCAAACAAATTTGACTCCTTCGAGTCAATCTAGTCAACGGTGAAGCTAACCTGGAGAAATCCTTCACAAACCGACGGTAATACCCAGCTAATCCCAGAAAACTGCGGATCTCAAATACACTCTTAGGTTGTGCCCAATCTTGCACTGCCTCCGTCTTGGATGTATCAACAGACACCCCCTTCCCGGAAACTACATGGCCTAAGAACTTCACCTCTTCTAGCCAGAACTCACACTTCCCAAACTTAGCATAAAGCTTATGGGCTCTAAGTAATTCTAGCACCACTCTCAAGTGTTCCTCGTGCTCTTCCTCTGAAGATGAATAAATCAAAATGTCGTCCACGAAGACGACCACAAAACGATCCAAAAATTCTCGGAAGATTCGGTTCATCAAATCCATAAACACCGCTGGTGCATTAGTGAGCCCAAACGGCATCACCAGAAACTCGTAGTGGCCATACCGCGTACGGAATGCCGTCTTTGGAATATCCTCCTCCCTGACTCTCAACTGATGATAACCCGATCTCAAGTCTATCTTAGAGAAACAACGGGAACCCTTCAACTGATCGAACAAATCATCTATACGAGGCATCGGTACTTATTCTTAACCGTCACCCGATTCAACTTCCGTAATCTATGCAAAGTCTCAAAGCACCACCTTTCTTTTTTAACGAAAAATTTGGCGCTCCCCACGGTGAAACACTAGGACGGATATAACCCTTATCTAACAACTCACTGGTGAATCTTCAATTCAACTAGCTCGGAGGGCAAAACGATAAGGTGCCATAGAAATCGGCGCCGTCTCGCACTAAGTCAATAGAAAACTCAATCTCTCGATCGGTGGTAAATCGACTAGATCCTCGGGAAAGACGTCCGAGTACTCACAAACCACCCTCGGTAACACAATCGAGTCTCAACATCCTCACTAATCGCAAGACTAGCAAGTAAACTACTAAGCTCACTCGCCCTCGCGGATCATACCTCGTGGCAAAACACTACCAACCTGTCCCCGAGAAAATGAAAAGCGTTCTCCGCTAAGCGTACAACAAGTTACCCTCGACGGTAGCAATCAATAAATGCCGGTATGATGATAACCATCCATACCCAAAATAACATCGAAGCCCTTCATGGGCATAACTACAAAAGAAAGGGATTCTATGATCATCGACCTCTATATCACAACCCCTAACACCTTGTTTCAAAATCAACTCACCCCCAAAGGCGACACTACACAAATAGGAGATGCTAAGCGAGCTAACTCCAACTCCAAAATAGATGCAAATCGTGAGACACAAAGGAATGAGACGCACCCGTATCGATCAATACACTAGCAACTGAATTGCAAAACAAGAAGGTACCTCTAACCACAGATGGAGCTGGTATAAGATCCTGTGATAACGACATACCGCAGCGCCCAGATGACCTCGATCAACTGCTCACCCCTCGAGGCGGTATTGCCTGATTGGGACGAAGAAGCCCCCTGGTTGGCCCTCAAGGCTGAATCGCCCGGAGTAGGCATCGACTCTGAGTGCCTCGAACGATGTAGCAGGGTGTGCCACCCAACTGTGGGCAAAACCTCTTCATGTACCCCGGCTGACCGCACTGAAAACAAGAGGACGGCTGACCTCTACTCTGACTCTGGCTCTGAGATCGAGCCGAAGAAGATGCTGCCCTCTGAACTCCTCCCCTCTGAGGACAAACTGGAGACTTGTGGCCCAGCTGACCACACTTGAAACAGGTAATGTCTCCCTGACTGCCTTTCCCAGAACTAGCACTCGGCACTGGAAAAGTGGATCTAGAAAAACTACTCTGAGGCTGCTGAGGAGTGAAACCTCTCTGCCTCCTGCCATCACTCTGGCCATCCTGACTCCTCTTGGAGCCTTTCTGCCTTTCCCCCTCTTCCTGCATCATAATCTCAGTGTGGGCTGCCGCATCAACCAATCGCCCGAAATCCCTAATCATAGACCCAACAACTCTCAGCATGAGGCCACGCCTCAACTTCTTCTCAAACTCAATGCAGCGGCGCTCCTCAGTTGCCACCAACTCAGGTGCAAACCTGGACAAACTAGTGAATGCCGCTTCAAACTCGGCCACAGATAAAGCTGTTACGCTCAAGATGGCGGGCCGATCTCTCAACTTCTCTGAGCAATTTGAGACAAGTACTTCTCCTGAAATGCATCAACAAAAGCCTTCCACGTACCTCCAATACGACCCTTGGTGAACTTCCACCACTGACCCGCATCTCCCTTCAGCTGGAACGATGCCAAGGTCACCTTCAACCCCTCGTCTTCGATGCCTAGCATCTCAAATGTTTTCGTTGTCTGTTCGAGCCATTCGTCTGCCTTAAGCGGCTCGCTAGGATCACCTACAAACACGTCCGGTTGAGACCGGAAGAATTCCCTCTTCAGAAAAGAAGGCCCTGCATCTGCCACAACTACCTGAGCCTGATTCTGAGCCCTAAGAATGCCCACTGATTCCCTAAAAGCTCCAGCTATCTCTTGGGCCAAAGCGCCCATACCTTCTTCAGCCTGCTGGCTCGGCCACATTGGCTTGGCCAACACCCTCCTGAACTGCCGGTATCTCCTCCGGTATAGGCACTTCCTGCCTAGCCTGCCTACCACGCCTACCGCGACCTCGTCCTCGTCCTGACATCCTAATGAAGGAAACAAAGACGTTAGCACTCTAAATAATGTGCCAAAATTATAACACTTGCGTCCTAATACATTGGACAACAATAATTCACACCACGTAAGCACATAATCACATAAGCACCTACGAATTTCATTCCTGGATAATGACAGTCCCGAGACGTCGCTAAAGTTCCGGTTGGAAACAACATTGATCAAGTGCCTTTCCAACAAGACATTCAGAGACTCAAGGGTCCAATCAACATCCTAGAAACTACATTCCATACCCACATAGTCACATAAACATGTTATCATATAAGCATGCAATCATTACACTAAGTCTCTATCAAGCGAGACAAACCCATTGTGATTCTAATCACTTCCACGTACCCAAAGTATTCAAACCGATGCGCTCGATACCAAGTTGTAACGCCCTCAAAATTAAACCGAAACATGGCATGCATTATTAAAAGAATACACGATAGTATTTAAATCACCAGAGTAATATAGAATGAGACATCAAATAAATGCCCTACGGGCTTACATCTTGCCAAGCCAACACTTGGACACAAATTCATGAGTTCTAACTCAAAACAAATAAAGCCCTAGGCTTGAAAATTTACATAGTTCAAATCAAGATAAATAAAAATATATAAAGCAAGTCTTCAAGTCCACATCCTCACAAGCTAAGTCCTTGGAGGTAATGAACACTTTGAACACGAAAATGAAGTTCCCATATAGGGTGAGCCACGGACCCGAGAGAAATACTAAACCGAGCATAAGAAATAACTAAAGCATTAGCATCTAACACATGGTTAACACACTATAATCCAGTTACACTTTTTATGACACGAATGTCTATATTGCCTATGACACATTGTCTATGGCACTTCTTACTTTTCATCTATGGCTCGAACACGGCCAAATAACTCAACGGGTTTCATCTTTTATTAACAACACTTCCAATTCCACAGAATAACAATTCAAGTTAGACATAATCATAACAAATACACGAGTTGGTATTGTATCAATCATAATCAATTCACTTCCATACTCTCCAATTGATACACATTTTAGTCTTTGTATCAATAAAACACTTCAATATAAATAAGCACACATAAAAGTGATGCTAATGGAGTCCATCCTATCTCCTCCCAAACAAAATCCGGTTTAGAGGTCCATCCCTATCTTCCCTAAACCGTGGAGTTCATCCCCTATCTCCTCCAAACAAATCCGGTTTAGAGGTCCATCCCTATCTTCCCTAAACCGTGGAGTTCATCCCCTATCTCCTCCAAACATCATGCATATGCAATGAAACATACAAATTGCCATATGCAACACACAATCAATACAAGTAATGTTACGTACTAATTCAACGGTCAACATATGTGACTTAGTTCGATTATACCTAAGCCGCATGCAAGGTCTACAACAATCAATGGCTATCCTCCACCGATAGCCCAAAAGCGATTATTTCTAAGCGAGAAATAAATATCACAATATATATACGTTATCAAGTCCACATATGAGTGATTAAATATTCAACTACATCAACCAATCTCAATTTCCCCAAATCTCATGAATTTAACCCAATACACAATTCCCCTTTTTTTTAAATTAATTACATGAATTAATCTATGACAAAACCCTAAGATTTCTCCCAGAATTACTAAACCACCCCCTCCCACATACTAGAACACCAACACTTAGGATTAAAACGGATACAAGGAGTAGGAAATCCCTACCTCAAAGCGATGAACCCAAAAGAAGAAGACGAAGATGTTTGCCCAAATTTCAAAGTGCTCCAAATCCAACAATGCTCAGATTAAATGAAAGCCCTCACTCTCTTCTACCTTTTTTGTAAAGGAACTAGGGTAGAAACACACCCTAACTAGATCAAACCTAGGGTAAAAGGTGTTTAGAGAAGAAGAAAAAGTCGAACCTTAGGGTTTGAGATCAAAAGAATGAAAAAGCGCCCTAAAATCCCGGCTGCGCCTTTAAATCTTTGAAGGCCGAAAGGCGTACAACACACCGCCGAGCGTAAGAACAAAAACAATGTCGCTCGGCGCAAATATGCCGCTCGGCGTAGAATTCTACTGCGAAGTTTTGCGAGAACCAAAAAAATCTTTGGAAGGGTGTAAACTCGGCCTTGAAATGTCCGCTCGAGCGGAAAGGCTAAAAATTGAGCGACAAACATCTTGACTCAGATTCAACCCACCTGTTCGAAACACGCCAAACACATCCTAAAACTCAATCAAATAGAATTAAAGGATGACAACAACAATCTGATAACAACGGAATCTACGGAACATAAGTCCGGATACACTAATCAAATGGGAAAAGACCGGGGTCGCTATAGGTTTCTTGAATAAACCTCCATTTTTAATTTTATGCGACATCCATTTTTATTTTTATTCTATTTCCCTTTCTATTCAACTTCCTTTTTTATTTATTGAATGAACTTCCATTTTAATTTTATGCAACTTCCATTTTTATTTTTATTCAATTTCCATTTTGATTCAATTTCCTTTTCTATTCAACTTCCTTTTTTATTTAATTTCCAAATAGATTGTTAAGGTATACTGATTTCTTGAATAAACATCCACTTTTAATTTTATTCAACTTCAATTTTTATTCAATATCCTTTTCTATTAAACTTCCTTTTTTTATTTAATTTTCAAATAGATCGTTAGGGTATAGTAGTTTATTGGATGAACTTCAATTTTTAATTTTATGCAACTTCCATTTTTATTTTTATTCAACTTCCATTTATTTTTAAAATTTCCTATTCTATTCAACTTCCATTTTTATTTTTATTCAACTTCGATTTTAATTGAATTTCCTATTCTATTCAACTTCCATTTTTATTTTTATTCAAATTCCATTTTTATTCAATTTCTTTTTCTATTCGACTTCATTTTTTTATTTAATTTCCAAATAGATCGTTAAAATATAGTGGTTTTTTGAATGAATTTTCATTTTTATTTTTATTCAACTTCCATTTTTATTCAATTTCCTTTTCTGTTCGACTTCATTTTTTACTTAATTTCCAAATAAATCGTAAGGGTATAGTGGTTTCTTGAATAAACTTCCATTGTTATTTTTATGCAACTTCCATTTTTATTTTTATTCCATTTCTTTTTCTATTCAACGTCCTTTTTTATTTAATTTCCAAATAGATCGTTAGGGTATAGTAATTTATTGGATGAACTTCCATTGTTAATGTTATGCAACTTTCATTTTTAATTTTATGCAACTTTCATTTTTAATTTTATGCAACTTCCATTTTTATTCAATTTCCTTCTCTATTCAACTTCTTTTTTTTATATTTAATTTTCAAATAGACCTCTAAGGTATAATGGTTTTTTCAATTAACTTCCATTTTTAATTTTATGCAACTTCCATTTTTATTTTTATTCAACTTCCATTTTTATTAAATTCACTTTTCTATTCAACTTCCTTTTTTATTCAATTTCCAAATAGATCGTTAAGGTATAGTGGTTTTTTGAATGAACTTTCATTTTTAATTTTATGTAACTTCCATTTTTATTTAATTTCCCTCTTTATTCAATTTCCTTTTTTAGTTTTATTCAACTTCCTTTTTTATTAAATTTCCTTTTCTATTCAACTTTCTTTTTCATTAAATTTCCAAATAGATTGTTAAGATATAGTGCTTTCTTGAAAAAACTTCCATTTTTATTCAACTTCATTTTTTATTTAATTTCCAAATAGATCGTTAAGGTATAGTGGTTTCTTGAATGAGACTCCATTTTTAATTTTATACGACATCCATCTTTATTTTTATTCAACTTCTATTTTTATTCAATTTCTTTTTTATTCAGCTTTCTTTTTTATTTAATTTCCAAATAGATCGTTAAAGTATAGTGTGATCTTGAATGAACTTCCATTGTTAATTTTATGCAACTTCCATTTTTAATTTTATTCAACTTCCATTTTGATTCAGTTTCCATTACTATTCAACTTCCTTTTTATTTAATTTTCAAATAGATCGTTAAGGTATAGTGGTTTCTTGAATAAACTTCCATTTTTAATTTTAGGCAACTTCCATTTTTATTTTATTCAATTTCCATTTTTATTCAACTTATTTTCTGTTCAACTACATTTTTTATTTAATTTCCAAATGGATCTTTAAGATATAGTGGTTTCTTGAATGAACTTTCATTGTTAATTTTATGCAATTTCCAATTTTATTTTTATTCAACTTTCATTTTTATTCAATTTCCTTTCCTATTCAACTTCCTTTTTTTATTTAATTTCCAAATATATTGTTAAGGTAGAGTGATTTTTTGAATAAACTTCAATTTTTAATTATATGCAACTTCAATTTTTTATTTTTGGTGCAACTTCCATTTTTATTTTTATTCAAGATCAATTTTTATTCGATTTCTTTTTCTATTCAACTTCATTTTTTTATTTAATTTTCAAATAGATTGTTATGGTATTATGGCTTCTTAAATGAACTTACATTGTTAATTTCATGCAACTTCAATTTTTTTTTAATTTCCTTTTCTATTCAACTTCCTTTTTTATTTAATTTCCAAATAGATCGTTAATGCATAGTGGTTTTTTGAATGAACTTACATTGTTAATTTCATACAACTTCCATTTTGATTTTTTATCCAGTTTCCTTTTTTGTTAAATTTCCTTCTCCATTCAACTTCCATTTTTAATTTTATTCCACTTCCATTTTTATTCAATTTCTTTTTCTATTCAACTTGCTTTTTTATTTAATTTCCAAAAAGATCGTTAATGTATAGTGGATTCTTGAATGAACGTCCATTGTTAATTTTATGCAACTTCCATTTTTATTTTTATTTATCTTCCATTTTCTATTCAACTTCCTTTTTTTTATTTAATTTCCTAATAAACCGTTAAGGTATAGTGGTTTATTGAATGAACTTCCATTTTTATTTTTATTCAACTTGCATTTTTATTCAATTTCCTTTTCTATTCAACTTTCTTTTTTATTTAATTTTCAAATAAATCGTTATGGTATTATGGTTTCTTAAATGTACTTGCGTTGTTAATTTTCTGCAACTTCAATTTTTATTTTTATTCAACTTCAATTTTTTTTTAATTTTCTTTTCTATTCAACTTCCTTTTTTATTTAATTTCCAAATAGATCGTTAATGCATAGTGGTTTTTTGAATGAACTTACATTGTTAATTTTATAAAACTTCGATTTTGATTTTTATTCAACTACCTTTTTTGTTAAATTTCCTTTTCTATTCAACTTCCATTTTTAATTTTATTCCACTTCCATTTTTATTGAATTTCTTTTTCTATTCAACTTGTTTTTTTTATGTAATTTCCAAAAAGATCGTTAAGGTATAGTGGTTTCTTGAATAAACTTCGATTTTTAATTTTATGCAACTTCCTTTTTTATTTTTACTGATCTTCCGATTTTTATTCAATTTCCTTTTCTAATCAACTTCCTTTTTTATTTAATTTCCAAATAGATCGTTAAGATATAGTAGTTTCTTGAATGAACTTTCAATTTTAATATTATGAAACTTTCATTTTTATTCAATTTCTTTTTCTATTCAACATCCTTTTTTATTTAATTGCCAAAAAGATGATTAAGGTATAGTGCTTTCTTGAATGAACTTCCATTTTTAATTTTATTCAACTTCCATTTTTATTCAATTTTGTTTTTTATTCAACTTCTTTTTTTATTGAATTTTCAAATAGATCGTTAAGGTATAGTGGTTTCTTGAATGAACTTCCATTTTTAATTTTATGCAACTTCCATTATTATTCAATTTTGTTTTCTATTCAACTTCATTTTTTATTTAATTTCCAAATAGATCGTTAAGGTATAGTGGTTTCTCGAATGAACTTCCATTTTTAATTTTATGCAACTTCCATTTTTATTTTTATTTTTATTCAACATCCATTTTTATTCAATATCTTTTTAAATTTGACTTCCTTTTTTATTTAACTTCCAAATAGATCGTTAAGATATAGTGCTTTCTTGAATGAACTTCCATTTTTAATTTTATTCAACTTCCATTTTTATTCGATTTCTTTTTCTATTCAACTTTATTTTTTTATTTAATTTTCAAATAGATCGTTAAGGTATAGTGGTTTCTTGAATTAACTTCCATTGTTAATTTTAGGCAACTTGCATTTTTATTCAATTTTGTTTTCTATTCAACTTCCTTTTTTATTTAATTTCCAAATAGATCGTTATGGTATAGTGGGTTCTTGAATGAACCTCTGTTTTTAATTTTATGCGACATCCATTTTTATTCAATTTCCTTTTCTATTAAACTTCCTTTTTTTTATTTAATTACCAAATAGACCGCTAAGGTATTGTGGTTTCTTGAATTAACTTCCGTTGTTAATTTTAGGCAACTTCCATTTTTATTTTTATTCAACTTCCATTTTTGTTCCATTTCCTTTGCTATTCAACTTTCTTTTTTATTTAATCTCCAAATAGATCGTTAAGGTATAGTGGTTTCTTAAATGAACTTCCATTGTTAATTTTATGCAACTTCTATTTTTATTCAACTTCCTTTTTTATTTAATTTCCAAATAGATCGTTAAGGTATAGTTGTTCTCGAATGAACTTCTATTTTTATTTTCACTCAACTTCCATTTTTATTCAATTCTATTTTCTATTCAACTTCCTTTTTTATTTAATTTCCAAATAGATCGTTAAGTTATAGTGGTTTCTTGAATGAACTTCAAATTTTAATTTTATGCAACTTCTATTTTTATTTTTATTCGACTTCCATATTTATTCAATTTACTTTTCATCCAATAAACTACTATACCCTAACGATCTATTTAAAAATTAAAGAAAAAAGGACATTGAATAGAAAAGAAAATTGAATAAAAACAGAAATGGAAGTTGCATAAGAGTAACAATGGAAGTTCATTGAAGAAACCACTATACCTTGACAATCTATGTGGAAATTAAATAAAAAAATAAGTTCAATAGAAATGGAAATTGAATAAAAATGGAAGTTGAATAAAATTAAAAATTAAAGTTGCATAAAATTAACATCGGAAGTTCATTCAAGAAACCAATATACCTTGACGATCTATGTGGAAATTAAATAAAAAAGGAAGTTCAATAGAAAAGGAAATTGAATAAAAATGGAAGTTGAATAAAAATAAAAATCGAAGTTCATTCAAGAAACTACTATGCCTTGACGATCAATTTGGAAATTAAATAAAACAGGAAGTTGAACAGAAAAGGAAATTTGATAAAATCGAAAGATGAATAAAAATAAAAATGGAATTTGCATAAAATTAACAATGTAATTTAATTCAAGAAAACCACTATACCTTAAAGATCTATTTGGAAATTAAATAAAAAAAAGAAGTTGAATAGAAAAGGAAATTGAATAAAATTGGAAGTCGAATAAAAATAGAAATGGAAGTTGCATCAAAATTGGAAATGGAAGTTTATTCAAGAAACCACTATACCTTAACGATCTATTTGGAAATTAAATAAAAAAGGAAGTTGAATAGAAAAGGAAATTGAATAAAAATGGAAGTTGAATAAAAACAAAAATGGAAGTTGTATGAAATTAAAAATGGAAGTTCATTCAAAAAACCACTCTACCTTAACGATCTATTTGTAAGTTAAATAAAAAATGAATTTGAATAGAAAAGGAAATTGAATAAAAATGGAAGTTGAATAAAAATAAAAATCAAAGTTCAATGAAGAAACCACTATACCTTAACGATCTATTTGGAAATTAAATAAAAAAGGAAGTTGAATAGAAAAGGAAATTGAATAGAAATTGAAGTCGAATAAAAATAAAAATGAAAGTTGCATAAAATTACAAAAGGAAGTTCATTCAAGAAACCACTATACCTTAACGGTTTATTTGAAAATTAAATAAAAAAGGAAGTTGAATAGAAAAGGAAATTGAATAACTATGTAAGTTGAATAAAAATAAAAAAGGAAGTTGCATAAAATTGAAAATGGAAGTTCATTCAAGAAACCACTATACCTTAACGATCTATTTGGAAATTAAATAAAAAAGGAAATTGAATACAAAAGGAAATTGGATAAAACTACAAGTTGAATAAAAATAAAAATGGAAGTTGCGTAAAACTTACAATGGAAGTTCTTTCAAGAAAACACTATACCTTAACGATCTATTGGAAATTAAAAAAAGAAAAGAAAAAGAAGCTGAACAGAAAAGGAAATTGAATAAAAATGGAAGTTGCCTAAAATTAACAATGGAAGTTCATTCAAGAAACCACTATACCTTAACGATATATTTGGCAATTAAATAAAAAAGGAAGTTGAATAAAAAAGGAAATTGGATAAAATCGGAAGATGAATAAAAATAAAAATGGAAGTTGCATAAAATTAACAATGGAAGTTCATTCAAGAAACTAGTATACATTAACGATCTATTTGGAAAGTAAATAAAACAGGAATTTGAATAAAAATGAAAATGGAAGTTGCATAGAATTAACAATTGAAGTTTATTCAAAAAGCCACTATACCTTAACGATCTATTTGGAAATTCAATAAAAAATCAAGTTGAATAAAATTGAAGTTTATTCAAAAAGCCACTATACCTTAACGATCTATTTGGAAATTAAGTAAAAAAGGAAGTTAAATAAAAATGGAAGTTGAATAAAAATAAAAATGGAAGTTGCATAAAATTAACAATGGAAGTTCATTTAGGAAACCATTATACCTTACCAATCTATTTGGAAATTAAATAAAAAAAAAAGTTGGATAGAAAAGGAAATTTAATAAAAAAGGAAGTTGAATAAAAATAAAAATGGAAGTTGCATAAAATTTAAAATGGAAGTTCATTCAAGAAATCACTATACCCTAAAGATCTATTTGGAAATTAAATAAAAAAGAAAATTGAATAAAAATGAAAGTTGAATAAAAATAAAAATGGAAGTTGCATAAAATTAACAATGGAAGTTCATTCAAGAAACCATTATACCTTAACGATCTATTTGGAAATTAAATAAAAAAGGAAGTTGAATAGAAAACAAAATTGAATAAAAATGCAAGTTGCCTAAAATTAACAATGGAAGTTAATTCAAGAAACTATTATACCTTAGCGATCTATTTGGAAAGTAAATAAAAAAATGAAGTTGAATAGAATAGGAAATTGAATAAAAATGGAAGTTGCATAAAACTAAAAATGGAAGTTCATTTAAGAAACCACTATACCTTAACGATCTATTTGGCAATTGAGTAAAAATGGAAGTTGAATAAAAAAAAAAAAATCGATGTTAATTCAAGAAACCACTATACCTTAACGATCTATTTGGAAATTAAATAAAAAAATGAAGTTGATGCAACTTTCATTTTTATTCAATTTCTTTTTCTATTCAACTTCCTTTTTTATTTAATTTCCAAATAGATCGTTAACGTATAGTGGTTTCTTGAATGAACTTTCATTGTTAATTTTATGCAACTTCCATTTTTATTTTTATTCAACTTCGATTTTTATTCAATTTCCTTTTCTATTCAATTTCCTCTTTTTTTATTTAATTTCCAAATAGATCGTTAAGGTATAGTGGTTTCTTGAATGAACTTCCATTTTTAATTTTATGCAACTTTCATTTTTATTTTTATTCAACTTCTATTTTTATCCAATTTCCTTGTCTATTCAACTTCCTTTTTTATTTAATTTCCAAATAGATCGTTAAGGTATAGTGGTTTCTTGAATGAAATTCCATTTTTTATTTTATAAAACTTCCATTGTTATTTAATTTCCATTTTTATTCAATTTCTTTTTTTATTCAACTTCCTTTTTATTTAATACCCAAATAGATCGTTAAGGTATGGCGGTTTTTTGAATGAACTTCCATTTTTATTCAATTTCCTTTTCTATTCAACTTCATTTTTTATTTAATTTCCAAATAGATCGTTAAGGTATAGTGGTTTCTTAAATGAACTTACATTGTTAATTTTATGCAACTTCCATTTTTATTTTTGTTCAACTTCCATTTTTATTCAATTTGTTTTTCTATCTATCTTTCTTTTTTATTTAATTTCCAAATTGATCGTTAACGTATAGTGGTTTCTTGAATGAACATCCACTTTTAATTTTATGCAACTTTCATTTTTATTCAATTTCCTTTTCTATTCAACTTCCTTTTATATTTAATTTCCAAATCAATCGTTATGGAAGATGAATAGAAAATTAAAAATGGAAGTTCTTTCAAAAAACCACTATACCATAACGATCTATTTGGAAATTATATAAAAAAGGAAGTTGAATAGAAAATGAAATTGAATAAAAGTGGAAGTTCAATAAAAATAAAACTGGAAGTTGCCTTAAATTAAATAAAAAAGGAAGTTGAATAGAAAACAAAATTGAATAAAAATGCAAGTTGCATAAAATTAACAATGTAAGTTCATTCAAGAAACCATAATACCTTAACGATCTATTTGGAAATTAAATAAAAAAATTGAAAAGAAAAGTAAATTGAATAAAAATGGAAGTTGAATAAAAATAAAAAAGGAAGTTGAATAGAAAAGGATGTCATTCAAGAAACCACTTTATAACGCCCTTAAAATACACCCAATAATCATACATTCTTAACATGCTCAGACATTGGAGAATAAAGCATAAGTACATTTCATCAGAGTATTTCTTACAAACGTATCACATGTTAACAACAAAAGAAGAGTTCTAACTCTATACAAAATAAGCCCTTGGCTTGATTTACATGTAATACAAATAAAGTAATCACAAAAGATGACCCACCACTAATCCCTCAAGCTATGTCCTTGGAGGTGGCATGCTACATGCACGAAAATGATGTCCCATAAAGGGTGAGCCAACGCCCAGTAGAGATATGCTAAACATTGTATGAGCAATAACTAAAACATCAGCATTTGATAAATGTTTAATTCACATAAATCAATTCATATTTCATTTCAAATACATGACCAATGTGTCCATGTTTTTATTCCATCTCATAACCAATTCTCGATTCACAACCCTGGCTCAGAACCTGGCCATATACTTTAAGTAAGATTACATCCCATATTAACAACATTTCTATTTCAATTGAAATAGCAACTCAAATTAATCATTTCATGCTTCATAATAGATACACATTTTAGTACTGTATCCGTCTCAGACAAAACACTTCCATATTCCACATATGATACACATTTTAGTGCTGTATCAATGTTAAACAAAACACTTCCATATTCCACATATGATACACATTTTAGTGTTGTATCAATGTCAAACGATATCCGATTTAGAGGTCCATCCCCTATCTTCCCCTAAACCGTGGAGTACATCCCTTATTTCCTTCCATACAACACAATGTATATAAACACATATCATATACATAATCAAACCAATACATAAAATTCATGTATTATATCAACCGCCATATTCAATGGCATACTCAATTGATTAGTTTTAGTTTGCCTAATCATCATGCATTGTCTACAACAATCAAGACTATCCTCCACCGATAGCCCAAAGCAATTATTTCTAAACAGATAATAATTACGTTCAACAGATAAATATCAACAATTTCAAAAGTGAGCGATTAATAAATCCAACTTCATTATTCCATCTCATACTGAGCTAATTTCAATATATTCAACTCAATTTCACACTGTTATGATTTTCCCAAATTAATCATACCAATTAATTTGTGCACAAATTAGGGCTTTCTCCCCCATTTCTCAATATTAACCCAAATGTTCAAATATCAACAACTCTTCAACAATACCATCATTTTGAGACCCAAATACATATTCAAGAATCAAAAATGACAAAACCCCCTTTATTTATTTTGAAACCCTAAGTCCCAAAATTTCCCAACTCAAACCATCTATACAAATAGCTCAATATTTAGGTTAAAACACATGAGAATGAGTATGAATCCCTACCTCAAATTTCGAGCTCAAAGGAAGATGATGAAGAAATTGAAGATGCTCCAAACCAAGAAATTTTCAGATCAAAATAAAGCCCTCGACGATCCCTACAACTTTTACAAAGGCCCAAGACGAGGAAACCACTCCTACTAGATCAATCCCTAGAGAGAAGGTAAGATTTTAGAGAGAGGGGCTCTCAAATCTGTGTTTGGGAAAGTAAGAGAGAGAAAGAGTGTTGAAAAAGTGATCCAAAAAGTGAAATCCCGAAGTGATATACCCGGTCGCCCTTTCGGCGTAAAACCCCGGAGGCGTCAGACACAGACTCACGCTCGAGCTTCAAAAGCGCCGCTCGACCGTAGATTGCACACTTCCAGAAGTTTTGCAGACATGGTCCCCGCTCGAGCGTCAAACTCCCCGCTCGAGCGGAGGAACGAAAACAAAGGTTCACGCTCGAGCGTCAAAACTCCCGCTCGAGCGTCTGAAGACCTACAGACAAAAGTACTGGGAGATGGAAAATCACACTTGAGCGTCAAAACCCCCACTAGAGCGTCAAAAGCCCCGCTCGAGCGTGAAGGCCAAAATCTGGGCATCAACTCAAGGCAAGGCACATGGCCGAGACCTCTGGGAACTGAAGACGAACACGAACATGGCTGACCACCAAGTGTTCAAATGGTGGCGTCAAGTCTTGAGGCGGTGAAAAATGGGGTGTCTCTGATTGCCCCTCTTTGACAGAACTCGAAAGTCATAACAATGACAGGAGTGAATGTCAAAGCCCAGAGATGACCCATTTTTGACAAGGCCGAAGACTTAGATAAAACATGCAAGACAATAAAGATATGCGCCCGAAGGCGGGGGCAAAATGCAACTGACAATGCAAGAAGCTGAACATAACTTATGATCATGCGAAGAAAGCCGTAACGAAGCATAACAATGCAACAGTTTTAAGCTAGCACAAACCAAACTACACTACAATGCAGAGAGGGTGCAAGAGAATTATTCAATTCTCGATACGTCTCACTCGGAGAATACAATACCTTTGCGGCTCGTCTGGTTGCACTAGCTTCAAATGAACCGTACATACAATATCGTGCCTGAAAGAGAAAGAAAACTCAACAAGTACAATATATAATTAGCAACATGCATAACGATGCAATCGAAAGCTGCGTGACAACGCAAGTATAGGAGTGCATGACAATGCAACCTATGTATTGACAACGCAGAACAATGCGGAATGGATGCAAAATGATATGCAACATTTACAAATCTACGTATAAACAATGCAAATGATATGCAATGCAATTGAATCATGATCAAATCATGAGCGGTTCAAAAACCACACAAATGTCATAAAGATGATGGAGATGTAAAGTCCATCTACCATAGAAAAGGTGCCGCAACCCTCAAACCACAATACCAGCAGTGGAATAGGCACGTACACATGCAGAACTATGAGTGATGTAAACGGAACACAAGAACAAGTAATTAGGTGGAATGACATAAGTGAGGCATGCTCTGCTCAGAAAAGCTCATGATCCTAAATGCTGGATGCAATCGAACTACACTACAATGCAGTATATACAATGGATAAGGCATGCAGCCAAACCGTATCTTGCCTAGGAAAGGCATGGACACAAACAAGCCACGTTTAACACGGAAACGGTGCCGTCACCCACAACACTAGGTGCGTACACATAATATCATAACCGTGCTTCAACGTGAAAAGTACGGGCACATACCAGACCAAGCTCAACAAAGAAAGGCGCAAGCCGTAGATGGATGTGATGCAAATGCATACAAGCTAAACTATGTACAATACAATGAATGCATGACAATGCAAGCTATGTACAATGAAACCTACATACTAAATGATGCAGTAAGGAAATGCATGACAATGCAAGCTAAGGAAGAATGCAATACAATGCATATAAGGAAAGATGCATGACAATGCAAGCTATGTACAATGCAATATTTACAAGCTAGAATGCAATGGATGCAGTGGATAAGGCTTGCGGCGAACCGTGTCTCGCCTAGGAAAGGCATGGACACATACAAGCCACGTTTAACACGGAAACGGTGCCGTCACCCACAACACTAGGTGCGTACACATAATATCATAACCGTGCTTCAACGTGAAAAGTACGAACACATACCAGATCAAGCTCAACAAAGAAAGGCGCAAGCCGTAGATGGAGGTGATGCAATAAATGCATGCAAGCTACAATGCAATATATACAATGTGCACTGGATACTATGTACAATGAATGTATGTAAATGCCATATTTACAGTGACGCATGACATATGCGCTATTTACAATGTATGCATGACATATGCAATATATATACAATGGAATGCCTGACATATGCATGTTGTTTTTGTTGTTTTTGTTTTTTTTTTTTTTTTTTTGAAATGCATGATGAGTGTATGATGATGTATGTTTTTTGGTTTTTTGAAATGCATGCAAAGTGCGAATGATGCATGTTTTTTTTTTTGTTTTTTGTTTTTTGAAATGCATGCAAAATGCAAATGATGCATGTTTTTTTTTTTTTTGTTTTTTGAAATATATGCAAAATGCAAATGATGCATGTTTTTTTTTTTTGTTTGTTTTTTGAAATGCATGCAAAGTGCAAATGATGCGAATGCGTGACAACGCACGTCTTTTGAGATGCACGACAATGCACATGAGGTTGAATGCGTGACAACGCATGTCTTTCGAAATGCATGACAATGCATGTGAGGTTGAATGCGTGACAACGCATGTATTTCGAAATGCATGACAATGCATGTGATCTCGAATGCGCGACAACGCATGTCACTCGGAATGCATGACAATGCATGTGAACTCGAATGTGCGATAACGCGCGTCGCTTGATATGCATGACAATGCATGTGAGGTGCGCATGACGATGCGACCTAAAGAATGTGCATACTAATGCAAGTATGACATGCACATGACAATGCGAGATGTGTGCATAACGATGCGAGTGAAATGACGTATAACCAACGTGCGTTTCACGACAAAACGTTGTAACGTATGCATGTGGGGCGACTTTCGAATCTCGCAAGAAACAAAAGGGATACAAAAAGGATACACCTTGCACGTATTCGAGTGCTAAGCACAGAAGACACGGCACAGAGACCGGTTAAGCTTCGAAAATGCATTTTCTTGCATTGTGTTGAGAAATGAAGGCCCCAAACCACATATCTGACCCAAACAAGGGTGTAGGAGGCTCACCGGCCATGAGGGGAGTCCACCGGCCATCCACCAGCCACAAAATAAGGCCACCGGCCATCTATTTGGCCGATCGGCCAACAATATGGCCAACCGGCCAACAATATGGCCGACCGGCCAAAAGTGCCTGTTCGGGGCAGTTTTGTCAATTCGGCACGGGTCTTTAAATATAGGGCTTCTAGCCCTCATTTCTCACTTTGCCCTAGCTTGAAAATCAGCCCCCCTCCTTTCTAGGTCATTCTTCCATCTTCGATCCTCATTTTTGCTTGGTTTTCGGGCCTGTTTCGTCGTTCAATTCGCGAACTCCTCACCGTTTCAAACATTTTGAACCGAACAAATCTTTGTTTCGGTGCCTTTTTCTCGATTTTTGCCACTCGGGGTTTGTTTCCCCCGAGTTCATCTCGATCTCTGTGCCTTTTCCACATCCCGACCCTTCCGGCCACTTTCCACCCTCTCGGGGTTGACTTTTTTAGTTGACTTTTCGTATTCTCGCCCGGTTTTCACATTCCCGACCATTTTCGCACCATCCTCGAGATGGCGGACGATCTTCCACAGGGTGGGGCTCCCCCGGAGATAGATATGGACCCAGAGGTCGAGCTCCTGCCGCTTCACATCCGGCCATTCGACCCGGCGACCTACAGGCCGGCGATTCATGTGCTGCCTCCCGACGGTATTCGCCACTGCCAGCGAAAGGCGTGGCACTGGAGCTCCTACTGTGCGAGCCAGAGACGCACCTTTCATACGGCGCTTCCGATGTATATTCTTCCCCGTTTCATTTTTCGCAAAGTAGAATACCTAACTGCCATAGTCGATTCTGCCTTTAACTATTTGATCCGGATACACCGATATACTATATGCTGTAGTTGACTTTGAGCACACCTGCATTTGGTATCTGTTTGAATTGGAACACGCGCACACACTGTATTTGCCCTGAACCAATCAAACACCCTGGCATATCATACAATGTAGTTCACTGCGAGCACACCGGCACCCAATGTCTGTTTGAATCCGAACACATGCACACACGCTATATCTGTACTGAACCACTCAAACACACTGACACATCATATGCTGTAGTTCACTGCGAGCACACCGGCACCCGATGTCTGCTTGAATTTGAACACGTGCACACACGCTATATCTGTACTGAACCTGAGCACATTCAACACTGTATTCATAATGCCGCTTCGCGACTGTTTGTTTTGACCACAGGGAGATTCCCACACCCTTCGGGGGTATGGGAATGTCGCCGCATGAGGTTGGTACATGGAGTTACCTGACGTGGTTCGTCGCTGTAACAGGTCCGTGAGGGAACTCACGGGTTACAGTTCGGACTCCTTTTCTTTTGTTTGTTGCATTTCTTAATCTGAACCAAAGAGTCCAACTCTGGCAAATCGTTTTGAAGAAAAACAGATTTTGAAAAGTAGTGCCAAACATGGACTGCTTTGCGGAATCTGAGTCGCCACCTAAATATTTTAAAATGGGAAATTTAGGAAACCACGACTCGGTCTTAGGAATCACATGTCCGTCATCACCAAAGTGGTCTTGGCTCGGGAGCTTGGGTACGATCGGGGAAGGTCAGCTATGAGCACCCCCTTTCGCCCGGTCCGAAGACCGGCCTCTACTAACCGTGATATCCGATTTTGAAAACTTTATGCGCTCTTATTCCAATTATTAGCCTAGAATTACTATGTTATGCGCGCAGCAAACAAGTATAGACTAGATTGCCTAATTTGGAAATAAACATTGCATATCCGTTTGTTTTGAAAATGCTTTGGAATTTACTACTCGCAAGTAGGCTAAAACACGGATTTCAATGAGTTTTCCAACTCAAGCAACCCAACCTCCACCCACAGGCATTCAAACAGTTTATCTCATATAAGCATTTAGCCACATGGTAATCATACTGTCATGTTAACATTCACACGCATGCGATATGCTAAAGCGTAAATACTTACATCGTACTCCGTGCCAAAACAATAAACTAGTTAGCAAACATGCATGTCCTAGTTCATGTTAAGTGGCTAATGCAACACAAGCAATGGTGTAATCTAAACAGGCTCGGCTGTCCTAAGCATGGCATATGGAATGCTACAAATAGCACGTATTCAATTTGGAATTGAAAATACAATGCGGTTTGTATGATGTACCGAGCCCGGTGCATGTCAACAAATGCATGGATGCACGCATGCATTGCATAAGGTATGCTAAAATAAACGTGCCCTAATCTACCATTATAAGCAGGTAAATAAAAGGGAGAAAGAAATGGGGGTTGGAAGACATACACACCACTCACCCACACTTATTACAGATTTGCCCTCGCTCGGAGGGACCAAATAAATATACAGATAATTAACTACGCGAGCTAATTAAATATTACAAATAGCCTAATTAGTTGACAAACTAACTAAACTAAGAAAAGCAGTAAACCGCCTCGGGAGGAGAGCCAAATGCAGCACGTGCTCGAGTCTCGCTCGGAATTGCACTGCCATGCTTAGATTGCCTCTGTTTTCCCTGCTTTGCATCTCAGAAGACTGCCAAAGTCTCAGGAGTGCCTCCCAGGACACTGAGGATCACTGCCGGCTGGGTAGAATGGCCACCGGCCGCAAGAGATGTTCATCGGCACAAAATTCATCCATCGGCCATCAATGGACTGCCGGTCGGCACTAAACACTGCCGGTCGGCACTGAATGTCTGCAGAACCTGCAACTCACAGCAGCAGAGGGCAAAAACTTGCATGGCAATGTAATTCCAACAATGTATGCACCAATCATGCCCCTTATCATATTTGTGACTCAAAGGGGCATGTGCCTCGATTCTGAGGCCACCAATCACGCATTTCCATGCATGATGGCCCAAAGAACCAAGTGTGCAACTTTAATGTCAAATGCATGTAAACCAAACAAACAAAACAAGGCCCAATTCCTATCACCAAGTCAAGGAACAAGGCGCGTACGCAAAGTGCAATGCAACCTAAGCATGTTAGCTAATATGCAACATGACCATGGCAAGGCACTTATGTAAGCATGCAAGCAAACATGAGACAATGCAAACCAAGGAAATGGTGGTCTTAAACATGACTTAGGAAACTCTAAATAGGCCTAAAATCAGTGGCCAAAATGCCCCAAAAATGAAAGCCACCACACACACACACATGCACATGTTAAGACTTAACACTTAGGCACCAAGTAAACAACCCTCAAGCACACTTGAAAGGGGATATTATGGACACTAAGCATGCATCATAAGCTTTGAAAATCATGTTATAGAAGGTTCCAAACCAACTAAATAAACCAAGTAAAGCATGCAAAAAGGCCCAAGTACTCAAGGCTCACCAAAGAGGTAATCGACTATACTTAACACAACCATACATGGCATGCATTAGGCGACCAAAAACAGAGTTTTAACACATAAAACTAAGTCCAAAAGACCACTTAGATGGCACCTAAGGGTCTCAAATTCAAAGGCATGCAAAATGGTCGAAACAAGAGGCATACAACATATGCTTCCAAAGCAATAAAGATGCGACTTAGGCAAGCATATGAGCATGCCAAAGGGACTGAAATTACATGTTAGGTGGTTCCAAACCACCGAAATGATGCAAGAAACACAAGCTATACATTCACATACTTGAGGCCTACAAGTCCGGCAAGCCACAAATACAAAGGAGCTATGCTAAACATGCCAAAATCGATCCAAACGACCATGGACAGACCTAAAGCATGGCAAAATAAGCACAAAACATTCATAAGTCTAAGCCTAAAGCATGCTCAAACTAGGGCTAACAACCTAAGGCATGTTAAAGGCATTACAAGGCATTACATGGCAACTATGCTAAGCATGCATAAGGGACCAAAACCAACTTAAAATCATGTTATATCATGGTATAATAAGCATGAAAAACAGCCCAAACATGCTCAACACACACTTGAACATAGGCTTCCTCAAGAGGCCAAAACTTGTCCTTTTCAAGGACAAGGAGAGGGGGTGGCCCTCTCCTTCTTGGGACTTCAAGGCATCATCTTCACCACTGAAATCCCTCAAGATTTCAGTGGTGAAGAGACCCCAACACCAAAATCCCGGAGCTCAACAAAATAGCACCAAAATGAGGCCTTTTCAAGGCCTAAGGGTGGTCAAACCTCCCCAAAGCACAAAACACTCTTAATAAACTATCAAGAGGACTAAAAAACAAAACTTTTTTATGTTATACACTCAACACAAAAACAGCTTTAAGATAGGTAAAAATAGGATGCAAAAATGGGGAATAAAAGGCAAGTTTCTCACCCTTGTTGACCACCTTCACAAGTGTTGATGTTGTTGCTTCCTAGGGCTCAAATCCAGCAAAGAACACCAAGAACAACCTCTTGGAACCTCAGAAACCAAGGAAAGGTGAAACACTAGGTGTTGATGTGCAATAGTAAGACACAAACACCTAGTCACACAAACAAGAGAGAAATATAGATATAGGATATGTGTTGAACCCTAACCCTAAAACCAGAGCTCCCTCTCACCTCTCTAACCAAAACTTTTCTAACTCCTCCAACCCTTGAGCCAAGAGAGGAGATCCTTCTCTTATAGACAACAAAGCTTACAAGCTAAGCAAATCAAAGGCTCATCACTCCATACACGTGTATGGAGGGGAAACAAATGCTATACAGCTGCTCCAAAATATGTCAAAAAGCAACTGCACAGTAGTCGACAGGGCAAAATTGTCATTTTGACAAAATTGACTGCCGACTGGCACAAAAGAGTGCCGACCAGCACAATATAGTGCCGATGGCAACACTAACCAGCCGGTGGCCTCTTGCCACTGCCGGTGGTGTGTGGAAATGCCTCACAAGGCATTCCCTGCCCCTCCAAGGCAAACCACAAGTGTTTGGTGCAAAACCAGACATAAAACGGTCAAGTTCGGAGGTCCTGAGGTAAGGCGCGTAGCCGAGAACTCCGGGAACTCCAAACAAACACAAACATGGATAATCACCGGGTGTTCAAGCGGTGACGTCCAAGTCTTGAGGACGGTCAAAAATAGGGTGTCTATAGTTGCCCCTCTTTGACAGAACTCGGAAGTCATAACAATGACGGGAGTGAATGTCAAAGCCCAGAGACGACCCATTTTTGACAAGGCCGAAGACTTGGACAAACATGCAAAGCGCAAATGGTTGAACTACAAAGCGCCCTCGTATCCCTTTAGGAATCAAACCGGCGTAGTTCGAGCGAACGCATACAAGCCGCAGATAAGGTATCGCCCGTGGCGGGGCAAGATGCAAGACGATGCAAAAGGCGAGCATAACTTATGATCATGCAAAGAAAGGCGTAATGAAACACGCATACAGCAGGTTATAAGCTAGCATACACCAAACTACACTACGATGCAGAAAGGATGTAAGAGAATTATGCAATTCTCAAAACGTCTCACTCAGAGGATACAATACCTGTGCGGCTCGTCCGGTTGCACCGGCCTCAAATGAGCCGTACATACAATATCGTGCCTGTAAAGAAAGTAAACTTAACAGGTACAATATTGTTAGCAACATGCATGACAATGCAAGATGAATGCAAAATGATATGCAATATATACAAAATGATGTATGAACAATGCAAATGATAATGCAATGCAATTGAAACAATGCAAACTACATGCAAAGCAATTGAATCATGATTCAATCATGAGCGATTCGAAACCACGCATATGTCAAGTAGAATGATGGAAGTAACAAGTCCGTCTACCATAGAACGATGTCTGAACTATGAGTGATGTAGACGGACACAAGGACAAGTATTGGGTGGATTGACATAAGTGGGGTGACAACCCGCTGAGGAAAGAACAATGATCCTAATGCTGGATGTAGCAATTGCACTACAATGTAATAGAAATGGATATGGCCTGTAGCCAAAACCGTATTTTGCCTAGGAAAGGCATGTACACGTACAAGCCATGTCTAACACAGAAAAGGTGCCGCCACCCTCAAACCAAGTTCATCAAGGAATAGGCGCGTACACATGCAGAACTGTGCTTCAACGTGAAAAGTAAGGACACATACCAGACCAAGCTCAACAAGGAAAGGCGCAAGCCATAGATGGAGGATGATGCAGTAGATGCATGCAAGCTACAATGCAATGGAAATGGATATTTATAAAGGATGCAGGACATATGCACTATATTACAATGATGCATGACATATGCAATATTTACAATGATGCATGACTATGCAATATGCTTGTTTGTTTTTGGATTTTTTTGAAATGCATGACATATGCAGTATTTACAAATGATGCATGACAATGCACTATGATGCAACGACTATGATTGCAGCTTTCCCTATCTTACCAACAGGGCGATATACTAGGTTGGTTCAGTATCCAGAATTGAGGCGTAAACATGCTGTCTCAACCTATGGGGCTTCCATACAGATTTCAAGCCGAGGGTACACCCCCTGGGTATTTAAACCAGACTTTAGTCTCGGAAATTCCGAACCTTTACGTTCTAGGCATAAGCCATTCGAACTCTAGTTTTCACCGTCCCCATTGGTCTCCTAGGAACTCACCGCAAACACAGGCTGGTGGCTTTACCAGACCACCGGAAGTCGTTCGGGCACGACAAACACCGAAGGAATTGCACCTTCAGAGGATTTAAGGTCTCCTAGACCGGGATGCAATGCATGACAATGCATGTTTGTTGTGTTTTTTTTTTTTAATGATGCATGATGTTTTTTGAAATACGCGCCAACGCGCGACTTTTGAATGCATAATGCATGAATTGTGTGTGCTGAAGCAATGAAGGTCTTGCGCGGAGAAGGCCAAAAGTGACTACCAAGGATACCCGGAGTCTCAAACACAACATCTCTCTGCGTATCATACGCAGGAGAGGAAAAAGCAGAGCAAAAGGAAAACTCTCGGCGTAGTACACGCGAGAGGGGAAAGACAAAAGGCCTCTCAGCGTAGTACACGCGAGAGAGGGGAAAGGCAAAAGTGCGAGGCAACGCACATGGGACACGCATGCCAATGCAAATGAGACGCACATGCCGATGCAAATGGGGCAAATGAGACGCGCGTGTCTCAAAAGATGGAAAATGGAGTGCAATGAGGCACGCGTGCCTCAAAGGAGATGCAGAACAATGCAAGTGTGACACGCATGCCACACGAAAATGCAAAACGGCGTAAGTCGCAAGGGACGTGCAAGACGGCGCGATGCGATGCACCAGACAATGTGATGGATGCGTGCAACGCACGCGGGGCAACTTTTGAATCTTGTAAAAGACAAAAGGATACAAAAGGATACAATCTTTGCTTGAATCTGAGTGCCACGCACAGAAGACACGGTCCGAGGTCAAAACGGAGGCCGGTTGAGCATCGGGGATTCACTTTCTTGCACTTTCTTGAGCTATGAAGACCCAAAACTGCTCACATGGCCTAAACAAGGCTGTGGGAACACCACCGGCTGGGAGAGGAAGCCACCGGCTGGCCACCGGCTGCAAAATAACTCCACCGGCACAATATTGTGCCGACCGGCCAAAAATGCCTGATCGGGGGCAGTTCTGCCATTTCACCACGGGTCTTTTAAAAATAGGGTTTCTAACCCTATTTCTTTACTTCTCCACCGCCGAAAACTATCCCTCTCTCTCTCTAGAGCTTTTTCTCTCCTCATTTCCTTGTTTTCTTCGCGTTCCAAGCCCGTTTCGTCGTCGGATTCGCGATTTTCTTCGCGTTTTGGACATTTTCCACCGGTTGAAATTCCATTTCGGAGCATCCTTTGCTATTTCCACTTTTTGGGACTTGTTCCCCTCGATTTCTTCTTCATTTCCGTGCCTTTCCATCTTCCGGCCTTCCCGGCCATTTTCGGCCCGCTCGGGGTTGACTTTTTCGGTTGACTTTTCACATTCCAGCTCTTCCGGCCATTTTCTCACCACCATTGCCATGGCTGACGATGTTCCACACGTCGGGACTCTCCCGGATCACGAAATGGATCCCGGGGTTGAGCTTCTCCCGTTGAGCGAGCGTCCCTTCGACCCGGTGACATACCGCCCAGCGATTCATGTGCTACCACCGGATGGACTCCGCCATTTTCGCAACTTTGACCGAGCACTGGACCCGGAGCTCCTCCTACGCGAGCCGACCTCTCACCTATCCTTCGGCGCTTCCGAGGTAACACTCTTTCCTGTTTTACTTTCTGCAATGTAGAACTGTTAACTGTCATAGCTGAATCTGTTCTTTAACTGCTTAGCTCTGATATGCTGTTCACCGTAGTAGATTGCAATCATGCTTACAATTGATATCTGTTTAAGACGGACACATGCACACACACTGCACTAGTCTCAATCACCCAAACACACGGCGCACACCGCATTTCACTGCAAACTCACCAACACCCGATAACTGTTTGAATCTGAAAATATGCACGCATGCCACATTTGTACTGAACCACTCAAACACGTTGACGCGTTACACGTTGTAGTTCAGTGTAAGCACACCGGCACCCGGTATCTATTTGAATCTGAAAAACTTGCACACATGCTAGATTGGCACTGAACCACGGTTTTTTTTTTTCAAAATTGTACATTTCACATTGCTTTGCTGCTATTCATTTGAAAACAGGGAGATTCCCATACCATCCGCGGGTATGGAAACGTCGTGGCTCGAGATTGGTATTTGGAGCTTCCCGAGGCGGTTCGACGCATCGTGGATGAGGCGGGCTTTGGTTCCTTTGCGGTGCGACGGCCTTCGCTTCTTGCCTCTTCTAGCCATACTGGCGAAGAGGTGGTGGGACACCACCGATTCATTTCACTTATCTGTGACCGGGGACATGACGATGACCCCTTACGATTTCTCGGTGCTCACTAGCATCGGGGTAGGGGGTGATCCGATCCCCTTCGACATCGATATGGATAAGTGGACCGCTACTCAGGTCTACTTACTTGGCGCGGCTTCGCCTCTCGCCCGTCTAGGTTTTGTCCGCTACTCGTGGTTCGAGGTGCAGTTCCGGGTGCAGCCTCTTCTTGTTGACGCGGCTCCGATGACTCAGGAGGCCGTGGATAGATATGCACGTGGCTTTCTGATGTTTTTGTTCAGGACGACTCTCTTCGCCGACCGGGCGAACACAGTGCCCCTCTGCTTTCTCAGCGCACTGGTGGATGTCCGGGACATCTTGCGTTTCGATTGGGGTGGTGCGGCTCTAGCCACCCTCTACGGCTATATGAGCTCAGTCTCCATGGCGGAACGATTGCTTTCGAGACTCTTGGCGTGCTTAGGAGGTACATTTCCTTTTCGCTTTACATTTACGCTTTACATTTTTCGTACTGCACCTGCACAAGCTGTAGTCTGTTTCACAGCAATTGTATCTTGTACACTGCACACACATACTACCTTTACCGTTGTACCTTGTTCTGCTGTACACTCCACACAATACATAACACTGCGGCTCTATTATTTACGCTTTATTTGTGATACGCTTTTTACGATAAACATTACGGTATTCACCTTGCGTTGTGGGTTTACGCCTACTTCCCTAGGCTCGCTCATGCCGATCTGAGACTCCTCTGGTCGTCCCCTTCTCACGCCCGCTTTGGCGGAGATGCACCGAGGCCAGCGGAGACTTTCACTTCTTCGCCGCTACTTGACACCATCACTCCCGAGGTATGTTTTACTTGCGATTCATTTAAGCTTCACTTTTCCACTTTGTATATTTGCAATACCGATGGTAATAAAGCGTATTTCAATTTGAATCACTGGCGACCATAGGCTCCTCGCCCGGCGATGATGCGGGATCGGTTTCGGCGCCGTCGAGACCTCGCGTTCTGGGTTACGTTGGAGGGCGATGCAGCCGAACTTAATACTGGCGGCGCTTCTTGCGTCGGACCTTGGGCTTACTGGCGAATAGTCCTGGTGCACCCTCCCGAGCATATGAGGGACACCGAGCGTTTCACCGCCGAGCAGATGGCAGACTACACCCTTGGTTGGGTGGCGAGCGCTCTGAGGCGGCGACTACTCGAGTGCGTCCGGACCTTCATCATCACGGCCCCCTGGCGGTGGCGTCGGGCGAGGAGGAGGAGGCGCGAGGAGGCTCGAGTTCATGGCAGTGGGGTTCGTGAGGCGAGGTCGGTTGGCTGTTCTACGCCGCTTCATTGACCTTAGAGGCGGGATGGGGCGACCTACGAGATCCCCTTTGCTCCTCCACCGGTGATCACGAGCTTGTCGGTGTCCCAGACTTGCCTCGGTATGTATTCTTGCATTTTAAATGCAGTTATTTCATTTCAGTTTATTTGATATTCCTCAGAATATTGATGCATCTGATTCCCTTGCAGGCGTCTTCCGGATACACCCGGCAGTCATTGGAGATGAATGCCTCCATGATGGGGATGATGCAGCGGACCTTCGAGTTCCTAGCCTTTTACGGCCTTCCGGTATGTTCTTTCTAACATAGCTTCAAACCACACACAAACTATTTTACATATTCTGATACATAACACAACATCTGATGAACTGCTCACGGCATCTGATATACTGTACTCACACACTGTATTTTGCACTGATTAGACTGCTCACGGCATTCACCAACTGTACTCATACACTGCACTCTGCACTGATAAACTGCTCACGACATTCATACTCTGTATTCATACACTGCATTCTGCACTGTTTCAACTGCTCACGGCATTCATACCCTGTTTTTTCTGCATTGATAAACTACTTCATGTATACTGATGCATTTGCCTTTTGTGCTTTTCAGCCTCCCTTCCCGATCCCTCCAGTGGGTGGTAGCGCTCCATCTGGACCTTCCGTTTCTACTCGGGATGGCAGGATATTCCCCTGCACCAGAGGAGGGCGTACTTACGTCGGGAGCAGCTCGCGGGCTCCAGTTCCAGACGACGAGTCTGAGGAGGGGGCGGAGGCATCCGAGGAGGAGGCCGGGGGCAGCTCGGGCTCGGACTCAGACAGTGACACTTCTGGTGATGCTCCTGGACTTCTGCCCAGGAAGAGGGCGAGGACAGATCCCCCGGCGCGAGGCCGTTGATGATGCTGATGACCCAGACTTTTGCTATTTCTTTTATTTCCCCCTTTTTTTTTTTGTACTTTTCTCTTTTGTTGGTAGATAGAGTACTTTGTACTGCCGTAGGCAGATTTTTGTTTCCAAAACTATGTACTTTGAAAAAGATGATATGACATGAAACAAACTTTTTGTCTGAAAAGAATGTTATATCTGTACATATCTACATCTTTCATACTTTGTACTGCATTGCGTCATATTACACCTCAAATGTAAATGATATTGATTTGTTGTCTGAAAATTGAGCAATTGTACTGTGATAATCGGATAACCAACCAATTAACAGCAAAGCAACTCATACAAACCACTGCTCAAACTGAATAGACAGCCCATACTCTACTGGGGATTGACCTGCATATAGCCCATAACAGTATTCGGTTCATTCTGCACACAGCAAACCCTGAACAAATAACCCCGATCTGACAAGACGGATCACAAAACTGATACGGTTGCAGTTGAAACACACTTGGGTGTCCCAAATTTTCTCTTTTCTTCTCCTGCTTCGCATGAATGTAGAGAATGGCACAGCATTCTGAGCACAAGCGATTACTTTTTGAAAAAGGATGGGTTTTCAACCGGGGTATCGAGCCTACCACAGAACACGACGAGACAGACTCAAACAAAGGAACAAAAGGCACACGACCTGACATAATGAGACATGCTCGGAAAAGACTCAAAGCCAAAATCAAGGTCGACAAATCAAAAGGCACGACACACAGACATGTTTACAAAAAGACCTCAGATCTCGAGAAGCCAGTTCCTCCGGGTATTATTCCCACCCTTTCTAATTTGTGATACTCACATCGCTCGGCCCTCAGGCTCGGTTTTTCTCTCAAAACCTTTTTCTCACTTTTCGCTCAACTTGCTCCTCTCTATTCTTTAATCTCTCATTTTTTTCAATCCCTCCCCAGGGTGATTAATGGATGAATAGGAAATCGCAGATTCACGACCAACACTGTTAGCTCACGGCAATTTCTTCTGGTGAATAGGGTGCCCTGTTGGCAAGCATGTTAGCAGGGGGAAAGATAGAAGACCTGACTCAATCGTGCCCCTAGTTCGTCATTTTGACCATTTTTTGTTTTCTAAGACAGTTTTGATCAAAAGTGAGAGTTGGATTAACACACTTATTCGATTTTTCATTTGAAAATCATGTGAATCAGGCTATGAGCACTGAAAATTCTCCTTTTGGGGTCCAAACATGGTCCAATTTTGAAAATGAAACAGTTTTCGAGCAAATAAGTCAACCTCAGTGAAAATTTTCAAAAACTATTTTTGCAAGCGATCGATGCTCAAGCGTAGCGGAACTTACCCTCGAGATGCGCAACCTCGGATCGGAGACAATGGAAAATTGCCCCTGGCTTAAAGGGGGATAAGGCAACGGAAAGTTGCCCCTAGTTTGGACGGTAACTTAGGGCAACTTATGGCAATGGATGGCAACGGAAGGTTGCCCCTTGTTTGGATGATGTCACGGCATATCGTAAGCCAATCCTTGTTGATGACAATCGGATCCTCGGACGCGGAGGAGTCAAAGACGGTTTGAATCAATATGTGGACACAGTCACCTGGAAGGTGTTGGTGGTTTGACTTCAAGAGGAAGTTGGTCACGTAGTTCCAGGTTGCTGCAATTGAGACATTGGATTCGGAGGAGGCAAAAGTGATCCAAACCATGACATGGACTGAGACGCTATGGAAGCGTTGGGGGCTGGACTTCGAGATGAAGTTGCCTACGTATCCCAAACATGGGAATCAAGCCTTACGTAGTTCCGGTTAAGGTACACTCGGGTATTTTAACCTTCACTGTTTAGGCTCTAACTTTTGCCAAGGTGCCCAATGCGGGTTTTCGACCTTGCGAGCTATGTTTTTCTTTTTCCTTCTTTTTTTCCTTTTCTTTTGCATTTTTATTTCTTTTGCTATATTTTTTCCTCTTTTTTTTTTTTTTTGCTTTTCTTTTTTTCTTTTATTCTTTTGCATTTTCTTTTCTTTTCTTTTCTTTGCTCTAACTTTTGCACAGGCGCCTTAGGGTTTTCGGCCCAGCGAGCCTCTCAAAGGGTAAAAGTGTAGCTTTGTCCATGCCAAATGGTTTTGAGATCCTAAAGTCATCTGAATCCAGGAGAATGGGTGTCATTGATTTGCAGAAAGATCCACCTTTGGCTCTTCGAGCACATAGGATATTTTTGCCCCTAGTTCGAGGGGTGCTTCTGATCTAGCTTTGCAAGCTTCTTCTGATGAGATCTGATCTTCTTGATCTGACTTTGGTGCCTCTTGTTCGAGGGTTGCTTTGAATCTGGTCTCACATGCCTCACGTTGTAGTTAACAGATTAAACATTGAGTTTGAGTCCAAGGTTGAAAATGAGGGTCGAGTCTCGGTGAGAGCGATCCTAAGTGCACAATCTCAAGGCGATTCCACACATGTCTTCGCGGAATTGCATAAAACATTTTTGAAAGTTTTTAAGCGACAAATCGCTTATTTGAAGGCGATGTAGGACCAATCTGGATTAAAGCTAGGGTCCTTCTCAGTACTCACGCCGACAAGCATGATTTCATTCATTAAAAGCTTAGCAGGCCTCTCTTTCTCTCAAAATGATCAAAATTTTGCAAAAACCTGAGGAATTGCTTCCTCTTCGTTTTTATCACCGCAGTGTTCGAAAAGGGTTTTTATGAAAGCTTAGGTCATTATGACGATGTTTAAGGCACAAGAAAGTAGGCGAAATGTACTGTCGTTCCATTCACATCTTCCGGCACGGCTAACTCAAATAGCAACAAATCTGACACATGATAGCCACGGCTATTTCATTGATTCTTTGGTATAACCGGCTCCTCGGTAACAGGCTCAAAAAAGCAAAAACAACTAATTACAAGACAAAAGCGGTGTTTGAGGCAACAACCCGAAACCACGATATACCATACAAGAGGTGACTCATTACAACAAGGCAGACTTTGTAAGCAAAAAAGTGACTCAATCTGAGAGACAGACTCAAAACAAAACAAAAATGACTCAACACCCAAGTCGGGATTTACAAAACTAAGCGTTGGCGGTGCTCAAAAATGCGTGCCAACGCCACATCAAAAATGTACCATACCGCCATGAGCGGTTCACCTTCTGATTACATACTTGCAGTATCTGTATCCTCAAAATCTAACAACTGAGTGGTGACGGACTTGGCTGAGGTAGGCGGGAGGATAACCTCGTTGTCAATCAAGTCTTGTACCTCATGATGGGCGGAAGCAATTATCGATGGCATGGCGATCTGGTGGTACATACGCCTGATAGGGAAGCATCATGCGTGGCGGGGAGATTCTTCGGGAGGGGCCGAGGCTCCAAGGGTTTAAGGTGTCCCCTCTCGGCAAGGATTTCAAGTGCCTTGGACAATGGCATGTAGAGAGAATGGAAGACCCTCCGCCCTCGGGCGGTACTTTGAACTGGCGCTCTTGTTAGATGCACTAGCGAACGGATCAGCGGGTGCGGCCTTGGATTTCTGATCCTTTCCGGATGCAAGGCTGGGAGTGGGAAGGACCATTTTGGCATGACGGGGCCTATCCTGGTTCTCTGATTGACTGGAATTGCCCTCAGGCGGAGTGGGGAAAGCATCCTCCACAGCTTTTGACGTAACTGCGGATATCTGTTGCTTGTTCATTACCCCGGCTTTCAAAGCCTCTACTGCCCACAGCAGTCGTTCGATAGGGTCGGCATCTGCCTTCGTCTTGCCTTTATCTCTGGCCTCGGCCTGATCTAGAACTTGGTTTGATGCGTTGTTGCCATAGCTGGAGGCCATCTCCGATTGGCTAAGTTCAATTACAATTCGCCCCAGTAGCGGGGGCTCCTGGGGTATAAAGCCTCCGACATATGGTACGGCTGGTGGCGAAGCAGACATTCCATAGGCGAGATCCGCCACGGACCTTTGAAGATCACCTATCATTCCCATTAGTTCAAATGTAGTAGGCTTGCGAGCCTGATATAGTTGAGGGGTCCAAATTGGATGTCTGGCGGCGACACAGGTGGATGCGGCATGTCAACAGTAGTCTCATCCTGTGGGGTAATTCCTTGACTCAACGCGGCCGTCATGACCACAATCTCTTCTGAGTTTTGCGTCATGTTCAGTTCTGCCTCAGCAAGAAGAAGACACTAGCTGTTCTGGATCGACCCTCTGAATCTCTGGCTGAAAGCGGAAAACAAGCGATATTTGCAAGCAGATCAAACACGGATGTGGCCGGACGATTGTACTCTACTACTGAACACTGTTCCCCCAGAATCACTATTCAAAAGCTGAAGCGACACCGCAGAACACGGTGATTCTCAACAACAACGTCTTGGTGCCCTCAGGCCGGATACCCAAACTTGCAAACTGATATATGCATTCCCTGTGGAGATACACTCTAAAAAGCACATAGCAGGTAAAAGAGAGCCAATACACCCCTATGTTGGGGTAGGGTTTCCCTGTCCTATTTTGTCAGGAGCTAGGGTTTCACTACGCATACAGCGGTTTCAAACAACCTATATCGGGTAAGCAACCTGTCCTAGTTTGGAATGGTCACTATGGATCCGAATATGCACTAGGTCGAATGGTCAAAAAGGGTGCCCCGGTAAAACCGGGGGTTGTGTTCCCATCTTGGCGAGAGCCATAGCCGTCGACCTTATGGTCATGCCTTGACAAGATAAGCCTCCAGCAAACCGCTCAGGAATAGCAGATGGCCAACACGGTGTCCTACGCGCACCAATGCACTTGCAATGCAAAGAGACACATAAGTGTAGTAAAAAAAGAAGGATATCACGAGTTCGAGTCAAGCTCTCTAAAATCCCAATGAGTCGCCATGAAGTCATGAGGAACTCACGGGTTCTGATTCGGACTCATTTTCTTTTGTTTGTTGCGGTTCGTAATCTGAACCAAAGAGTCCAACTCTGGCAAATCGTTTTGAAGAAAAGCAGTTTTGAAAAGTAGTGCCAAACATGGGTGCTTTGCGGAATCTGAGTCGCCACCTAAATATTTTAAAATGGAAATTTATGAAACCACGACTCGGTCTTAGGGGAAACATGTAAAATCATCACCAAAGTGGTCTTGGCTCGGGAGCTTGGGTATGATCGGGGAAGGTCAGCTATGAGCACCCCCTTCGCCCGGTCCGAAGACTGGCCTCTACTAACCGTGATATCCGATTTTAAAAACTTTATGCGCTCTTATTCCAATTATTAGCCTAGAATTACTATGTTATGCGCGCAGCAAACAAGTATAGACTAGATTGCCTAATTTGGAAATAAACATTGCATATCCGTTTGTTTTGAAAATGCTTTGGAATTTACTACTCGCAAGTAGGCTAAAACACGGATTTCAATGAGTTTTCCAACTCAAGCAACCCAACCTCCACCCACAGGCATTCAAACAGTTTATCTCATATAAGCATTTAGCCACATGGTAATCATACTGTCATGTTAACATTCACACGCATGCGATATGCTAAAGCGTAAATACTTACATCGTACTCCGTGCCAAAACAATAAACTAGTTAGCAAACATGCATGTCCTAGTTCATGTTAAGTGGCTAATGCAACACAAGCAATGGTGTAATCTAAACAGGCTCGGCTGTCCTAAGCATGGCATATGGAATGCTACAAATACGTATTCAATTTGGAATTGAAAATATAATGCGGTTTGTATGATGTCACCGAGCCGGTGCATGTCAACAAATGCATGGATGCACGCATGCATTGCATAAGGTATGCTAGATTAAACGTGCACTAAACTAACAACATAAGTAGGGAAATAAAGGGGAGAAAGAAATGGGGGTTGGAAGACATACACACCACTCACCCACACTTATTACAGATTTGCCCTCGCTCGGAGGGACCAAATAAATATACAGATAATTAACTACGCGAGCTAATTAAATATTACAAATAGCCTAATTAGTTGACAAACTAACTAAACTAAGAAAAGCAGTAAACCGCCTCGGGAGGAGAGCCAAATGCAGCACGTGCTCGAGTCTCGCTCAGAATTGCACTGCCATGCTTAGATTGCCTCTGTTTTCGCTGCTTTGCATCTCAGAAGACTGCCAAAGTCTCAGGAGTGCCTCCCAGGACACTGAGGATCACTGCCGACTGGGTAGAATGGCCACCGGCCGCAAGAGATGTTCATCGGCACAAAATTCATCCATCGGCCATCAATGGACTGCCGGTCGGCACTAAACACTGCCGGTCGGCACTGAATGTCTGCAGAACCTGCAACTCACAGCAGCAGAGGGCAAAAACTTGCATGGCAATGTAATTCCAACAATGTATGCACCAATCATGCCCCTTATCATATTTGTGACTCAAAGGGGCATGTGCCTCGATTCTCGGGCCACCAATCACGCATTTCCATGCATGATGGCCCAAAGAACCAAGTGTGCAACTTTCATGTCAAATGCATGTAAACCAAACAAACAAAACAAGGCCCAATTCCTATCACCAAGTCAAGGAACAAGGCGCGTATGCAAAGTGCAATGCAACCTAAGCATGTTAGCTAATATGCAACATGACCATGGCAAGGCACTTATGTAAGCATGCAAGCAAACATGAGGCAATGCAAACCAAGCAAATGGTGGTCTTAAACATGACTTAGGCAACTCTAAATAGGCCTAAAATCAGTGGCCAAAATGCCCCAAAAATGAAAGCCACCACACACACACACATGCACATGTTAAGACTTAACACTTAGGCACCAAGTAAACAACCCTCAAGCACACTTGAAAGGGGATATTATGGACACTAAGCATGCATCATAAGCTTTGAAAATCATGTTATAGAAGGTTCCAAACCAACTAAATAAACCAAGTAAAGCATGCAAAAAGGCCCAAGTACTCAAGGCTCACCAAAGAGGTAATGGACTATACTTAACACAACCATACATGGCATGCATTAGGCGACCAAAAACAGAGTTTTAACACATAAAACTAAGTCCAAAAGACCACTTAGATGGCACCTAAGGGTCTCAAATTCAAAGGCATGCAAAATGGTCGAAACAAGAGGCATACAACATATGCTTCCAAAGCAATAAAGATGCGACTTAGGCAAGCATATGAGCATGCCAAAGGGACTGAAATTACATGTTAGGTGGTTCCAAACCACCGAAATGATGCAAGAAACACAAGCTATACATTCACATACTTGAGGCCTACAAGTCCGGCAAGCCACAAATACAAAGGAGCTATGCTAAACATGCCAAAATCGATCCAAACGACCATGGACAGACCTAAAGCATGGCAAAATAAGCACAAAACATTCATAAGTCTAAGCCTAAAGCATGCTCAAACTAGGGCTAACAACCTAAGGCATGTTAAAAGGCATTACAAGGCATTACATAGCAACTATGCTAAGCATGCATAAGGGACCAAAACCAACTTAAAATCATGTTATATCATGGTATAATAAGCATGAAAAATAGCCCAAACATGCTCAACACACACTTGAACATAGGCTTCCTCAAGAGGCCAAAACTTGTCCTTTTCAAGGACAACAAGGAAAGGGGGTGGCCCTCTCCTTCTTGGGACTTCAAGGCATCATCTTCACCACTGAAATCCCCCAACATTTCAGTGGTGAGGAGACAACACCAAAATCCCGGAGCTCAACAAAATAGCACCAAAATGAGGCCTTTTCAAGGCCTAAGGGTGATCAAACCTCCCCAAAGCACAAAACACTCTTAATAAACTATCAAGAGGACTAAAAACAGAACTTTTTATGTTATACACTCAACACAAAAATATCTTTAAGACAGGTAAAAATAGGATGCAAAAATGGGGAATAAAAGGCAAGTTTCTCACCCTTGTTGACCACCTTCACAAGTGTTGATGTTGTTGCTTCCTTGGGCTCAAATCCAGCAAAGAACACCAAGAACAACCTCTTGGAACCTCAGAAACCAAGGAAAGGTGAAACACTAGGTGTTGATGTGCAATAGTAAGACACAAACACCTAGTCACACAAACAAGAGAGAAATATAGATATAGGATATGTGTTGTACCCTAACCCTAAAACCAGAGCTCCCTCTCACCTCTCTAACCAAAACTTTTCTAACTCCTCCAACCCTTGAGCCAAGAGAGGAGATCCTTCTCTTATAGACAACAAAGCTTACAAGCTAAGCAAATCAAAGGCTCATCCCTCCATACACGTATATGGAGGAAACAAATCTTATCTGATTGCTCCAAAATATCTCAAAAAGCAAGCGCACGATGGTCGGCAGGGCAAAATTGTCATTTTGACAAAATTTACTGCCGACCGGCACAATATAGTGCCGATGGCAACACTAACCAGCCGGTGGCCTCTTGCCACTGCCGGTGGTGTGTCGGAATGCCTCACAAGGCATTCCCTGCCCCTCAAGGCAAATCACAAGTGTTTGGTGCAAAACCCGGACACAAAAGCGGTCAAGTTCGGAGGTCACGAGGCAAAGCGGCGTGGCGAGAACTCCGGGAACTCCAAACAAACACAAACATGGATAATCACCGAGTGTTCAAGTGGTGACGTCCAAGTCTTGAGGATGGTCAAAAATGGGGTGTCTACAGTCGCATCATCGACTGAGCTGGTTTTGGGACCTTCTTTATGGGGCTCTTGCGCCTTACTGCGAGCAGGCCGCTCCTTGCTGCATTGGCAGAGAGGTGGTGGGACACCACAGACTCCTTCCACTTTTCCACCACTGGGGAGATGACGATGACTCCCTTTGATTTCTCCATGCTCACAGGCATCGGAGTGGGGGGTGATCCGATCCCCTTCGACACAAACATGGATGAGTGGGAGGCCCGGATGCATCATCTGCTTGGCACCCTACCACCTCTTGCTCGTCCGGGATTCGTACGATATTCTTGGTTCGAGGCTCATTTCAGGATTCAGGCGCCGACCACTCAGGAGGAGGAGGAGCAGTATGCACGCGGCTTCCTCATGTTCTTGCTGGGGACGACCCTTTTTGCCAACCGGGCGAACATCGTGCCCCTTTACCTGCTGAGCGCACTGGTTGACGTGACCAGGATCCGTGGCTACGACTGGGGTGGCGTGGGCTTGGCCACACTCTACGACTATATGAGCTCATCCTCTCGCCTCAGCAGACAGCTGCTCGGATGCTACTGGCGGGCTTGGGAGGTATGTCTTCTTCTTCTATTTTTCGTTTCTGCTTTGCATTCTCTGTATTATGTACACTGCACACACTGCACAATACACTACATATACCACTTTTTGCTTTATCTGCATACTGCTTTATCTGATAAGTATACTTATATCTGATACATCATCTTTGTAGTTGGGTATATGCCTACTTCGAGGCTTGCCCGGTGCGAAGGAGGAGATGCCCCTATGATCCCATTCTCTCACCGCTTGACGTGAGGTGCGGCGGAGGCCTCGGGAGTCTTTCATATTCTTCCGCCGCTATTTCGATACCATCACCGCCGCAGAGGTATTTTAGAATTTGCAGTTCATTTGAGCTTCACTTTGCATTGCATTTTCAATAGCGATGAATATGACGTATTTTGTTTGCTGATCACTGGCGGTAGTGGGCCTCCTTGCCCATCGCGGCAGGATCGGTATGTTGGCGCCGAGGCGGCCCGATTGAGTTTTCTTGGAGGCCCCCTGCTGCGCTGGTATAGGGGCGCTTCTTCTTGGCGGGCGCTAGGCGTGTCGAGCGGCGGTTCCACGACCACCTCCGACTCATATGAGGCATACTGAGAGGTACACTCTTGAGAGATGGTGATTACGATCATTTGGGATGCGGAGGGTTTGAGGCGAGGCGACCTCTGTGAATCGTCCGGACCTACATTATGTGGCTTTTAAGCAGTGGCCGTCGAGTTGAGCGAGAGAGGCCCGCGGCACCGGCGGCTAGGGCAGGAGCGGGAGTAGGAGCATCGAGGATGGCTCGGGTCCGTGGCAGGAGTGGGACCCGGAGAGGATGGAGGGCTAGTTGGCCAGTACTGCCCACGATGATGACATGCCGAGGGCAGGGTAGGGAGACTTACCTGATCCTCATCGCTCCCCCTCCAGCTGATCACGAGCTAGTCGGGTTCTATGACTTGCCTCCGGTATGTACTACTGTACTTTGCATCTTGCACTGTCATTTCATTTCATTTGATATTCCGCAAAACACTGATGTTTCTAACACTTTTGTAGGCTTCCTCCGAGTACACTCTCCAGTCCCTGGAGTTGACCGCCTCTGTGATGGGGATGCTCCAGCAGAGCCTCGATCTACTGACCATCTATGGCATTCCGGTATGTTCTTCTGACCACGGTCTCAAACCATTCATAAACTGTTTCACATAATCTGATGTATCGCACTGTCAACACAACACTCGATACACTGCCCTCACGGCGTCTGATACACCGCATCCCACAGACTGTTCACAACATTACTCACTGCATTCATACTACACTCGATCCGTGCATTCTCGCATCGACATCTTGCTCATAACATTCATACACTGCTTTGTACATCTTGATACTTGCTCATAACATTCATACTCTATTTTGCGTAGCATACTGATGCGTTTTCCATTTGCACTTTTTAGCCTCCATTCCAAATTCTTGCTGCAGGAGGTGCTCCAGCTGGGCCTTCTGCTCCGGCTCGAGGAGGAGGGCGAGGAGGCCTGATATCCCGCACCAAAGCGTACTCATGTTGGGGCGGCTCTCGGGCACCAGTTCGATGATGATGATGAGTCGGCGGAGGCGGAGTCGGGCGAGTCGTCGAGGAGGAGACCGGGATGACTCGGGCTCGAGATGATGGTGCGGCGATGATGATGCTCTGGACCTTCGTCCAAGAAGAGGAGGAGACAGACTCACGAACTGAGACCGATTAGCATTGATCCGGACTTTTCTTTGCTTTTCTTTTTGTTTTGCTTTACTTTTTGTTGATAGCTTGAGTACCTTATCTTCTTGAGGCGATTTTTATTTTCTCCAAAGCTATGTACTTAAAAAATGAAACAAACTTTTTTTTCTAAAAAAGTGTTACATTTGTACATTTCATACTTCACATTGCATTGCATCATATTACACCTCAATGTAAATGAGATCGATCTCCTCTCTGAAAATCAAACACTTGTATTGTAATAATCAGAAAATGAACCGGCCAACAGCAAAACAACTCAAACAACCCACTGCTCAGTTTGAACACACAGCCCATAACATAACACTTGGTTCAATCTGCACCTGACTCATACAACGCACTGCTCATTCTGAACACAGAGCCCATAACACAGTATTCTGTTCATTTGCACACAGCCCATTATGAACAAACAATTCAATCTTGAAAAGACGGGATACAGAGGTGGAACCTGCTGAAGCTGAAACACACTCGGACACAATCCGGAACCCATATGTTCACTGTTTCCAAGTGACCCAGATTGAACGCCTGCGGTTTTACAAAAGGACCAAATCATGTTTTGCACAAATGTGGAGAATGGCACAACACTCTGAGCACACAAAATGATTTTTAGAAAAGGGTTTTCAACCGGGTATTGAGCCTACGACTGAACACAGCGAACAAAAAGACTTAACAACGGAAAAACAAAAGGTAAACAACCTAAACACAACGAGACACGCTCGGGTATGACTCCAAACAAGAATCGAGACAAACAAAGCAAAAGACACGACACACAAACGTGTTACAAAGACAAGAGACCTCTCAGTTCGCGAGGAGCCAGTTTCTTCGGGTCTTGTTCCCCATCCTTTCTGATTTGTGATTCTCACATCACTCGGCCCTCAAGCTCGGTTTTTCACTCAAAACCCTTTTGCTCATTTTTCCTCTCAACTTACACCTCCTATTCTTTAATCTCTCATTTATATCCCTCCCCTGGGTGGTTGATGGATAAACAAGAGGTTGTGGGTTCATGCCCAACACTGTTAGCTCACAACTATTTTTTCTGGTGGCGTTTAGTCGATGCCCCGGCTGAGGGAATGGAGTATCTTGATCCATTCCGATTCGTGCTTCGCACTTGGTTTGATACCTCGTTGCTCGGAGGATGTTGAGAGCTTTCAGCCCTTTGTTGTTAACCTCAGTTGTGCCCTTTGTGGGCAGGTAGGGTGCCTTTCTGGCAAGTATGTTGACGACGGGGGAAAGACAGGAAGTCTGACTCAACTGTGCCCCTAGTTCATCATTTTGACCATTTTTTGTTTTCGTTTTCTACTAAAACAATTGTGACCAAAATGAGAGTTAGATTAACATACTTGTTCGACTTTTGATTTGAAATCATGCAAGTCATGCTATGAGCATTGAAAATTTTCCTTTTTTGGGTCTAAGAAAAGGTCCAGTTTTGGCAAAGATGGGATAATTTTCATCAAATTAGTTAACCTCAGTAAAAATTTTCAAAAACTATTTTTGCGAACGGTCAATACTCAACGAGCGCAGAACTTACTCTCAAGACGCACAGCCTCGGATCGGAGGCAATGGAAAATTGCCCCTTGTCTGGATGGCACTGCACGGCAACGGAAAGTTGCCCCTGGTTTGAATGGCGCCGCGACATTTTGTAGTCAATCCTCATTAGCGATGATCACGACCGAACTCTCGGATACAGAGAAGACGAAGATGGTCAAAACCAATATATGGACACAGTCACTTTGAAAGTGTTGGTGACTGGACTTCAGGATGAAGTTGTCTACGTATCCCAAACATGGGAATCAAGCCTTACGTAGTTCCGGTTGTCACAACTGAACTATCAGATTCAGAGAAGGCAAGGATGATCAAAACCATTACATGGGCACACTCGATTTGGAAGTATTTGTGGCTAGACTTTAGGATGAAGTTGCCTACGTATCCCAAACATGGGAATCAAGCCTTACGTAGTTCCGGTTAAGGTACACTCGTGTATTAACCCTCACCACGCTCTAACTTTTGCTAAGGTCGCCCTTCTGGGTTTTCAACCTTGCGAGCTATGTTTTTTCTTTTCTTCCTTTTTTATCTTGCATTTTTCTCTTTTTTGTATTTTTTCTCTTTTTTTTTTTTTTTGCTTTTTTTTCTATTTTTTTCTCTTTTTTTTTTCTGCATTTCTTTTCTTGCTCTAACTTTTGCTTGGGTCGCCCTTCCGGGTTTTCGACCTAGCGAGCCTCTCAAGGGTAAAAGTGTAGCTTCGTCCATGCCAAATGGTTGTTTTTTGAGATCGAAGTCATCTGAATCCGGAGAATGATTTGTATTGATTTGAAAAGATCCATCTTGACTTTTCGAGCACATCGGACATTTTGCCCCTAGTTTGAGGGTGCTTGATTTAGCTTTGCAAGCTTCTTGTGGCGACATCTGGTCTTCTTGATCTGACTTTGGTGCCTCTTGGTCGAGGACTACTTCAAATCTGGCCACACAGGCCATACATTGCGGTTGACTGTTGATCATTCTGAATTTGAGGTCAAGGCTTGAAAGCAAGGGGCCGAGTCTTGAGGTTGAGAGCGATCCTAGGCTGCATAATCTCAAGAGCGATTCCACACAGGTCTCCGCAGGATTGTGCAAAACATTTTTTGAAATCTTTTAAGAAAGCGACAAATCACTCGCGCTGAAGATAGTGTGGAACCAATCTGGATCAAGCCAGGGTCCTTCTCAATACTCATGTTAACAAACATGATTTCATTCATTAAGGGCTTAGCATGCCTCTCTTTCTCTCAATTTGATCAAATTTTCGTAAATCCAGAAATCCTTCCTCTTTGTTTTCACCATGATGTTTGAAAAGTTTTGAAAAACTTAGGTCAATGCAATGATTTCGAGGTACAGAAGAGTAAGTGAGATGCGCTGCCGTTTCATTCTAAACTTGCTGGCATAACAGGCTCAAAGTAGCAATAGGCACGGAAACATGATAGCTGCAGCTGTTTCATTCAGATCTCCTAGGTTACAACTGGCTCCACAGCAGAGACAGACTCAAAAGAAAACAAAAGGATAATTACAAAACAAAACAATGATATCTAAGGCAACAACCCTAGAATCACCTGATTTCTATACAATGAGACTGACTCCATACAACAAGACAGACCCTTAAGCAAAAAGACTGACTCAAGACAACGAGACAGACTCAAAACAAAACCAAAGAACTGTCTCAACACCCAAGCCAAAAATTACAACAAAAAAACACAACATTCGCAAATGCTCAAAACAGTGCGTGCCAGACGCCACATCTGAAATACACTGAGCGCCGCCCGCAGGTGGTCCACCTTCTGATCACATACTCGCAGTATCGTCGAAATCTAACAACTCAGCAGTGACAGACTTTGCTGAGGTGGGTGGGAGGATGACCTCATTGTCGATCAAATCTTGCGCCGTGGCGAAGATGAAAGCGATTGTCGATGTAATGGCCGGTTTCTTTGGTGGTACGCGCAATACAAGGCAGCATCATGTGTGGAAGGGAGATTCTTCGGGAGAGGCCGAGGCTCGAGGGGTTTAAGGTGCCCTCTTTCGGCAAGGATCTGGAGCGCCCTAGACAAAGGCATGTAGAGTGCGTGGAAGACTCTGCGCCCTCGGGGCAGACACTTCGAAGTTTGCTGACTTTTGCCGAACGCACTGGCAAAAGGATCGACAGGTGTCGCCTTGACTTTCTGATCCTTTCCTGGTGCAGGGTTGGGATTGAAGGGAACTATTCTGGCATGACGGGGCCTATCCCGATGTTCTGTCTGGTTGGAACTCCCCTCGGTTGGAGTGGGGAAAGCATCATCCACAATTTTGGCCACCACTGCGAATATTTGTTGTTTACTTAATCCCCCGGCTTTCAAAGCCTCGACTGTCCACAGCAGTTGTTCAACGGGATCAACACCTGTTCCCACTTTGCTCTTATCTTTGGCCTCAGCTCAATCGAGGATTTGGGTTGCTCCATCAGGGCGGAACCCGGTTGTTGTTGACACGTCATGTCCATAGCTTGAGACAGCCTCAGGTTGGCTGAGCTCGATCACAATTCGCCCCAGTAGCGGTGGCTCCTGCGGTACAAAATTCCCAGCGTAGGATGGGGTTGGTAGCGAAGCCTACATTCCGTAGGCGAGATCAGCCACAAATCGCTGAAGATCACCAATCATTCCCATCAATTCAAACGTGGTGGGCTCACGAGCTTGATACAATTGTGGCGTCCAGACCGAGCGCGCGGCAGGTGACCTGGGTGGGTGCGGTATTTCAACATTGGTCTCATCCCGCAAGATGTTTCCTTGGTCCAATGCAGCTGTCATAACCACTATTTCCTCTGAACTTTGGGTCATCATAAGTCCTCCTGAACTGAACGGAGATGGTGGATAAGATGTCTGTCTTGCCTCAGCAAAGGAGACCACTAGCTATTCCGTATTAAATCTCTGAACTGAAAGAGAAAACACTCAGCATTTCGGCCCAATCAGAACAGACACAAGCATAGCTGAATAACTATACTCTACTACTGATCACTGTTCCCCAAAATCACTGCCCTGAAAACTGAGTCTGATACCCGCAGATATAACTGATTCCTCAAAACACTGGTGCCCGCAGGCCTGATACCCAAACTTGCAAACTGATATATGTATTCCCTGTAGAGGTCAACTCAAAAAGCACATAACAAGCAAGCAAGAGCCAAAACACTCCTATTTTGGGGTAGGGTTTCCCTGTCCTATTTTGTCTGTAGCTAGGGTTTCACTATGCACGCAGCGGTTTCAAACAACCTATAATCGGGTAGCAACCTGTCTTAGCTTCGAATGGTCACTATGGATTCCGAATATACACTAGGTCGAATGGTCAAAAGGGTGCCCCAGTGACAACCGGCGTTTGTGTTTCCATCGTGGCAAAGCCCGTAACCGGTCAGCTTTATGGCATGCTTCTCGAAGCAAGCCTCCGGCAAACCGTTCAGGAATAGCAGACGGCAAACACTGTGACTTAGGTGCACCAATGCACATGTAATGCAAAGAAACACATAAGTGTAATCAAAACAAGATATCATGAGTTCGAGTCAAGCTCTCTAAACTCCCCAATGAAGTCGCCCGAAGCTGGCGCCCTCGTGGGCCTCAATGCTACAGTTCGGACTCAATTTGTGTTGGTTCTTAACCTGATCTCGCAATGTGCAATGCAAGACTGATAAATCACCAAAGAGTCCAAATCCGACAAATCGTTTTGGGAAATAGATTTTTTTGACAGAAATGCCAAACATGGACTGCATTGCTAGATACAGAGTCGCCACCTAAATATTTTTTATAAGAGAATTTAGGAAACCCTGACTCGTTTGCCTAAGGCCACGTGTCCGTCATCACCAAAGTTGCCTCGGCTCGGAACTTGGGTACGATTGGGGAAGGTCAGCTATGAGCACCCCCACTCGCCCAATCAAAGATCGGCCTCTACTAACCATGATATCTAGTTTTGAAAACATTATGTGCTCTTATTCCGGTTAATTAGCTAATCTTACTATGTGATGCGCACAACACAAAAGTATAGACTAGATCGCCTAATTTGGAACAAAACATTGCATATCCGCCCGTTTGGAAAATGGTTTGAAATTTGCTACTCGCAAGTAGGCTAAAATACGGATTTCAATGAGTTGTTCCAACTCAAACAATCCAACCTTCACCCGCGGGCATTCAGGCAGTAATATCACATAAGCACATAGTCACATGGTAAGCATGCTGTCATGTTAACATTCACACTCATGCGAGATGCTAAAGCATAAATACTTACATCGTACTCCGTGCCAAAGCAATGAATAAGTTAGTAATCATGCATGATCCTAGTTCAAGTTAACAAATGGCTAATGCATCGCATACAGAATTGTCATTAGAACAGGCTCTGCTAATCTAAGGATGACATGTGAAATGCGACAACTCGATGCACGTATTCAAGTTTGGAATTGAAATACTATGCGGTTAGCATGATGCGCCGAGCCCGGTGCATGCAAGACTGATGAATGATGCACGCATGCATATCATAAGGTAAGCTAAATTAAACATGCCATAATACTAACCATCAAAGGAGGTAAGTAAAAGGGAGAAAGAAGTGGGGGTTGGAAGACATGCACACACGCACCCACACTTATTACAAATTCGCTCTCGCTCAGAGGGACCAAAAGAATAATACACTTTAACTAACCTACAAGCTGATTAAATAATTTACAGACCACCTAATTAATTTACAAATCAATTAAGCTAAGGAAAGCATTAAAAGGCCTCGGGAAGAGGGATGTACGCGTGCTTGGATTGGCTTCGCCTGGAAATCCAATGCCATGCACAAGCTGCCTCTGTTTTCCCTGCTCTGCTCCTCTGAAAATGGCACAATTCCCAAGGTACACCTTATGAACACTGGGGAATGCCACCGACCATGAGGAATGGTCACCGGCCAAAGAGGAGTGGTCATCGACAATCTATGGAGCTATCGGCCATCCATAATTGGTCAATTGGCACTTGATGTAGTCGACCGGCCAAAGCTTCCTGCAGAACTTGTTTTGACAGCAGCAGAGGGTAAAACAAGGCATGGCAATGCATTTCAAGCAAATATGTGCACCAATACACCCCTTATCATGTTTATGACTCAAAGGGAGGTGGCACTCGATTCTTGGACCGCCAATCGCGCATTTCAATGCGTGATGGCCCAAGAAACCAAGTTGTGTATTTTCATGTCAAATGAAATGCAAACCAAATAAGCACATAAAGGCTCAACCTCTATCACTTGATTTCAAGAGGCAAGGCATGCATGTTCAATGCAATGCACCCTAGGCATGGAAACCAAGTAGGCAACCTGAACATGTGGCAAGCATGCAAAGCATATAACAAGTATGCAAGCTAATTGAACATGCAAGGTGCAATGCCAACATGCAAATATGCAAAATATATGGCGTGTTAAGCAATCAAAACAAAGATGAGAATGCATGCCAAATGCACTATGATTCAAGCATGCAACACATGCGGTAGGCCAAGTATTCAACAACACACAAGGCGAGCATGCAACAACACGCGAACAATGGACTCATACCAAGATGGACAACTCTCTACTAAGCCCAAACAGTGGCCAAAGGCTATGGAAATGGGGCCAAATGCACATACAAGCATGCATGCATACATGATCCAATTCCTAAGCATCAAAAGGCAACTTTTAAGCACACTTAAAGGGAGATAATCATGGACACATGGCAAGTATACCAAACTCTGAAATTGCATAAAATAGAGGTGCCAAACCAACTAATTAAAGCAAGCAAAGTATGCAAACAAAGTCCACACACCTAAGGCTAACAAGCCAAAATCCAAGGTGGCTATACAAAGCATGTCAAGCATGGTCAAGGTAACTAAAAATAGAGCTAAAGCATACTAAAACATACGCAAAAGCTTCACAAAGCTTGGCCAAAATCATGCTAGAACAAGGGTCAAAGCCTAAAGCATGTTAAGGCAAAATATGGCATTACAAGACAAGTATGCAAGGCATGCATGGTGTGTCTAAACCAACATAAAATAGAGGTAAAACATGGCAAAATACTACCAAATACCCACTAAGACATGGCCAACATGGTCTTAACAAGATGCTCACACATGAGGCTAAAATGGCCAATATTGAAGGCAACAAGGAGAGGGGATGGCCCTCTCCTTCTTAGGACCTTAAAGTACCATCCCCACCACTGAAATCCCTCAAGATTTCAATGGAGAGGGGGGCCAAACAAGGTGGGTCCAGGGCTCACCAAAAATGCACAAAATGGAGGCCAAACAAAGGCCTATGAGGGTCAAACAACCCCAAACAACAAAGCAACCTTAAACAACTATTTTAAGTAAAAACAAGACTTTTATATGTTATACACTAAGCTCAAAAACAGATGCAAGGTAGGCAAAAAGACTATGCAAAAATGGGGTATTTAAAGGTAAAGTTCTTACCCTTGTAGACCCCTTCAAGAACAGCACCCCAGCTGCTTTCCTTAGGCCAAAACCAGCTCAAGAACTCTAAAAATCACTCCTTAGTACCTTAGTAGCTAAAGGAAAGTGTAACTCTAGGTGTTTGTGGGCAAAACTATGAACAAAACACCTTAAACACCAAAGAGAGGGAGATATAATGATAGAATACATACAAGACTCAAACCCTAATCTCAGACCTCTCTCTTGAACTTTTGCAACCTTTTGGAGGGAGGAGTGGCCCTCCCTTTATGGAGGATCACTCTTGCAAAGCTTACAAAACAAGCTAAGCAAGAGTGAAATCCCTCCATACACGTGTATGGAGGGGGTGAAAAGTGTATGCCAGCTAGCACAGCTAGCATTAAAATATCTGCAAAAGTAGATGCACAGTGGTTGGCCAGCCGAAAATGCCAAATTGACCAAATACATGGTCAACCGACCAAAAAAAGTGCCGGCCGGCCATCACTAATGGCTGGTGGCAACAAAACAGTGGCCGGTGGCCTCAAGCCATGGCCGGTGGGGTATGGGGATGGCCAACAAGCCATTCCCTGTCCTTCAGAAGCAAAACACAAGTGTTTGGTGCAAAACCAAACACAAAACAGGCAAGTCAAGAGGTCTTGAGGCAAGGCGCATGGCCGAGACCTCCGGGAACTCAAGACGAACACGAACATGGATGACCACCGAGTGTTCAAATGGAGACGTCCAAGTCTTGAGGACGGTCAAAAATGGGGTGTCTACAGGAAGTTAATTCAAGAAACCACTATACCTTAGCGATCTATTTGGAAAGTAAACAAAAAAATGAAGTTGAATAGAATAGGAAATTGAATAAAAATGGAAGTTGCATAAAATTAAAAATGGAAGTTCATTCAAGAAACCACTATACCTTACGATCTATTTAGAAATTAAATAAAAAAGGAAGTTCAATAGAAAAGAAAATTGAATAAAAATGCAAGTTGAATAAAAATAAAAATGGAAGTTGCCTAAAATTAACAATGGAAGTTAATTCAAGAAACCACTATTCCTTAACGATCTATTTGGAAAGTAAATAAAAAAGGAAGTTGAATAGAAAAGGAAATTGAATCAAAATGGAAATTGAATAAAAATAAAAAAATAGTAATTTGGGTTGCTAACATGTATGGATCACTTGGCGAAAATCTCATTTTTTTCACATTGTTAATTTTAGACAACTTTCATTTTTATTGAGTTTCCTTTTCTACTCAACTTCCTTTTTATTTAATACTCAAATAGATCGTTAAGGTATGGTGGTTTCTTGAATGAACGTCCATTGTTAATTTTATTCAACTTCCATTTTTAATTTTATGCAACTTCTATTTTTATTTTTATTCATCTTCCATTTTTATCCAATTTCCTTTTCTATTCAACATCCTTTTTTATTTAATTACCAAATAGATCATTAAGGTATAGTGGTTTCTTGAATGAACTTCCATTTTTAGTTTTATGCAACTTCCATTTTATTCAATTTACTATTCTATTCAACTTCATTTTTTTATTTAACTTCCAGATAGATCGTCAAGGTATAGTGGTTTCTTGAATTAACTTCCATTGTTAATTTTAGGCAACTTGCATTTTATTCAATTTTGTTTTCTATTCAACTTCCTTTTTTATTTAATTTCCAATTAGATCGTTAAGGTGTAGTGGTTTCTTGAATGAACTTCCATTGTTAATTTTATGCAACTTCCATTTTATTCAACTTCCTTTGTTTTTAATTTCCAAATAGATCGTTAAGGTATAATGGTTTCTCGAATGAACTTCCATTTTTAATTTTATGAAACATCAATTTTTAATTTTATGCAACTTCCATTTTATTTTTACTCAACTTCCATTTTTATTCAATATACTTTTCTATTCAACTTTCTTTTTATTTAATTTCCAAATAGATCGTTAAGGTATAGGTGTTTCTTAAATGAATTGCCATTTTTATTTTTATGCAACTTCCATTTTGTTTTTATCAATTTCCTTTTCTATTCAACATCCTGTTTTATTTAATTTCCAAATAGATCATTAAGTTATAGTGGTTTATTGAATGAACTTCCATTGTTAATTTTATGCAACTTCCATTTTTATTTTTATTCAATTTCCTTTTCTATTCAACTTCATTTTTTATTTAATTTCCAAATAGATCGTTAAGGTATGGTGGTTTCTTGAATGAACTTACATTTTTAATTTGATGCAGTTTTCATTTTTATTTTTATTCAACTTCCGTTTTTATTCAATTTCTTTTTCTATTCGACTTCCTTTTTTCATTTAATTTCCAAATAGATCGTTAAGATATAGTGCTTTCTTAAATGAACTTCCGTTTTAAATTTTATGCAACTTCCATTTTTATTCAATTTCCTATTCTATTCAACTTAATTTTTTTTTATTTAATTTCCACATAGATCGCTAAGGTATAGTAGTTTCTTGAATTAACTTCCATTGTTAATTTTAGGCAACTTCAATTTTTATTTTTATTCAACTTCAATTTTTATTCAATTTCCATTTCTATTCAACTTCCTTTTTTAGTAAATTTCCAAATAGATCGTTAAGTATAGTGGTTTCTTCAATGAACTGCCATTTTTAATTTTATACAACTTTTATTTTTATTTTTATTCAACTACCATTTATATTTAATTTCCAAATAGATCGTTAAGTATAGTGGTTTCTTCAATGAACTGCCATTTTTAATTTTATACAACTTTTATTTTTATTTTTATTCAACTACCATTTATATTTAATTTCCAAATAGATCATTATGGCATAGTGGTTTATTGCATGAACTTCAATTTTTAATTTTATGCAACTTCCATTTTTATTCAATTCTATTTTCTATTCAACTTCCTTTTTTATTTAATTTCCAAATAGATCGTTAAGGTATAGTGTGATCTTGAATGAACTTCCATTTTTAATTTTATGCAACTTTCTTTTTCATTTAATTTCCAAATATATCGTTAAGGTATAGTGGTTTCTTGAATGAACTTCCATTATTAATTTTATGCAACTTCCATTTTTATTTAACTTCCTTTGTTTTTTAATTTCCAAATAGATCGTTAAGGTATTATGGTTTCTTGAATTAACTTCCATTGTTAATTTTGTCCAACTTCCATTTTTATTCAACTTCCTTTGTTTTTTAATTTCCAAATAGATCGTTAATGTATAGTGGTTTCTTGAATGAACTTCCATTTTTAATTTTATACAACTTCCATTTTTATTTTTATTCATCTTCCAATTTTATCCAATTTCCTTTTCTATTCAACTTCTTCTTTGATTTAATTTCCCAACAGATCTTCATGGTATAGTGGTTTCTTGAATGAGCTTCAATTGTGAATTTTATGCAACTTCCTTTTTTATTTTTATTCAATTTCCCTTTCTATTCAACTGCCTTTTTTATTTAATTTCCAAATAGATCGTTTTGGTATATTCGTTTCTTGAATGAACATCCATTGTTAATTTTATACAACTTGCTTTTTTATTTAATTTCCAAATAGATTGTTCAGGTATAATGGTTTCTTGAAAGAACTTCCATTATAAGTTTTAGGCAACTTCCATTTTTAATTTTATTCAACATTCTATTTTTATTCAATTTCCTTTTCTATTCAACTTTCTTTTTATTTAATTTCCAAATAAATCGTTAAGGTATACTGGTTTCTTGAATGAACTTCCATTATTATTTTATGCAACTTCCATTTTTAAATTTATGCAACTTCCATTTTTATTTTTACTCAACTTCGATTTCTATTCAATTTCCTTTGCGCACAATTTCCAAGTTGAACTTTCTATTTGGAAATAAAATAAAAAATGAAGTTGAATAGAAAGGGAAATTGAATAAAAATAACAATGGAAGGTCATTCAGGAAACCACTATACCTTAACGATCTATTTGGAAATTAAATAAAAAAGGAAGTTGAATAGAAAACAAAATTGAATGAAAATGCAAGTTGCCTAAAATTAACAATGGAAGTTAATTCAAGAAACCATTATACCTTAGTGATCTATTTGGAAAGTAAATAAAAAATGAAGTTGAATAGAATAGGAAATGGAATAAAAATGGAAGTTGCATAAAACTAAAAATGGAAGTTCATTAAGAAAAGGAAATTAAAGAAAAAAGGAAGTTGAATAGAAATGGAAATTGAAGAAAAATGGAAGTTGCATAAAATTAAAAATCGAAGTTTATTCAAAAAACCATTATACCCTACAGATCTATCCGGAAATTAAATAAAAAAGGAAGTTGAAGAGAGAAAATAATTGAATACAAATGGAAGTTACATAAAATTAAAAATGGAATTTGCAGGAAATTAACAATGGAATTTAATTCAATAAACTATTATACCCTTAACGATCTATTTGGAAATTAAATATAAAAAGAAGTTGAATAGAAAAGGAAATTGAATAAAAATGGAAGTTGAATAAAAATAAAACTGAAAGTTAATTGAAGAAACCACTATACCTTAACGATCTATTTGGAAATTAAATAAGAAAAGGAAACTGAACAGAAAAGGAAATTGAATAAAAATGGAAGTTGAATAAAAATAAAAATGGAAGTTGCATAAAATTAAAAATGGAAGTTGAATAAAAATAAATATGGAAGTTGCATAAAATAATAATGGAAGTTCATTCAAGAAAACACTATACCTTAACGATTTATTTGGAAATTAAATAAAAAAGAAAGTTGAACAGAAAAGAAAATTGAATAAAAATGGAAGTTGAATAAAAATAAAAATGGAAGTTGCATAAAATTAACAATGTAAGTTCATTCAAGAAACCACTATACCTTAACGATCTATTTGGAAATTAAATAACAAAGAAGATGAACAGAAAAGGAAATTGAATAAAAATGGAAGTGGAATAAAATTAAAATGGAAGTTGTATCAAGAAACTACTATACCTTGACGATCTATTTGGAAATTAAATAAAACAGAAGTCGAATAGAAAAGGAAATTGATAAAAATGGAAGTTGAATAAAAATTAAAAATGGAGGTTCATTCAAGAAAGCACTATATCTTAACGATGTATTACAAATTTAATAAAAAAGGAAGTTGAATAAAAATAAAAATGGAAGTTGCATAAAATTGAAATAGAAGTTCATTCAAGAAACCACTATACCTTAACGATCTATTTGGAAATTAAATAAAATGGAAGTTCAATAAAAATAAAACTGGAAGTTGCCTTAAATTAACAATGGAAGTTAATTCAAGAAACCACTATACGTTAACGATCAATTTGGAAATTAAATAAAAAAGAAAGATAGATAGAAAAACAAATTGAATAAAAATGGAAGTTGAATAAAAATAAAAATGGAAGTTGCATAAAATTCAATTTCTAAATAGATCGTTAAGGTATAGTGGTTTTTTGAAACAACTTCCATTTTTAATTATATGCAACTTCCATTTATATTCAATTCTATTTTCTATTCAACTTCCTTTTTTATTTAATTTCCAAATAGATCGTTAAGTTATAGTGGTTTCTTGAATGAACTTCCATTTTTAATTTTATGCAACTTCCATTTTTATTTTTATTTTTATTCAACTTCCATATTTATTTAATTTACTTTTCTATTCAACTTCCTTTTATATTTAATTTCCAAATAGATCGTTAAGGTATAGTGATTTTTTGAATGCACTTCCATTGTTAATTTTATGCAACTTCCATTTTTATTTTTATTCAACTTCCGTTTTTATTCAATTTCCTTTTCTATTCAACTTCCTTTTTTTATTTAATTTCCAAATAGATCGTTAAGGTATAGTGGTTTCTTGAATGAACTTCCATTGTTAATTTTATGCAACTTCATTTTTATTTTTATTCATCTTCCATTTTTATCCAATTTCCTTTTCTATTCAACTACCTTTTTTATATTTATTCAACTTCCATTGGTATTTAATTTCCTTTTCTATTCAACTTCTTTTTTTATTTAATTTCCAGATAGATCGTTAAGTTATAGTGGTTTCTTGAATGAACTTCCATTTTCAATTTTATGCAACTTTTATTTTTATTCAATTTCCTTTTTTCTTTAATTTCCAAATAGATCGTTAACGTATATTGGTTTCTTGACTGAACTTCCATTTTTTATTTTATGCAACTTCCATTTTTATTTTTGTTCAACTTTCATTTTTATTAATTTCCTTTTCTATTTAACTTTCTTTTTTATTTCATTTTCAAATAGATCGTTAAGGTATAGTGGTTTCTTGAATGAACTTCCACTTTTTAATTTCATGCAACTTCTATTTTTATTCGATTTCCTTTTCTATTCAACTTTATTTTTTATTTAATTTCTAAATCGATCGTTAAGGTATAGTGGTTTCTTGAATGAACTTCCATTTTTTATTTTATGCAACTTCCCTTTTTATTCAATTTCCTTTTCTGTTCAGCTTCTTCTTTTTATTTAATTTCCAAATAGATCATTAAGGTATAGTGGTTTCTTGAATTACATTCCATTGTTAATTTTAGGCAACTTGCATTTTTATTCAATTTTGTTTTTCTATTCAACTTCCTTTTTTATTTAATTTCCAAATAGATCGTTAAGGTATAGTGGTTTCTACTTGGACATTAAATAAAAAAGGAAGTTGAATAGATCGTTAAGTTATAGTGGTTTCTCGAATGAACTTCCACTTTTAACTTTATGCAACTTCCCCTTGGAAGTTGAATAGAAAAAGAAATTGAATAAAAATTGAAGTTGAATAAAAACAAAAACGGAAGTTGCATTTAAGAAACCACTCTACCTTAACGATCTATTTGGGAATTAAATAAAAAAATGAAGTTGAATAGAAAAAGAAATTGAATAAAAATGGAAGTTGCATAAAAATAACTATGGAAGTTGCATAAAATTACAAATGGAAGTTTATTTAAGAAACCACTATACCTTAACGATCTATTTGGGGATTAAATAAAAAGAGAAGTTGAATAGAAAAGAAAATTGAATAAAAATAAAAATGGAAGTTGCGTAAGATTAACAATGGAAGTTCATTGAAGAAAACACTATACCTTAACAATCTATTTGGAAATTAAAGAAAAAAAGGGCGTTCAATAGAAATGGAAATTGTATAAAAATGGAAGTTAAATAAAATTAAAAAATGAATAAAAATGGAAAGGGAAGTTGAATAAAAATAAAAAAAAGGAAGTTAATTCAAGAAACCACTATACCTTAACGATCTGTTTGGAAATTAAATAAAAAAGGAAGTTGCATAAAATTAACAATGGCTGTTCATTCAAGAAACAAATATACCAAAACGATTTATTTGGAAATTAAATAAAAAAGGCAGTTGAATAGAAAGGGAAATTGAATAAAGATGGTAATTGAAATTAAATAAAAAAGGAAGTTGAATAGAAAAGGAAATTGGATAAAAATGGAAGTTGCATAAAATTAAAAATGGCAATTCATTCAAAAAACCACTATACCTTAACAATCTATTTGGAAATTAAACATAAAAAGAAGTTGAATAGAAATGGAAGTTCATTCAAGAAACCACTATACCTTAACGATTTATTTGTAAATTAAAAAAAAGAGGAAGTTGAATAGAAAATGAAATTTAATAAAAAAGGAAGTTGAATAAAAATAAAAATGGATGTTTCATAAAATTAAAAATGGAAGTTCATTCAAGAAACCACTATACATTAATGATCTATTTGGAAATCGAATAAAAAATGAAGTTGAATAGAAAGGAAATTGAACTTCCTGTTAATTTTATGCAACTTCCATTTTTATTTTATTCCACTTCCATTTTTATTCAACTTCCTTTTTTATTGAACTTCTTTTTTTATTTAATTTCCACATAGATCGTAAAGGTATAGTGGTTTCTTGAATGAACTTTCAATGTTAATTTTATGCAACTTCAATTTTTAACTTTATTCAACTTCAATTTTTATTCAATTTCCATTTCTATTCAACTTCCTTTTTTATTTAATTTCCAAATAGATCGTTAAGGTATAGTGGTTTTCTGAATGAACTTCCAATGTTAATTTTATGCAACTTCAATTTTTAATTTTATTCAACTTCCAATTTTATTCAATTTCCATTTTTATTCAACTTCCTTTTTTCTTTAATTTCCGAATAGATTGTTAAGGTATGGTGGTTTCTTCAATTAACTTCCATTGTTAATCTTATGCAACTTCCATTCTTGTTTTTATTCAATTTCCTTTTCTATTCAACGTCTTTTTTTATTTAATTTCCAAATAGATCGTTAGGGTATAGTAGTATATTGAATGAACTTCCATTGTTAATTTTATGCAACTTCCATTTTTATTCAACTTCATTTTTTTATTTAATTTCCAAATAGATCGTTAAGCTATAGTGGTTTATTGAATGAACTTCCATTGTTAATTTTATGCAACTTCCATTTTTATTCGATTTCTTTTCCTATTCAACTTCATTTTTTTATTTAATTTCCAAATAGATCGTTAAGGTACAGTGGTTTCTTGAATGAACCTCCATTTTTAAATTTATGCAACATCCATTTTCGTTTTCTTGCAACTTCCATTTTTATTCAATTTCCTTTTCTATTCAACTTCCTGTTTTATTTAATTTTCAAATAAATCGCTAAGGTATTGTGGTTTCTTCAATGAACTTACATTGTTAATTTTATTCAACTTTCATTTTTATTCAATTTCCTTTTCTATTCGTCTTCCTTTTTTATTGAATTTCCAAATAGATCGTTAAGGTATAGTAGTTTCTTGAATGAACTTCCATTTTTAATTTTATTCAACTTCCATTTTTATTCAACTTCCTTTTTTATTTAATTTCCAAATAGATTGTTACGGTATAGTGGTTTCTTCAATAAACTTTTATTGTTAATTTTATGCAATTTGCATTTTTACTTTGAATGAACTTCAATTTCTTTTTTGAATGAATTGCCATTTTTAATTTTATGCAACTTCCATTTTTGTTTTTATTCAATTTCCATTTCTATTCAACGTCCTTTTTTATTTAATTTCCTTTTTTCTTTAATTTCCAAATAGATCGTTAAGGTTTAGTGATTTCTTCAATAATAGATCGTTAAGGTATAGTGGTTTCTTCAATGAACTTCCATTGTTAATTTTATGAAACTTCCACTTTTATTTTTATTCAACTTCCATTTTTATTCAATTTCCTTTTCTATTCGACTTCCTTTTTTATTTAATTTCCAAATAGATTGTTAAGGTATAGTGGTTTCATGAATGAACTTCCATTGTTAATTTTATGCAACTTCCATTTTTATTTTTATAGCGATCCCGGGTCTACCCCTTGTTGTATAGTGATCCGGACATGTGTCCGTGGATGTTGGTAGTGGATTGTTGTCCTGTTTACGTCCTTTCATATATTGTATTTGAGTTATAGGATGTGTTGGGCAGTTTTGTTTCAGGTTGGTTGTGTTTGGGAGCCAAGGTTCTTTGCCTTTTTTTTGTCCTTCGCTCGGCGAGTTGTTGGTTCGGCGAGAGTTGAGTTTTGGTCGTGGGTCGAGCCGAAGCGGCGGCTGCGTCTGGCGGACTGAACACCATGATTTCTGGCTCGAGCGAGCTGTTCTTCGCTCAAGCGATCTGGTTCGGTATTCGCCGGCGGCGGTTTCGCCGGCGTCGTCTAGTTCGAACTGAAGAAGGGTCGAGCTCCTGGCTCGAGCGAGCTTCTAGGATGTTGGCTCGAGCGAAACCTTCTTGGCTCGAGCTACGGTTTTCTATGTCTGGTCGCTCGAGCGACCAAGTCTTCGCTCGAGCGAGCCTATTTATATCAGTTCGACAGCAGCGAGTCTCAAATCAGATTTTTTATAAACTTTTGATCTAATCTTCAAGATCTGAGAGCCTCTCTCTCTAACTTTATATTCTCTCTAAGGATTGATCTACCTAGGATCATTTCCTACCCTTCTTGCTTTGTTAAAAAGGTAGAGGTCGTCGGGGGCTTCGATCTAATCTGAAAAAGTCGGTGTTTGGAGCATTTTGATCTTTGGGTCTTCATCTCCTTTTGGGCTTAAACTTTGAGGTAGGGATATCCTACTCCTCTTTATGGATTCTGTCTTTAAATTTTGACATTTTGATGTGTTGGGGATAGTTGCGTAATTTTGGGAAAGTTTGGGGCTTTTATGCAATTTTATAAAAGTTTGGGGTTTGTTTTAAATAAACCAATATGTATGTTTGGTACATAGAAATGAGATTAATGTGGAATCATTGATGAGAATGGAACCTTTAGGGTTGAATGTTAATTATGGAAAATGCTATAATTATATTATTTAATTAATTGGGATAATTAATTGTGGAATTGAGATGTTGATTATATATCCATTGTGTATTTATTTTCTGTTTAGAAATATCTGCTTTGGGCTATCGGTGGAGGATAGTCTTGATTGTTGTAGACAATGCATGATGATTAGGTGAATTAAAACCAATTATTGAAATGTGTCATAGAGTATGACAGTTGAAGAATACATTAACTTTATGTATTGATTTGTGATGTGTATAATTGTTGTTTATATGCATTGTGTTGTGTTGGAGGAGATAGGGGATGTACTCCGCGGTTTAGGGAAAGATAGGGGATGTACCTCTAAACCGGATGTTGTTTGGGAGAAGACAGGGGATGGACTCCGTAGATAGAGCTCATATGCTTGTCTTGAAAAATATAGATCTGACCCATGTGCTTGTCTTGGAAATGTGAAGTAGCTTATATGCTTACCAGTGGTTGTATAGATATAACTAATATGTTTATCTATGTAGAAATGGAAAGGAAGGGAATATAGACTTGAATGTCTTGGAATTGTAGTAAATTGAAAAAGAATGTGAAAGTGTTGACCAATGTATCAACTGTTAACCTTTTAGGCGTTATTCATAATTGGTTTAGTATATTTCTACTGGGGTGTGGCTCACCCTATATGGGAACATCATTTTCAGGTACCTGCAGCATGCCACCTCCAAGGACTTAGCTTGGGAGGCTAGTGGCGGATGGACTTTTTGACTTCTATTTATTTTTGATGTGTTACATGTAACCTCAAGCCAAGGGCTTTACGTGTATTGAGCTAGAGCTCTCTTGATTGTAACCAAGTGTTAACTTGGAAAGTTGTAAGCCTTTAAGGCACCCGCTTTTATTGTTTACATGTAATACTTTTATGCAAGCAGTTTCGATTAAATAGAAGAAGGTGGACTTTTATTATGTTGATGCATGTTCAATTGATGGGTTTACTGTCATTATTTTGAGGGCGTTACAATTTTTATTCAACTTCAATTTTTATTCAATTTCCTTTTCTATTCGACTTCTTTTTTTATTTAATTTCCAAATAGATCGTTAAGGTATAGTGGTTTCATGAATGAACTTCCATTGTTAATTTTATGCAACTTCTATTTTTATTTTTACTCCCCTTCAATTTTTATTCAATTTCCTTTTCTATTCAACTTCCTTTTTTATTTAATTTCAAAATTGATCGTTAAGGTATAGTGGTTTCATGAATGAACTTCCATTGTTAATTATATGCAACTTCCATTTTTATTTTTATTCAACTGACATTTTCAATCAATTTCATTTTCTATTCAATTTTATTTTTTATTTAATTTCCAAATAGATCATTAAGGTATAGTGGTTTTATGAATGAACTTCCATTGTTAATTTTATGCAACTTCCATTTTTATTTTTATTCAACTTCAATTTTTATTCAATTTCCTTTCCTATTCAACTTCCTTTTTTATTTAATTTCCGAATAGATCGTTAAGGTATATTGGTTTCTTAAATGAACTTACAATGTTAATTTTATTCAACTTCCATTTTTATCCAATTTTCTTCTCTATTCAACTTCTTTTTTTGTTTAATCTCCAAATAGATTGTTAAGGTATAGTGGTTTCTTGAATGAACTTCAATTTTTAATTTTATGCAACTTCCATTTTTATTTTTATTCAACTTACATTTTCAATCAATTTCATTTTCTATTCAGTTTTGTTTTCTATTTAATTTCCAAATAGATCGTTAAGGTATAGTTGTTTATTGAATGAACTTCTATTTTTAATTTTATGCAACTTCCATTTTTATTTTTATTAAACTTTAATTTTTATTCAATTTCCATTTTTATTCAATTTTCTTTTCTATTCAACTTCCTTTTTTATTTAATTTCCATTGTTAAAGAATGAAAGGACATTAAATAACAATGGAAGTTGAATAAAAATAAAAAAGAAGTTGAATAGAAAAGCAAATTGAATAAAAGTTGAAGTTTAACAAAAATAAAAATGGAAGTTGCATAAAATTAACAATGGAAGTTCATTCAATAAACCACTATACCTTAACGATCTATTTGGAAATTAAATAAAAATGGAAGTTGAATAGAAATGGAAATTGAATAAAAATTGAAGTTGAATAAAATTAAAAACGAAAGTTGCATAAAATTGACAATGTAAGTTCATTCAAGAAAAAACTATACCTTAGTGATCTATTTGGAAATTAAAAAAAAAAAGGAAGTTGAATAGAAAAGGAAATTAAATAAATATTGAAGTTGAATAACAATAAAAATGAAAGTCGCATAAAATTAACAATGTAAGTTCATTCAAGAAACCACTATACCTTAACGATTTATTTGTAAATTAAAAAAAAAAAAGAGGAAGTTGAATAGAAAAGGAAATTTAATAAAAATGGAAGTTGAATAAAAATGGAAGTTGCATAAAATTAGCAATGGAAGTTCATTTAAGAAACCAGATACCTTAATGATCTACTTGGAAATTAAATAAAAAGTAAGTTGAATAGGAAAGGAAATTGAATAAAAATAAAAATGGAAGTTGCGTAAAATGAAAAATGGAAGTTCGTTCAAGAGACCACTCTACCTTAACGATCTATTTGGAAATTAAATAAAAAAGGAAGTTGAATTGAAAGGAAAAATGGATAAAAATGGAAGTTGAATAAAAATAAAAATGGAAGTTCATTCAAGAAACCACTATACCAGAACGATCTCTTTGGAAATTACATAAAAAATGAAGTTGAAGAGAGAAAATAATTGAATACAAATGGAACGTCAATAAAAATAAAAATGGAAGTTGTATAAAATTAAAAATGGAAGTTCATTGAAGAAACCACTATGCCTTAACAATCTATTTAGAAATTAAATAAAAAAGGAAGTTGAATAGAAAAGGTAATTGAATAAAAATGGAAATTGAATAAAAGTAAAAATGAAAGTTGCATAAAATTAAAAATGGAAGTTCATTCAAGAAAACACTATACCTTAACTATCTATTTGAAAATTAAATAAAAAAGGAAGTTGAATAGAAAAGGAAATTGAATAGAAATGGAAGTTGAGTAAAAATAAAAATGGAAGTTGCCTAAAGTTAACAATGGAAGTTAATTCAAGAAACCACTATACGTTAACGATCTATTTAGAAATTAAATATAAAAAAAAAAAGTTGAATAGAAAATGTAACGCCCTCAAAATAATGACAATAAACCCATCAATCGAACATGCATCAACATAATAAAAGTCCACCTTCTTCTATTTAACTGAACTGTTCTGTACAAAAGTATTACATGTAAACAATAAAAGCGGATGCCTTAAAGGCTTACAATTTTCCAAGTTAACACTTGGTTACAATCAAGAGAGCTCTAGCTCAATACACGTAAAGCCCTTGGCTTGAAGTTACATGCAACACATCAAAAGTAAATAGAAGTCAAAAAGTCCATCCGCCACTAGCCTCCCAAGCTAAGTCCTTGGAGGTGGCATGCTGCCTGTACCTGAAAATGATGTTCCCATATAGGGTGAGCCACAGCCCAGTAGAAATATACTAAACCAGTTATGAATAATGACTAAAAGATTAACAGTTGATAGATGGTCAACACTTTTACATTCTTTCATAACACATTACAATTCCAAGACCTTCAAGTCTATATTCAATTCACTCTCCATTTTCATTAAATTCTCAGTTTATAACTCATGGCTCAGAACCTGGCCACACAACTCATATGAAACAACAGCTCATATTAACCACTTACAACTTCATTACTTCCACAGATATGCATACTAGCTATATCACATTCCCAAGACAAGCATATGAGCTTTATCTACGGAGTCCATCCCCTATCTTCTCCCAAACAACATCCGGTTTAGAGGTACATCCCCTATCTTCCCCTAAACCGCGGAGTACATCCCCTATCTTCTCCAACACAACACAATGCATATAAACAACAATTATACACATCACAAATCAATACATAAAGTTAATGTATTCTTCAACTGTCATTCTCAATGACACATTTCAATGATTGGTTTTAATTTACCTAATCATCATGCATTGTCTACAACAATCAAGACTATCCTCCACCGATAGCCCAAAGCAGATATTTCTAAACAGAAAATAAATGCACAATGGATATATAATCAACATCTCAATTCCACAATTAATTATCCCAATTAATTAAACAATATAATTATAGCATTTTCCATAATTAACATTCAACCCCTAAAGTTCCATTTTCATCAATGATTCCACATTAATCTCACTTCTATGTACCAACCGTGCATATAGATTTATTTAAAACAAAACCCCAAACTTTTATAAAATTGCATAAAAGCCCCAAACTTTCCCAAAATTACGCAACTATCCCCAACACATCAAAATGTCAAAATTTAAAGACAGAGTCCATAAAGAGGAGTAGGATATCCCTACCTCAAAGTTTAAGCCCAAAAGGAGATGAAGACCCAAAGATCAAAATGCTCCAAACACCGACTTTTTCAGATTAAATCGAAGCCCTCGTCAACCTCTACCTTTTTAACAAAGCAAGATGGGAAGGAAATGATCCTAGATAGATCAAACCTTAGAGAGAATATAAAGTTAGAGAAGCTCTCGGACGGAGGATTGGATCAAAAGTTTATAAACAATCTAACTTAAAATTCGCTGCTGCCGAACTGATATAACCAGGCCCGCCCGAGCAAAGACTTGGTCGCTCGAGCGACCAGACACAGAAAACCGTAGCTCGAGCCAAGAAGGTCTCGCTCGAGCCAACATCCTAGAAGCTCGCTCGAGCGAAGGAAAGCTCGCTTCGCCGAGCTCGACCCTTCAGTTCGCAACTAGGACGCGCCGAAGCGGCGGCGACCGCTCGCTGGCGAAGACGAAGATCACTCGATCACTTCCGAAGAACGGCGCTCGAGCGAAAATCATGGTGTTGAGTCCAGCCAGACAGCCGCCCGCTCTGAAGCGAAACCGCTCGACTCCACCCAACACAAAACTCAACTCTCGCTCGGCGACCAACTCCTCGCTCGGCGAAGGACAAAAATTCAGGCAACAACCTTGGCTCCCAAACACAACCAACACAAAACAAACGCCCAACACATCCTATAACTCAAATACAATATATGAAAGGACGTAAACAGGACAACAATCCACTACCAACATCCACGGACACGTGTCCGGATCACTATACAACAAGGGGTAAACCCGGGATCGCTATAGAAAATAGAATTGAATAAAAATGAAAGTTGAGTAAAAATAAAAATGGAAGTTCATTCGAGAAACCACTATACCTTAACGATCTATTTGGAAATTAAATAGAAAAAAGAAGCTGAACAGAAAAGGAAATTGAATAAAAATGAAAGTTGCATAAAATAATAATGGAAGTTCATTCAAGAAAACACTATACCTTAACGATTTATTTCGAAATTAAATAAAAAAGAAAGTTGAATACAAAAAGAAATTGAATAAAAATGGAAGTTGAATAAAAATAAAAATGGAAGTTGCATAAAATTAAAAATGGAAGTTCATTCAAGAAACCACTATACCTTAACAATTTATTTGGAAATTAAATAAAAAAGGAAGTTGAATAACTATGGAAGTTGAATAAAAATAAAAATGGAAGTTGCATAAAATTAAAAATGGAAGTTCTTTCAAAAACCACAATACTTTAACGATCTATTTGGAAATTAAATAAAAAAGGTAGTTGACTACAAAAGGACATTGAATCAAAATAGAAGTTAAATAAAAATAAAAAAGGAAGTTCCATAAAATTCACAATTGAAGTTCATTCAAAAACCACTATACCATAAAGATCTATTGGGAAATTAAATCAAAAGGAAGTTGAATAGAAAAGAAAATTTAATAAAAATGGAAGTGGAATAAAATTAAAATGGAAGTTGAATAGAGAAGGAAATTTAACAAAAAGGTAGTTGAATAAAAATAAAAGGGATGTTGTATAAAATAAAAAATGGAAGTTCATTTAAGAAACCACTATACCTTAACGATCTATGTGGAAATTAAATAAAAAGAAATTGAATAGAAAAAAAATTGAATAAAAATGGAAGTTGAATAAAAATAAAACGGAAGTTCATTCAAGAAACCACTATACGTTAACGATCAATTTGGAAATTGAATAAAATAGGAAGTTGAATAGAAAGGGAAATTGAATAAAAATGGAAGTTGAATAAATATAAAACTCGAAGTTCATTCAAGATCCCACTATACCTTATCGATCTATTTGGAAATTAAATAAAAAAGGAAGGTAAACAGAATAGGAAATTGAATAAAAATGAAACTTGAATGAAAATAAAAATGGAAGTTACATAAAATTAAAAATTGAAGTTCATTCAAGAAACCCACCATACCTTAACGATCTATTTGGAAACTAAATAAAAAAGCAAGTTGAATAGAAATGGAAATTGAATAATAATGAAAGTTGCATAAAATTAACAATTGAAGTTTATTCAAGAAACCACTATACCTTAACGATCTATTTGGAAATTAAATAAAAAAGGAAGTTGAATAGACAAGGAAGTTGAATAGAAATGGACATTGAATCAAAATGGAAGTTGAATAAAAATAAAAATGGAAGTTGCATAAAATTAAAAATGAAAGTTCATTCAAGAAACCACTATACCTTAACGATTTACTTGGAAATTAAATAAAAAAGTAAGTTGAATAGAAAAGGAAATTGAATAAAATCGGAAGATGAATAAAAATAAAAATGGATGTTCATAAAATTAATAATGAAAGTTCATTCAAGAAAACAAAGGAAGTTGAATAAAAATGAAAGTTGCATAAGACTAACAATGGAAATTCATTGAAGAAACCACTATACTCTAACGATTTATTTGGAAATTAAGTAAAAAAGGAAGTTGAATAGAAAAGAAAATTGAATAAAAATGGAAGTTGAATAAAAATAAAAATGGAAGTTGCCTAAAATTAACAATGGAAGTTAATTCAAGAAACCACTATACCTTAGCGATCTATTTGGAAAGTAAATAAAAAAATGAAGTTGAATAGAATAGGAAATTGAATAAAAATGGAAGTTGCATAAAATTTAAAATGGAAGTTTATTCAAGAAAGCACTATATCTTAACGATCTATTTGGAAATTAAATGAAAAAAGGAAGTCGAATATAAAAAGAAATTGAATAAAAACGGAAGTTGAATAAAAATAAAAATGAAAATTGCATCAAATTAAAAATGGAAGTTCATTCAAAAACCACTATACCCTAACGATCTATTTGGAAATTAAATAAAAATGGAAGTTGAATAGAAAAAGAAATTGAATAAAACCAAAAATGGAAGTTGCATAAAATTAACAATGGAAGTTCATTGAAGAAACCACTATACCTTAACAATCTACTTAGAAATTAAATAAAAAAGGATGTTGAATAGAAAAGGAAATTGGATAAAAATGGAAGTTGAATAAAAAAGATCATTAAGGTATAGTGGTTTCTTGAATTAACTTCCATTGTTAACTTTAACAACTTCAATTTTATTTTTATACAACTTCCGTTTTATCAATTTCCTTGTCCATTCAACTTTCTTTTTATTTAATTTCCAAATAGATCGTTAAGGTATAGTGGTTTACCTTATTGCGCCGGCGAGTTTACACACTCCCAGTATTTCGTGCCCCTGCAAAACTTCTGCAGGTGTGTTTTCACTTCGGCGGGTTGCGCTCGGCGGGTAGTGTTTCGTCTATGAATGTCTTTGGGAGAATCTAAGCTCGAGCGACTGGTTTTCGCACTTGAGCGGATGTGCTTTTTCTGTGTCTTGGCACTTTCGGCGGACCACGTTTTTGTTCTTGGCGTTCGGCGTTGTGTTTTCGCTCGGCGGACTGTCGTATATCAGATAGCAGTTGGGCATTTTTGAATCACTTTTTACTTTTCTTTTCTCTCTCTTACTTTCCCAAAATCGATTTTGAGAGCTTCTCTCTCTAGAATCTCCCTTCTCTCTAGGGTTTGATCTAGTTAAAGTGTTCTTCTTTCCTTTGGCCTTTGTAATAGTTGTGTTGATCGTCGAGGGCTTCGTTTTGATCCGAAAGGTTTGGAGTATGGAGCACTTGGGTTTTGGTCTTCTTCTCCATTCGAGCTCTAACTTCGAGGTAGGGATATCCTACTCCTTCTCATGAGCTTTGTCTTTGAATTTTCGCATTTTGATATGTTGGGGTTGGTTTGGTAATTTTGTGAAAGTTTGGGACTTTTGTGTAATTTTACAAAAGTTGGGGTTTTGTTTATATAAATCTATATGCATGTTTGACATAGAAGGAAATGAGATTAATAATGATCTATTGAAGAAAATGGAACCTTAGGATTTTTATGTTAATTATGGGAAATGTCCTAATTACATAGTTAAATTAATTGGTATAATTAATTTGGAGAAATGAAGAATTGCATTGAGAAAGTGAAATTGAAGATGTATGGAATTAAAGGGTGTAGTCGAATTTAATTATTGTTCACCAAGTTGAAATGTTGATTATATATCCATTTGGTGCATTTATTTTCTGTTTAGAAATAACTGCTTTGGGCTATCGGTGGAGGGTAGTCTTGATTGTTGTAGACATTGCATGATGATTAGGCAAACTAAAACTAATCATTGAGCGTGCTATTGAATATAGCGATTGGAATAATACATTAACTTTATGTATTGATTATTTGTTTATGTACATTGTTTGTGTGGAAGGAGAAAGGGTACTCACGGTTTATTGGAAGAAAGGGCTGTACCTCTAAACCGGATTTTGTGTGTGATGATACAACACTACAATGTGTATCAGTACGAAATAGAAGTATTTTGTTTCATTAATCTGACACTACAATGTGTATTATTGGAAGCGTATGGAATGTTTGGTTTCATTAATCTGACACTACTATGTGTATTATTGGAGAAATGTGGAAGTGGTTTATGTGTTATTGATCTGATATTAAAATGTGTATCCATCATGAATGTCGAAAGTGTTTTAAAGATGAGTTTAAACCTCATTAAATTATTTGGCGGAGTTACGAGCCGTGTTTTCAAACTCAAAGTTGAAAAAAATGAGAAATGAAATGTAACATGGGCTTAATGTCATGAAACCAGAATGTGATATATGTGGATGTATCTGTGTTGACCATCTATCAACTGCTAATCTTTTAGTCATTGTTCATAGCTGGTTTAGTGTATTTCTGCTGGGCCGTGGCTCACCCTTTATGGGATATCATTTTCAGGTACAGGTAGCATGCCACCTCCAAGAACATAGCTTGGGAGGCTAGAGGCAGACAGACTTTTGTTGTTTTGTTATCTTTCGATGTAATAAATATAGATTCAAGCCAAGGGCTTAATGTGTATTTGAGTTAGTACTCCTTTTTTTGTAACCAAGTGTTAACTTGGAAAGCTGTAAACCCGTAGGGCATTCGGTTTTGTTGTTAACATGTATTATTTTTGTAATGAACTATTCTGATGAATGAAAAGGGGTTCATTTCTTATATCAATGCATGTCTAAATTGATAGTTTCAATGTTATTATTTTGAGGGCGTTACATTAACGCAACTTTCATTTTTATTTTTATTCAACTTCCATTTTTATTTAATTTTGTTTTCTATTCAACTTCCTTTTCTATTTAATTTCCAAATAGATCGTTAAGGTATAGTGGTTTCTTGAATGATCTTCCATTTTTATGCAATTTCCTATTCTATTCAACTTCATTTTTTTAATTACTTTCCAAATAGATCGCTAAGGTACAATGGTTTCATGAATTAACTTCCAATTTTAATTTTAGGCAACTTGCATTTTTATTAAATTTCGTTTTCTATTCAACTTCCTTTTTTATTTAATTTCCAAATATATCGTTAAGGTATAGTGATTTCTTGAATAAACTTCCATTGTTAATTTTAGGCAACTTGTATTTTTATTCAATTTCCTTTTCTATTCAACTTCTTTTTTTATTTAATTTTCAAATAGACCATTAAGGTACAGTGGTTTCTTAAATGAACTTCCATTTTTAATTATATGCAACTTCTTTTTGTATTCAACTTCCTTTTTATTTAATTTCCAAATAGATCATTAAGGTATAGTGGTTTCTTGAATGAACTTCCATTTTAATTTTATGCAACTTCCATTGTTATTTTTATTCAACTTCCATTTTTATTAAATTTCCTTTTCTATTCAATTTGTTTTTTATTTAATTTCCAAATAGATTATTAAGGTATAGTGGTTTTTGAAAGAACATCCATTTTTAATTACATGCAATGCCATTTTTAATTTTATTCAACTTCCATTTTATTCAATTTCCTTTTCTATTCAACTTTCTTTTATATTTAATTCCAAATAGATCATTAAGGTATAAGCGGTTTCTTGAATTAAATTCCATTGTTAATTTTATCCAAATTCCATTTTGATTTTATGCAACTTCCATTTTATCCAATTTCCTTTTCTATTCAACTTCCTTTTTTATTTAATTTCCAAATAGATCGTTAAGGTATAGTGGTTTCTTGAATAAACTTCTATTTTTAATTTTATGCAACTTCTATTTTTATTTTTATTCAACTTCTATTTTTATTCAATTTCCTTTTCTATTCAACTTCCTTTTTATTTAATTTCCAAATAGATCAATAAGATATAGTGGTTTCTTGAATGAACTTTCATTTTTAATTTTATGCAACTTTCATTTTTATTTTTATTCAATTCTGTTTTCTATTCAACTTTCTTTTTTATTTAATTTCCAAATAGATCGTTAAGGTATAGTGGTCTCTTGAATGAACTTCAATTTTTAATTTTATGCAACTTCCATTTTTATTTTTATTCAACTTCCTTTTTTAATAAATTTCCTTTTCTACTCAACGTCCTCTTTTTTTTAATTTCCAAATAGATCGTTAAGGTATAGTGGTTTTTTGAATGAACTTCCATTGTTAATTTTATGCAACTTCAATTTTTATTTTTATTCAACTTCCATTTTTATTAAATTCTCTTTTCTATTCAACTTCATTTTTTATTCAATTTCCAAATAGATCGTTAAGGTATAGTGGTTTTTTGAATGAACTTCCATTTTTAATTTTATGCAACTTCCATTTTTATTTAATTTCCTTTTATATTCAACTTCATTTTTTTTTATTTAATTTCCAAATAGACCGTTCAGGTCTAGTGGTTTCTTGATTGAACTTCCCTTTTTAATTTTATGCAACTTCCATTTTTATTTTTATTCAACTTCTATTTTTATTCAATTTCCTTTTCTATTCAACTTCCTTTTTTATTTCATTGCCAAATAGATCGTTAAGGTATAGTGGTTTCTTGAATGAAGTTCCATTGTTAATTTTACGCAACTTCCATTTTTATTCAATTTCCTTTTCTATTCAGCTTCTTCTTCTTCTTTTTTTTTAATTTCCAATAGATGGTTAACGTATAGTGGTTTCTTGAATGAACTTCCATTTGTAATTTTATGCAACTTCCATTTTTATTTTTATTCGACTTCAATTTTTATCCAATTTTCTTTTCAATTCAGCTTCCTTTTTTATTTAATTTCCAAATAGATCGTTAAGGTATAATGGTTTCTTGAATGAACTTGCATTATAAGTTTTATGCAACTTCCATTTTTATTTTTATTCAACTTCTAGTTTTATTCAATTTCCTTTTGTATTCAACTTCATTTTTTATTTAATTTCCAAATATATCATTAAGGTAGAGTGGTTTCCTGAATGAACTTCCACTGTACCTTTTTTATTTAATTTTCAAATAGATCGTTAAGTTATAGTGGTTTTTTGAATGAACTTCCATTTTTAATTTTATGCAACTTCCATTCAAGAAACCATTATACCTTAACGATCTATTTGGAAATTAAATAGAAAAAATAAGTTGAATAGAAAAGGAAATTGAATAGAAATTGAAGTCGAATAAAAATAAAAATGGAAGTTGCATAAAATTACAAATGGAAGTTCATTCAAGAAACCACTATACGTTAACGATCACTTTGGAAATTAAATAAAAATGGAAGTTTAATTGAAAAAGAAATCGAATAAAAATGGAAGTTGAATAAAAATATAAATGGAAGTTGCATAAAATTACAAATGGAAGTTTATTCAAGAAACCACTATACCTTAACGATCTATTTGGAAATTAAATAAAAATGGAAGTTGAATAAAAATAAAAATGGAAGTTGGAATAAAAGTAAAAATCGAAGTTCATTCAAGAAACCACTCTACCTTAACGATCTATTTGGAAATTAAATAAAAGAGGAAGTTGAATAGAGAAGGAAATCGAATAAAAATGGAAGTTGCATAAAATTAACAATGGAAGTTCATTCAAGAAACCACTATACCTTAACGATCTATTTGGAAATTAAATAAAAAGGGAAGTTAAATAGAAAAGGAAATTGAATAAAAATGGAAGTTGCCTAAAATTAAAAAATAAATTTCATTCAAGAAACCATTATACCTTAACGATCTATTAGGAAATTAAATAAAAAACGAAGTTGAATTGAAAAGAAAATTGGATAAAAATGGAAATTGCATAAAATTAACAAGGGAAGATAAAAAGCCACTATATTTTAACGATCTATTTAGAAAATAAACAAAAAAGTAAGTTGAATAGAAAAGGAAATTGAGTAAAAATGGAAGTTGAATAAAAATAAAAATCGATGTTAATTCAAGAAACCACTATACGTTAACGATCTATTTGGAAATTAATTAAAAAAATGGAAGTTGAATAAAATAAAAATGAAAGTTGCATAAAATTAAAAATGGAAGTTCATTCAAAAAACCACTATACCTTAACGATATATTTGGAAATTGAATAAAAAAGGAAATTGAATAAAAATGGAAGTTGAAGAAAAATTTAAATGGAAGTTGCATATAATTAAAAATTGAAATTTATTCAAAAAACCAGTCTACCTTAACGATCTATTTTGAAATTAAATAAAAAAAGAAGTTGAATAGAAAAGGAAATTGAATAAAAATGGAAGTTGAATAAAAATCAAAATGGAAGTTATATGAAATTAACAATGGAAGTTCATTCAAGAAGCCACTATACCTTAACGATCAATTTGGAAATTAAAAGAAAAAGTAAGTTGAATAGGAAAGGAAATTGAATAAAAAAGGAAGTTGAATAAAAATAAAAATGAAAGTTGCATAAAATTAACAATGGAAGTTCATTCAAGAAACCATAATACCATAACGATTTATTTGGAAATTAAATAAAAAAAGAAAGTTGAATAGAAAAGGAAATTAAATAAAAATGCAAGTTGAATAAAAACAAAAATGAAAGTTTGTTCAAGAAACCACTATACCTTAACGATCTATTTGCAAAAAAAATAAAAAAGTAAGTTGAATAGAAAATGAAATTGAATAAAAATTGAAGTTGAATAAAATTAAAAATGGAAGTTCATTCAAAAAACCACTATACCTTAACGATCCATTTGAAAATTTAAATAAAAAAGGAAGTTAAATAAAAATGGAAGTTGCATAAAAATTGAAGTTGAATAAAAATAAAAATGGAAGTTGCATAAAATTAACAATGTAAGTTCATTCAATAAACCACTATAACTTAACGATCTATTTGGAAATTAAATAAAAAAAAATGAAGTTGAATAGAACAGGAAAATGATTAAAAATGGAAGTTGTAAAAAATTAAAAATGGAAGTTCATTCTAGAAACTGCCATACCTTAACGATCTATTTGGAAATTAAATCAAAAAGTAAGTTGAATAGAAATGGAAATTAAATACAAATGGAAGTTGAATAAAAATAAAAATGGAAGTTCATTTAAGAAACCACTATACCTTAACGATCTATTTGGAAATTAAATAAAAAAAATAAGTTGAATAGAAAAGAAAATTGAATAAAATGGGAAGATGAATAAAAATAAAAATGGATGTTGCATAAAATTAATAATAGAATTTGCATAAAATTTACAATGGAAGTTAATTAAAGAAACCATTATACGTTAACGATTTACTTGGAAATTAAGTAAAAAATGAAATCGAATATAAAAGGTAATTGAATAAAAATGGAAGTTGAACAGAAATGGAAGTTGAATAAAAATTGAAGTCAAATAAAAAATGGAGGTTCAATAGAGAAGGATATCGAATAAAAATGGAAGTTGCATAAAATTAAAAATGGAAATTTATTGAAGAAACCGCTATACCTTAACAATCTGTTTGAAAATTAAATAAAAAAGGAAGTTGAATAGAAATGGAAATTGAATAAAAATGGAAGTTGAATAAAAACAAAAATGGAAGTTTCACAAAATTAACAATAGAAGTTCATTTAAGAAACCATTATACCTTACCAGTTTATTTGGAAATTAAATAAAAAAAGAAAGATAGATAGAAAAGGAAATTGAATAAAAATGGAAGTCGAATAAAAATAAAAATGGAAGTTGCATAAAATTAACAATGGAAGTTTATTCAAAAAACCACTATACCTTAACGATCTATTTAGAAATTAAATAAAAAAGGACGTTGAATAGAAAAGGAAATTGAATAAAAACAAAATTGGAAGTTGCATAAAATTAACAATGGAAGTTAATTCAAAAAACCACTATACCATAACAATCTATTTGGAAATTAAATAAAAAAACAAAGTTGAATAGAGAAGGAAATTGAATAAAAATGTAAGTTAAATAAAAATTAAAATGGAAGTTGCATAAAACTAAAAATGGAAGTTCATTCAAGAAACCACTATACCTTAACGATCTATTTGGAAATTAAATATAAAAAGAAATTGAATAAAAATGGAAGTTGAATAAAAATAAATTTGGAAGTTGCATAAAAATAAAAGTGAAAGTTCATTCAAGATACCACTATACCTTAATGATCTATTTGGAAATTATATAAAAAAGAAAGTTGAATAGAAAAGGAAATTGATTAAAAATGGAAGTTGCAAAAAATTAAAAATGGCAGTTCATTCAAAAAACCACTATGCATTAATGATCTATTTGGAAATTAAATAAAAATAAAAATTGAACAAAAATAAAAATTGAAGTTGCATAAAATTGACATCGGAAGTTCATTCAAGAAACCACTATACCTTGACGATTTATGTGGAAATTAAATAAAAAAAGAAAATGAATAGAAAAACAAATTGAATAAAACTGAAAGTTGAAAAAAAAATAAAAAAAGAAGTTGAATAAAATTAACAATGTAAGTTAATTTAAGAAACCACTATACCTTAAGGAACTATTTAGAAATTAAATAAAAATGAAGTTGAATAAAAATGGAAGTTGCATAAAATTAATAATGGAAGTTCATTTAAGAAACCATTATACGTTAACGATCTATTTGGAAATTAAATAAAAAAAAAAGAAGTTGAATAGAATAGAAATTGAATAAAAATTGAAGTTGAATAAAATTAAAAATGGAAGTTCATTCAAGAAACCACTATACCTCAAAGATCTATTTGGAAATTAAATAAAAAATGAAGTCGAATAGAAAAGGAAATTGTATAAAAATGGAATTTGCATAAAATTAACAATGGAAGTTCATTCAAGAAACCACTATACCTTAATGATCTATTTGGAAATTATATAAAAAAAAGGAAGTTGAATAGAAATGGAAGTTGCCTAAAATTGACAATGGAAGTTGCATAAAATTAAAAATGGAAATTAATTCAATAAACCATTATACCTTAGCGATCTATTTGGAAAGTAAAATAAAAAAATGAAGTTGAATAGAATAGGAAATTGAATAAAAATGGAAGTTCATTCAAGAAACCACTATACCTTAACGATCTATTTGGAAATTAAATAAAAAAGGAAGTAGAATAGGATACAAAATTAAATAAAAGTGGAAGTTGAATAAAAATAAAAATGAAAGTTGCATTAAATTAAAAATGGAAGTTCATTCGAGAGACCACTATTGTACGATTTATTTGGAAATTAAGTGAAAAAAGAAGTTGAATAAAAATGGAAGTTGCATAAAATTAACAATGGAAGTTCATTCAAGAAACTACCATACCTTAACGATCTATTTGGAAATTAAATAAAAAAGGAAGATGAATAGAAAACAAAATTCAATAAAAATGCAAGTTGCCTAAAATTAACAATGGAAGTTAATTCAAGAAACCATTATACCTTAGCGATCTATTTGGAAAGGAAATAAAAAAATGAAGTTGAATAGAATAGGAAATTGAATAAAAATGGAAGTTGCATAAAACTAATAATGGAAGTTCATTTAAGAGACCTAAGTACCTTAACGATCTATTTGGCAATTAAACAAAAAAGGATGTTGAATAGAAAAGGAAATTGGATAAAAATGGAAGATGAATAAAAATAAAAATGGAAGTTGCACAAAATTAAAAATGGAAGTTGAATAAAAATAAAAATGGAAGTTGCATAAAATTAACAATGGAAGTTCATTCAAGAAACCATTATACCTTAACGATCTATTTGGAAATTAAATAAAAAAGAAAGTTGAGTAGAAAAGGAAATTGAATAAAAATGGATGTTGAATAAAAATAAAAATGGAAGTCGCATAAAATTAACAATGTAAGTTCATTAAAAAAGCCACTATACCTTAACGATCTATTTGGAAATTAAATAGAAAATGAAGTTGAATAGAAAAGGAAATTGAATAAAAATAGAAGTTGAATAAAAATAAAAATGGAAGTTGCATAAAATTAAAAAGGGAAGTTCAATCAAGAAATCACTATACCTTAACGGTCTATTTGGAAATTAAATAAAAAAAAGGAAGTTGAATAGAATACAAAATTAAATAAAAATGAAAGTTGCATAAAATTAAAAATGGAAGTTCACTCAAAAAACCGCTATACCTTAATGATTTATTTGGAAATTAAATAAAAAAGGAAGTTAAATGGAAAAGTGAATTTAATAAAAATGGAAGTTGAATAACAATAAAAATGGAAGTTGCATAAAATTAACAATGGAAGTTCATTCCAAAAACCACTATACCTTAACGATCTATTTGGAAATTAAAAAAAAGAGGAAGTTGAATAGAAAAGGAAATTTAATAAAAAAGGAAGTTGAATAAAAATAAAAATGGAAGTTGCATAAAATTAAAAATTGAAGTTCATTCAAGAGACCACTATACCTTAACGATCTATCGGAAATTAAATAAATAAGGAAGTGAAATAGAAAAGGAAATAGAATTAAAAATGAAGGTTTCATAAAATTAAAATTGAAAGTTCATTCAAGAAACCACAATATCTTAACGATCTATTTGGAAATTAAATAAAAAAGGAAGTTGAATAGAAAAGGAAATTGAATAAAAATGGAAGTTGAATAAAAATAAAAATGGAAGTTGCATAAAATTAAAAATGGAAGTTCATTCAAGAAACCACTATACCTTAACGATCTATTTGGAAATTAAATAAAAAAGAAGTTGAATAGAAAAGGAAATTGAATAAAAATGCAAGATGAATAAAATAAAATTGGAATTTGCATAAAATTAACAATGGAATTTAATTCAAGAAGCCACTATACCTTAACGATCATTTGGAAATTAAGTATAAAAGGAAGTTGAATAGAAAAGAAAGTTGCATAAAATTAAAAATGGATGTTTCATAAAATTAAAAATGGAAGTTCATTAGAAACCAGTATACCTTAACAATCTATTTGGAAATTAAAAAACAAAGGAAGTTGAATAAAAATGGAAGTTGCATAAAATTAACAACGGAAGTTCATTCAAGAATATAGCGACCCCGGTCTTTTTCCCATTTGGTTGTTGTATCCGGACTTAGGTTCCGTGAATCCTGTTATTATATATTTGTTGTTGTCGTCCTTTAATTCCTCATTTTTGTGATTACAGGATGTATTAGGCGAGTTGGTTATAGGTTGGGAGTGTTTGGGAGCAAGGGGTTGCTGCCCAGAATTTTGATCCTTCGCTCGAGCGAGCAGTTTGTCGCTCGAGCGAGCTCTTTGTTTTTGGTCCTTAGCTCGAGCCAGGGTTTCTTTGCTCGAGCAAGAGACTGCGTCTAGGTTTAGACTTGAGAGCTGTATTTTTTGGCTCGAACGAGATTTCCTTCGCTCGAGCGAGCGAGGTGTATGTTTTCGAATTCTTCGCTCGAGCGAGCATTACATCGCTCGGCGTGCTTCAGGTTGTAGACACGAAGCTTGAGTTTTGGCTCGGCGAGACTTTCTTCGCTCGGCGATGATTCTTGTGTCTAGTCGGCGACCAATCATTCGCTTCGGCGAGCTGTTTTATTTAAATCTTGGCGGCGAGGGAAAAATTCAGTTTTTATTCTCTTTTGATTTCAAAACCCTAGGTCGTGTTCTCTCTCCCTCCGCTCATCTTCTCTCTTAGGTTTCATCTATTTTAGGTGTTTCTACCTAGGTTCTTCATTAAAAAGATAGAGGGTTGCGAGGGCTTTGTTTTAATCTGAGAGTTTGGCGGTTTGGAGCACTTTGGATTTTCGTCATCTTCTCCATTCAAGTTCTTCACTTCGAGGTAGGGATATCTTACTCTATCTTATAGGCTTTGTCCTAAGTTTTAGTCATTTTGATATGTTGGTGTTGTTTGGAAATTTAGGATTTCATTTATAAATTAGAAAAGGGGGGTTTTTCATCTATTAAACATCATATGTTTGTAAGTCATAAGCGACATTGATAGTATTAAATTGAGAAAATTGAACCTTAGGGTTAATTTTGAGAAAAGGAAAAGCCCTGTCGTTGTAATAAATTAATTTGTATAATTAATTTAGATAAAAGTGTGGAATTAAGTTTAATTCTTGAAATTGGGGAATTATGAGATTAAATAGTGTAGTTGGATAGTTTAATCACTCACCTATGAAAATGTTGAGTTTATATTTGTTGATACATTTATTTCCTGTTTAGAAATAACCGTTTTGGGCTATCGGTGGAAGATAGTCGTGATTGTTGTAGACATTGAATGCTGATTAGGGAAAACTAAAACTAATCACATTGAATGAGTCATTGAATATGACGGTTGAGTTAATACAGCAATTATGTGTATTGATTGAATATTGTGTATGACAGGTGTTTAATACATTGTATATGCATATTGTTTGGGAGAAGATAGGGGATGTACTCCATGGTTTGAGGGAAGATAGGGGATGGACTCTCAAACCTGTTTAGGAGGAGAAAGGGGATGGACTCCACTAGTACAGCAAACGTGTGTACTTATTGATTCTTGGAAGTGTTTTAGTACAGCAAATATGTGTACTTATCGATTTATGGAAGTATTTTAATTTGAGCCTTAGTCTTACTTGAATTGTTGATATTGGAAGTAATATTAATATGAGATGTAGTCTCATTATTAGTGTTTGGCCAGGTTCTGAGCCATGCCTGTATAAATGGAAAGTTGAATAATAATGGAAAGTGAAACATGTCATGGACATTATTATCATGAAACTGTATAATGATATAATGGATTTGTAAGTGTTAATCATCTATCGAATGCTATTGCTTTAGTCAATTCTTATATTTGGTTTAGTATACTTCTGCTGGGCTGTGGCTCACCCTATACGAGAACATCATTTTTCAGGTCCAGGTGATATGTTACCTCCAAGGACTTAGCTTGGGAGGATTTGGAGTTGAAGACTCTGTTTAGTTAGTTGTTATTTTGTTTTATTTTGATATTTCATGTAAACTCAAGCCAAGTGCTTAATGTGTAATTGAGTTAGTACTCGACTTTTGTGTCCAAGTGTTGGCTTGGAAAATTGTAAGCTGTAGGGAATCTATTTTCGATGCTACATGTAATGTCTTTTAATAAGAATACTCTGATTAATGGAATAATGTTTTGTTTTCTTATATCAATGCATGTCAATATTGTGTATATTATGGGTTTATTTTGAGGGCGTTACAAAGAAACCACTATACCTTAACGACCTATTTGGAAATTAAATAAAAAAGGAAGTTGAATAGAAAACAAAATTGAATAAAAATGCAAGTTGCCTAAAATTAACAATGGAAGTTAATTCAAGAAACCATTATACCTTAGCGATCTATTTGGAAAGTAAATAAAAAAATGAGGTTGAATAGAATATGAAATTGAATAAAAATGAAAGTTGCATAAAACTAAAAATGGAAGTTCATTTAAGAAACCACTGTACCTTAACGATCTATTTGGCAATTAAATAAAAAAGAATGTTGAATAGAAAAAGAAATTGGATAAAAATAGAAGATGAATAAAAATAAAAATGGAAGTTGCATAAAATTAACAATGGAAATTCATTCAAGAAACCACTATACCTTAACGATCTATTTGGAGATTAAATAAAAAAGAAAGTTAAATAAAAGTAAAAATGGAAGTTGCATAAAAGTAACAATGGAAGTTCATTCAATAAACGACTATACCTTAACGATCTACTTGGCAATTAATTAAAAAAAAGAAAAAAAAAAGGAAGTTGAATAGAAAAAGAAATTGAATAAAAATGGAAGGTGAATAAAAATAAAAATGGAAGTTGCATAAAATTACAAATGGAAGTTCAATCAAAAAACCACTATACCTTAACGATCTATTTGGAAATTAAATAAAAAAGGCAGTTGAATAGAAAGGAAAATTAAATAATAGTGGAAGTTCATTCAAGAAACCGTTATACCTTAACTTTCTATTTGGAAATTAAATAAAAAAAGAAGTTGAATAAAAATGGAAGTTGCATAAAATTAACAATGGAAATTCATTCAAGAAACCACCATACCTTAACGATCTATTTGGAAATTAAATAAAAAAGGAAGTTGAATAGAAAATAAAATTGAATAAAAATGCAAGTTGCCTAAAATTAACAGTGGAAGTTAATTCAAGAAAACCATTATACCTTAGCGATCTATTTGAAAGTAAATAAAAAAAATGAAGTTGGATAGAATAGGAAATTGAATAAAAATGCAAGTTGCCTAAACTTAACAATGGAAGTTAATTCAAGAAAACCATTATACTTTAGCGATCTATTTGGAAAGTAAATAAAAAAATGAAGTTGGATAGAATAGGTCGTTAGGGTATAGTAGTTTATTCGATGAACTTCAATTTTTAAGTTTATGCAATTTTCATTTTTATTTTTATTCAACTTCCGTTTTTATTCAATTTCTTTTTCTATTAAATTGCTTTTTAGTTAATTTCGAAATAGATCGTTAAGTTATAGTGGTTTATTGAATGAACTTACATTGTTAATTTTATGCAACTTCCATTTTTATTTTTATTCAACTTCCTTTTTTATTTAATTTCCAAATAGATTGTTTAGGTATAGTGGTTTCTTGAATGAACTTCCATTTTTATTTTTATGAAACTTTCATTTTTATTCAATTTCCTTTTCTATTTAACTTCCTTATTTATTTAATTTCCAAATAGATCGCTAAGGTATAATGGTTTCTTAAATGAACTTCCATTGTTAACTTGATGCAACTTTCATTTTTATTTTACTTAACTTTTATTTTTATTCATCTTCCTTTTCTATTCAACTTCATTTTTTTTATTTACTTTCCAAATAGATCGTTAAGGTATAGCGGTTTCATTCAAGAAACTTCCATTTTTATTTTTATTCAACTTACATTTTTATTCAATTTCCTTTTCTATTCAACTTCATTTTTTATTTAATTTCCAAATAGATCGTTAAGATATAGTGGTTTCTTAAATGAACTTCCATTTTTAATTTTATTGAATTTCCCCTTTTATTTTTATTCAACTTCCATTGTTATTCAATTTCATGTTCTATTCAACTTCCATTTTTATTTTATTTCCAAATAGATCTTCAAGGTATAGTGATTTCCTGAATGAATTTCGATTTTTTAATTTTATACAACTTCCCTTTTTATTTTTATTCAACTACATTTTTGTTAAATTTCCTTCTCTATTCAACTTCCATTTTTATTTTTATTCAAGTTCCATTTTTATTAATTTCCTTGTCTATGCAACTTCCATTTTCAACCAATTTCCTTTTCTATTCAACTTTTTTAATATAATTTCCAAATAGATCGTTTCTTGGTTTATTGAATGAACTTCCATTTTTAACTATATGCAACTTCTATTTTTATTTTTATACTACTTCAATTTTTTTCAATTTCGTTATCTATTCGAGTTCATTTTTTATTTAATTTCAAAATAGGACGGTTAGATACAGTGGTTTCTTGAATAAACTTCCAATGTTAATTTTATACAACTTCCATTTTTATTTTATTCAACCTCCATTTTTAGTCAATTTTTTTTCTATTCAACTTCCATTTTTATTTAATTTCCAAATTGATAAACTAAGGTATAGTGGTTACTTGAATTAACTTCCATTGTTAATTTTAGACAACTTCCATTTTTATTCAATTTTCTTTTACATTCAACTTTACTTTTTTTATCTAATTTACAAATAGCTTGTTAAGGAATAGTGGTCTCTTGAATGAACTTTCATTTTTAATTTCATGCAACTTCCATTTTTATTTTTATTCAACTTCCATTTTTATCCAATTTTCTTTTCAATTCAACTTCCATTTTTATTCAATTTCCTTTTCTATTCAACTTCCATTTTTTTATTTTATACAACTTCCATTTTTATTTTTATTCAACTGCCATTTTTATTCAATTTCCTTTTCTATTCAACTTCCATTTTTAATTTGATGCAATTTTCATTTTTATTTTTATTCAACTTCTGTTTTTATCCAATTTATTTTTTTTTTCGACTTCCTTTTTATTTCATACTCACATAAATCGTTAAGATATAGTGTTTTCTTGAATGAACTTCCATTTCAAATTTTATGCAACTTCCGATTTTATCCAATTTCCTTTTCTATTCAACATCATGTTTTATTTAATTTCCAAATAGATCATTGAAGGTATAGTAGTTTCTTGAATGAACTTGATTTTATTTTTATTCATCTTCCGATTTTATTCAATTTCCTTTTCTATTCAACTTCTTTTTTTTTTTTATTTACTTTCCAAATAAATCGTTAAGGTATAGTGATTTTTGAATGAACTTCCATTGTTAATTTTTGCAACTTCCATTTTTAATTTTATTAAACTTCCATTTTATCAATTTTCTTTTCAATTCAACTTCCTCTTTTTTTTTTTTTTTTTTAATTTCCAAATAGATCGTTAAGGTAAAGTGGTTTCTGAACGAACTTACATTTTTAATTTTATGCAACTTCCATTTTTATTGAATTTTTTTTTATTCAACTTCCATTTTGATTTAATTTCCCAATAGATCATTAAGGTATAGTGGTTTCTTGAATGAACTTCCATTTTTATTTTTAAGCAACTCCATTTTTGTTTTTATTCAACTTCCATTTTTTATTCAATTTCCTATTCTATTCAACTTCATTTTTTATTTACTTTCCAAATAGACCGTTAAGGTATCTTGGTATCTTGAATGAACTTCGATTTTTAATTTTATGCAACTTCCATTTTTCTATTCAACTTCATTTTTTATTTAACTTCCAAATCAAATCGTTAAGGTAGATTGGTTTCTCGAATGAACTTCCATTTTTATTTTTATTCAACTTCCATTTTTATTCAATTCCTTTTCTATTCAACTTACTTTTTTATTTAATTTCCAAATAGATCGTTAGGTATAGTGGTTTCTTGAATTAACTTCCATTTTTAATTTTATGCAACTTCCTTTTTTATTTTTTATTCAATTTTCTTTTCTATTCAATTTCATTTTTTATTTAATTTCCAAATAGATCGTTGAGAATAGTGCTTTCTTGAATGAACTTCCATTTTAGTTTTATCACGCTTCCATTTTTTCAATTTCCTATTTATTCAATTTGCATTTTACTTTGAATGAACTTCAATTTCTTTTTGAATGAACTTCCATTTTTAATTTTATTCAATTTCCATTTTTATTTAATTTCCAAATAGATTGTTAAGGTATAGTGGTTTCTTGAATGAACTTCCATTTTTCATTTTATGCAACTTCCATTTTTATTTTTATTCAACTTCCATTTTTATTCAATTTCCTTTTCTATTCAATTTCCATATTTATTCAATTTACTTTTCTATTCAATTTTCTTTTTTATTTAATTTCTAAATAGATCGTTAAGGTATACTGGTTTTTTGAATGAACTTGCATTTTTAATTTTATGCAACTTCGTTTTATTCAATTTCATTTTTCTATTCAATTTCCATTTTTTATTTAATTTCCAAATAGATCGTTAATGCATAGTGGTTTTTTGAATGAACTTCCAATGTTAATTTTATGCAACTTCCATTTTTATTTTTATTCAGCTTAAATTTTTATTCAATTTCTTTTTTTATTCAACTTCCTTTTATATTTAATTTCCAAATAGATCGTTAAGGTATTGTGATTTCTTGAATGAACTTACATTTTTAATTTGATGCAATTTTCATTTTTATTTTTATTCAACTTCCGTTTTATTCAATTTCTTTTTCTATTAAACTTCCTTTTTATTTAATTTTAAAATAGATCGCTAAGTATAGTGGTTTCGGAATGAACTTCCATTTTAAATTTTATACAATCGCCATTGTTATTTTTATTCAATTTCAATTTTTATTAAATATCCTTTTCTATTAAACTTTCTTTTTTATTTAATTTCCAAATAGATCGTTAAGGTGGAGTGGTTTCTTAAATGAACTTCCATTGTTAATTTCATACAACTTCCATTTTTATTCAATTATTTTCTCTTCAACTTCCTTTTCTATTTAATTTCCAAATAGATCATTAAGGCATAGTGGTTTTTTCAATGAACTTCCATTTTCAATTTCATACAACTTCCATTTTTGCTTTTATTCAACTTCCATTTTTATTCAATTTCCTATTCTATTCAACTTCTTTTTTTATTTAATTTCCAAATAGATCGTTAAGATATAGTGGTCTCTTGAATGAACTTGCATTTTCAATTTTATTCAACTTCAATTTTTATTCAATTTCCATTTCTATTCAACTTCCTTTTTCTTTTTGAATTTCGAAATAGATCGTTAAAGTTGTAGTGGTTTCTTGAATGAACTGGCCTATTTTAAAATTTTACAACTTTCATTTTATTTTATTCATTTTCTTTTTCTATTCAACTTCCATTTTTATTCAATTTTCTTCTCAATTTCAACTTATTTTTTTATTTAATTTTAAATAGATTATTTATGGTTTAGTGGGTTTTTTGAATTAACTTCCATTGTTAATTTTAGGCAACCTTCCATTTTTATTTTTATTCTAAGCTGTCTCCTTTTTTTATTTAATTTCCAAATAGATCGTTAGGTATAGTGGTTTCTTGAATGAACCTCCATTTTTAATTTTATGCGACATCCATTTTATTTTTATTCAACTTCCATTTTTATTCAATTCCTTTTTTATTTAATTTCAATATAGATCTTTTAGGGTATAGTGGTTTCTTGAATGAATTTCCATTTAATTAATTTTTATGCAACTTCCATTTTAATTTTTTATTCAACTTCCTTTTTTTTATTAAATTTCCTTTTCTATTCAACTTCTTTTTTTTTTTTTATTAATTTCAAATAAATACACGTTAAGGTATAATGGTTTCTTAAATGAACTCTCATTGTTAATAACTTCCATTTTATTTTCATTTTTATTTATTAACTTCCATTTTATTCAACTTGCTTTTTTATTCAATTTCCGAATAGATCGTTAAGGTATAGTGGTTTCTTGAATGAACTTCCATTTTACGATATTATGCAACTTCCATTTTATATTTAATTTCCTTCTTTCTATTCAACTTCTTTTTTGGCTTAATTTTCAAATAGATCGAACTAAGGTATAGTGGTTTCTTCAATGAGACTTCCATTATTAAATTTTATGCAACTTTGCATTTTTATTTTTATTAAATTTTCAACTTTTATGCAATTTACTTCAGCCTATTCAACTTCCTTTTTTATTTAATTTCCAAATAGATCGTTAAGGTATAGTGGTTTCTAGAATGAACTTCTATTGTTAATTTTATGCAACTTCCATTTTTATTTTATTCAACTTCCATTGTTATTCAAATTTCTTTGTTCTATTCAACTTTCTATTTTATTTACTTTCCAAATGTAGTCGTTAAGGTATAGTGGTTTCTTGAGATTAACTTCCATTATTAATTTTCGACAACTTCATTTTATTCAACTTTTTTTTTATTTAATTTCCAAATAGATCGTTAGGGTATAGTAGTTTATTGGATGAATTTCAATTTTTAATTTTATGCAACTTCCATTTTATTTTTATTCAACTTCGATTTTTATTCCTAAATTTTCTTTTTTATTTAATTTCCAAATAGATGAGTTAATTGTATAGTGATTTCTTGAATGACTTCCATTGTTAATTTTATGCTTAACTTCCATTTTATTTTTATTCAACTTTCATTTTTATTCAATTTCCTTTTCTATTCAATTTTCTTTTTTTTATTTAATTGCCAGGCCATAGATCATTAAGGGTATAGTGGTTTCTTGAATTAACTTTCATAGATTAATTCCTATTGAATTTCCTTTTTATTTTATGCAACTTCCACTTTTACTTCAATTTCCTTCTATTAGAGCTTCTTTTTTCATTTAATTTCCAAATAGTCGTTAAGATATAGTGTTTTCTTGAATAAACTTCCATTTTAAATTTTGAAGGAACTTGCATTTTTATTCAATTTTATTTTCTATTCAACTTATTTTTTATTTAATTTCCAAATAGATCGTTATGGGTATAGTGGTTTCTTTTGATTGAACTTCCATTGTTAATTTTATAACTTCCAATTTTTATTTAAGTTGAATAAAATTAAAAATATCAGTTTCTTGAATGAACTTACATTGTTGATTTTATGCAACTTCCATTATTTTATTCAATTTCCTATCTATCTTTCTCTTTTTACTTAATTTCCAAATTGATCGTTAATGTATAGTGGTTTTTGAATAAACTTTCATTTTTAATTTGTGCAATCTTCATTTTTGTTTTATTCAATTTTCTTTTCTATTCAATCGCTTCTTTTTTATTAATTTTAATAGATAAATTAAGGTATAGTGGTTTCTGTAAATGAACTTCCATTTTTATTAAAACTTCTTTTTTTTTTTAATTTTAAAATTGATCGTTTATGTATGAAATTAAAATTGAAGTTTATTCAAAAACCACTCTACCTTAACGATTTATTTAGAAATCAAATAAAAATGAAGTTAAGCAGAAAATGAAATTGAATAAAATAAGGATTGAATAAAAATATAAATGGAAGTTATATAATTAAAAATTGAAATTTATTCAAAAACCACTTACCTTAACGATCCTATTTGGAAATCAAATAAAAAATGAAGTTGAATAGAAAAGGAATTGAATAAAAATGGAAGTTACGTATGAAATTAAAAGTGGATGTTCATTCAAGAAACCACTATACATGCTAACGATCAATTTAGAAATTAAATAAAACAAAGTTAGTAGGAAAAGTGAATAAAAATGAATTTGTATAAAATTTAAAATGGAAATTCATTCAAGAAAGCACTATACTTTTAATTTATTCAACTTAAACAAAATGGAAGTTGCATACATGTATGAGTGATTTTTTCCGACCACTGCCCAAGCAGTAACGGTTTGGAGAGCCTTGGCGGTAGAATAGATGGCACACAGGTGAGCCTGCAAGCGAGAAATATAAGAATCGCATGGTGGTTTAGGCCACCAGGGGAAACCGACGATCAAGTCGGTATACTCTCCTCAAAAAGATAAATCAAGTGCTAAACTCACAAACACAGGGTATCACAAAGCATGCCAACCAAACCCATGGTGGGTGCCTCTCACCTCTTGACGGATTATAGCCAATACAATCCTAGTCCCAATAGGGCTGGCCCTAATGTACTCGGGGATTCTGCTAATCTGGGGACTCTCAGTGGGATTAGGATAAACTCTAGAGTCTTATCTTTACACCCAAACTGAAGTGATCTTCTCCCAATCTAGGACTCTTGTCCTCATCCGAGGTTGAGTTCCTCTTCACATTACAGGACTCTTGTCCCCTATCGCTTATAGTTCAATCATCTTGAAGGAAGCAACTTTCGGCCTCATAAGATGGCTGTGTGTGAAGACACGTGGCACTGGTGACATGGCGTCTCATCATCTCTCCCAGCACTGGGTTCTGTGGGTGATGGAACTACTTTCTCAGTCAGTGCCTCAAGGTTTACTGGACTTTCTTGTCCACTAAACCATGCCTTCAGCCTTGAGTCTCCTGGCAGGGTTGGGACATTGTTGTGGCTCAGCTTTTGCTTGCTCCACTCCTCTGAGTTCTCAATTTCAGATTATCATTTCTGGGCAGAATATTATAGAGCGTTAATTTTCTGTGACCAGGTTCATAAACTCTTTACTTTGCTAAACTCAATATTTTATAACTCTTAAGAATCATTTTATTTTACTCTGGTATATTTATATTTTTAGGTTTTTGAATTATTTATTTCTTCTTTATTCTTGTCATATCCTCTTTATTTGTATGCGTGTTTGGTACTTTTCTTGTTCTTCACATTCTCACATAGTGCCTAGCATAACTTTATTTTATAAATCTTCTTGATACGTTTTTCTCTTTTTTTCATTCAATCCTGGCTTTTTTCCTTTCTACAGCTCTTTGGCTTCGTCATCGTGTGTTCCAGCTTATTTGTGCCGTTCCTTTTCTAGATGAGCTTTAGTCCTTTTGTCGTGTCGTCGGTTTCCAGCAATTCTCATTCAGGCTTTTGCTTTTTACTACGGTAAGCCCTTTAATTCCTCCAGGTTTTATTACTTGTTGCTTTCAAAGCTCTACTTCATTGTTAATCACCGTTATTTGTTTCCAAATCATCTTCTTGAATACCTTTGTTCACATATCATTGATTTACTTGCTTTGTTCTTGACAACACACCTCTCTATCTTTTGTTTTGAACACTTTGTTCCACTTTTCTTGCTATTTCTTAAAGTCTGTATTTACTGTCTTTTTAGGTTTTTTGCTTTCAATCTGCCTTCAAAAACTCAGGGTGCGATACAATAGATTGATCCAAATACCCAGGAAATTTATATTGGCTCGTGCATTTGAGATGGGCTGTGAGAAGTTAACTAAAACATCTTAGGGGTGAGATTTACAACTGCAATCAAAATGTGTTTACTTGAAATTGATGCGAGGAGTAACGGTGAAAAACTCCTCAGCCAATGCTGCGGTGAACCATCTCATAAATGCAGCCGAAGCTGATGAATCCCGATCAAGCGTTCTTGCTTTTGGTCCCCCTAAACTTCTTTAAGGTCTTCATTTACATGCTTACTAACCTTACATTTCTTGTCAAACTAATTGGGTCATCTCCCGGATAATCATATCTCGGAAAGCGATCTTTCGATTCATTATCTAGAGCTATACCAAACTTGTGAAGTGCTTTAGAATTTCAACAAGTGGTAGACTTCATAATCTTCGGTTAACTCATCTTGCAATTTGCTCAAAAATTTCAACAAGTGTTATCATTCCCTTCTCTGCATCTTCTCCTTTGCCCCTAATGTGAGCATAGAGGTTGCCGGGATCACATTAAAGAGGTAACCCGTCTTGTATCCTAAACCTTATGTGTTCTTCTTTTACCGATCATGTTAACATTATTTAATCCTTACCCAGACCCTCTTTCTCTTGGCCTTTGCAGAGCTATCTATATTGTTTCTTGAAGTATTTATTCCTTTCTGAATTACGGTCGCATAAGCGTGCCAGTTTCCAAAGCAGTTTGACTCAGATGAATCTTTTAGACATTTAAACTTTGCAATGCTCTTTAACTTGTAAATTCTCTTGGGAATTTCAACAAGTCTTCATCATTCTTCATTCTCGATTTACCTTTCTTATTATAAACTTTTCTCGGGTTTCAACATCATCTCGTACCCGGTTTGAGCATCATCTCGTTTAACCCGGTTAAACATCATCTCATAACCGGTTGCAAGCATCACCTCAGTTAACCGGTTAAACATCAACCTAACTAACCGGTTAGCATCTGTCAAACTGCTTGATTTAATCATTTTCCTGCCTCCTTATACGTTGTGCTCTTGTACCTTTAGGCAATCATTAAGCTTCTACTACACTCTCGTTAGATGTGCCCTTTATTCTTGAATCTTTCTCTAATTCAACTTTCCTTCTCTGAATCTTCCATGCTTTTGTCTTTTCTTAGATTGCCTTGGTATGATTCTCCTTGGGAAAGAATATTACCATACTGTTCTTTTACTTCTTTGTGCAATCTTCTATAATAACTACAAACTTTACTTAACTTTTCATGAATTTCAACAAGTATATATGCTTATAAACTTTTCTCAAATTTCAACAAGTGTTTAAACAAATTTCTCTTTAACATTGCTACAAATTTTTTAAAATATCAACTTCACCAATTTCAACATGTGAAAACATCACATCATCTCGTTTTAACCAACTTGTAAATTGCTACAAATTTCAACAAGCGATAGACAATGATCTCGGTCTATCTTCAACTTGTAAATTGCTACAAATTTCAACAAGCGATAGACAATGATCTCGGTCTTTCTTCAACTTGTAAATTGCTACAAATTTCAACAAGCAATAAGGAATGGTTTCAGCTCAACAACTTGTAAATTGCTACAAATTTCAACAAGTGTTAAGGAATCTTTGGTCTTAACTTCGGTTAAGAATCTTCATCTTCTTAGTTTAACATCTTCTTGGTTTAACTTTTATCCTCCTTCTATACTTGAATGTCATCTCCCCTATCTTTGCATCCTCCTTCCATACCGGAGGTCATCTTTGTTGTAGTATCTTAGCCATCTATTCTTCTTTCTTTAATTGTATGAGTGATTTTATATAAGAATCTATCTCTCAAAGATAAATCAAGTGCTAAACTCACAAGCTTGAGTATCAAAAGCATACCTTAAACCCATGATTAGGATAAACTCTCTAAGAGTCTTATCTTTAAGTCTTCTCCCAATCTAGGACTCTTGTCCATATCCAAGTTGAGTTCCTCTTCATTCTAGGACTCTTGTCATAAAATTAAAAATGGAAGTTCATTCAAGAAACCACTATACCTTAACGATCTATTTGGAAATGAAATAAAAAAGGAAGTTGAATAGAAAACAAAATTGAATAAAAATGCAAGTTGCCTAAAATTAACAATGGAAGTTAATTCAAGAAACCAATATATTTTTATTCAATTTCCTTTTCTATCCCGTAAATAGAAAAGGAAATTGAATAAAAATGGAAGTTGAATAAAAATAAAAATGAAAGCTGCATTAAATTAAAAAGGAAAGTTCATTCGAGAAACCACTATCCCTTAACGATCTATTTGAAAATTAAATAAAAAAGGATGTTGAATAAAAATAAAAATGGAAGTTGCATGAAAATTGAAAATAGAAGTTCATTCAAGAAACCACTATACCCTAAAGAACTATTTGGAAATTAAATAAAAAAGGAAGTTGAATAAAAATGAAAGTTGCATAAAATTAAAAATGAAAGATGTATAAAATTAAAAATGGTAGTTCATTGAAGAAACCAGTATACCTTAACGATCTATTTGGAAATTAACTAAAAAAGGAAGTTGAATAGAAATGAAAATTGAATAAAAATTGAAGTTGAATAAAAATAAAATTGAAGTTGCATAAAATTAACAATGGAAGTTCATTCAAAAACCACTATATCGTTAGCGATCTATTTGGAAATTAAATAAAAAAGGATTGTAATAGAACAGGAAATTGAATAAAATGGAAGTTCATTCAAGAAACCACTATACCTTAATAAATTATTTGGAAATTAAATAAAAAAGGAAGTTGAATAGAAAAAAGGAAGTTGAGATGAAAGAGAGGAAGTTGAATAAGAAAATAAGAAAATAGGAAGCTCGCGTTAAAAATTAAGAAAATGGAAGTTCCACTCAAGAAACTACTATAACAACGATCTATTTGAAAATTAAATAAAAAGGAAGTTGAATAAAATAAAAATGGAAGTTGCATAAAATTAAAAATGAAAGTTCATTCAGAAACCACCATACCTTAACGATCTATTTGGGTGATAAGTAAATAAAAAGAAGTTGAATTGAAAGAGGAAATTGAATAAAAATGGAAGTTGAATAAAAATAAAATGAAAGTTGCATTAAATTAAAAAGGGAAGTTTCATTAGAAACCACTGTCTTAACGATCTGTTGGAAATTAAATAAAAAGGATGTTGAGATAAAAATAAACATCAATGGAAGTTGCATGAAAATTGAAAATGGAAGTTCATTCAAGAAACCACTATACCCTAAAGATCTATTTGGAAATTAATAAGGAAGTTGAATAAATAATGAAAGTTGCATAAAATTAAAAATAAAAGTTGTATAAAATTAAAAATGGTAGTTCATTGAAAAGAAACCGGTATACCTTAACGATCTATTTGGAAATTAACTAAAAATGGAAGTTGAATAGAAAATGGAAATTGAATAGAAATTGGGAAGTTGAATAAAAATAAAAATTGAAGTTTATAAAATTAACAATGGAAGTTCATTCAAGAAACCACTACTCGTTAGCGATCTATTTGGAAATTAAGTAAAAAAAAAGTTGAATAGAAAAGAAATTGAATAAAAATGGAAAGTTCAAATTTCGAAACTATACCTTAATAAATTATTTTGGAAATTAAATAAAAAGGGAAGTTGGGAATAGAAAAAGAAAGTTGAATGAAAGGGAAGTTGAATAAAAATAAAAATGGGAGCTCTGCGTAAAGGAAATTAAAAGATGGAAGATTCATTCAAGAAACTACTATAACTAACGATCTATTTGAAAATTAAATAAAAAGGAAGTTGAATAAAATTAAAAAGTAGAAAGAAGTTGCATAAAATTAAAATGCAAGTTCATTCCAAGAAACCACCATACCTTAACTATCTATTTGGTATTAAATAAAAAGGAAGTTACCCAGAATAGAAAAGGAAATTGAATAAAAATGGAAGTTGAATAAAATAAAATAGTTGCATTAAATTAAAAGGAAGTTCATTTTGACGAAACCACTGTCTTAACGATCTATTTGGAAATTAAATAAAAAAGGATGTTAGAATAAAAATAAAAATAGAAGTTGCATGAAGAATTGAAAATGGAAGTTCATTGAAACCTTTTAAGCACCCTAAAGATCTATTTGGAAATTAAATAAAAGTTTGAAAACTAAAAATGGGAAGTTGCATAAAATTAACAATGAAAATTCATTTAAGAAGCCACTATACCTTAACGATCTAATTAGAAATTAAATAAAAAAGAAAGTTAAATAGAAAAAAAAATTGAATAAAAATAGAAGTTGCATAAAATTAACAATCAAAGTTCATCCAAGAAACCACTATACCTTACGATCTATTTGGAAATTTAAATAAAAAGCGAAGTTGAATAAAAAAATAAAAAAGGAAGTTAATACAAAATTAAAAAATGGAAGTTCAAATTGAGGAAACCTTGATTGCACTTAATGATCTATTTTAAAATTAAATAAAAATGAACTCGAGATAGAAAAAGCGAAATTGAATAACTACAACAAGTTAAATAAAAATAAAAATTGAAGTTGCATAAAATTAACAATGTAAGTTCATTTAAGAAACCACTATACATACTTGATCTATTACAGGAAATTGATAAAAAGGAAATTAGTACAAAGGACATTGAATCAGAATGGAAGTTAAATAAAATAAAAATGGAAGTTCCATAAAATTAAAAATGGAAGTTCATTCAAGAAACCATTATATCTTAACGATCTATTCAAATTAAATAAAAGATGAAGTTGAATAGAAAGGAAATCAGAATCCCAAAATGGAAGTAGAATAAAAATAAAATGGAGGAGTTGCATAAAATTAACGCGGAAGTTCATTCAAGAAACCACTAGTACATACTCAACGATCTATTTGGAAATTACATAAAAAATGAAGTTGAATAGAATATGAAATTGAATAAAAATACAAGTTGAATAAAAACAAAATGAAAGTTGCATAAAATTAAAATGGAAGTTCATTCAGAAACCACCATAGGTTTAACGATCTATTTGGAAATTAGCGAGAGAAAGGAGAGCGAATAGAAAAAAGAAATTGAATAAAAAGCGGAAGTTGAATAAAAATAAAAATGAAAATTGTATCAAATTAAAATATGAAAGTTCATTCAAAAAAACCACTATATCCTACCGAATCTATTTGGAAATTAAAAAAAAAAAAGCGGGTTGAATAGAAAAAGTAAAAATGAATAAAAGTTGAACTTTAATAAAAATAAAAATGGATGTTGCATAAAATTAACAATGGAAGTTCATTCAAGTAACCCATTTATACCTTAGCAGAATCTATTTGGAAAGTAAATAAAAAAAATGTAGTTGAATAGAATAGGAAATTGAATAAAAGTGGAAGTTGTCTAAAATTAACAATGAAAGTTAATTCAAAGAAACCACTATACCTATAACAATCTATTTGGAAGTTGAATAGGAAACAAATTGAATAAAAAAAAGAAGTTGCATAAAATAAAAAATGGAAGTTGCATAAAATTAACAATGGAAGGTCGAGTCCAAAGATACTACTATACCTTAACGATCTATTTGTAAAATTAAGTAAAAAAAGGAAGTGCAATAGAAAGATTGAAGAAAAATTGAATGAGACAAGGAAATTGAATAAAAATGGAAGTGGAATAAAATTAAAAATGGAAGTTCATTCCAAGAAACCACTATACCTTAACGATCTATTTGGAAATTAAAAAAAAAAAAAAAAAGGATTGAATGGACAAGTAAAATTGAATAAAAGTTGAAGTTCAATAAAATAAAAATGGAAGTTGCCTTAAATTAACAATGGAAGTTAATTCAAGAAACCACTATATATGCTTAACGATCTATTTGGAAATTAAATAAAAAAGTTGAATACAAAACAAATTGAATAAAAATGCAAGAGTTGCCTAAAATTAACAATGGAGTTAATTCAAGAAACCATTATACCTTAGCGATCTATTTGGAAAGTAATATATAAAAAAAATGAAGTTGAATAGAATAGGAAATTGAATAAAAATGGAAGTTCTTTCAAGAAACCACTATACATATGATTTATTTGTAGAAATTAAAAAAGAAGAGAAGTTGAATAGAAAAAGGAAATTTAATAAAAAAGGAAGTTGAATAAAAAGAAAAATGGAGAGTTGCATAAAAGGTAAAAATGGAAGTTCATTCAAGAAACCACTATGCTTGTGCGTGGCAGTTATTTGGAGAATTAAATAAAAAAAAAAAGGAAGTTGAATAGAAAAGGAAGTTGAATAGAAAAGAAAATTGAATAAAAATTGAAGTTGAATAAAAATAAAAATGGATGTTGCATAAAATTAAAAATGGAAGTTGCATAAAATTAAAAATTAAAGTTCATTCAAGAAACCACTATACCTTGACGATCTATTTGGAAATTGAATAAAAAAAAGAAGTTCAATAAAAAAGAAAATTGAATAAAAATGGAAGTTGTATAAAATTAAAAATGGAAATTCATTCAAGAAAAATGGAAGTTGCATAAAATTAAAAATAAGAGTTATAATTAGTTTCTTGAATAATTTCAATTTTTAATTTTATGTAAACTTTGTTTTAATTTTATTAATTTTTATTTCAATTTTCTTTTCTATTCAACTTCACTTTTGATTTCTTTAATTTCTAAATAAATCGTTGGAAAATTAAAATGGATGTTTCATAAAATTAAATGAAAGTTCATTGAAACTTCACCCTCTCTACGTTAACAATCTATTTGGGAAATTAAAAAAAACAAAGGAAGTTGAATAAAATGGGAAGTTGCCTAAAGTTAACAATGGAAGTTTATTCAAAGAAACCACTATAACCTTAACGATCTATTTGAAAATTAAATAAAAAGGAACTTGAATAAAAATAAAAATTGAGAGTTGCATAAAATTAAAAATAGAGCATTAAATTGAATAAAAAATTGAAATTGAATAAAATTAAAAGTGGAATGTTCATTCAAGAAACCGCACTATACGTTAACGATCAATTTGGAAATTAAATAAAAAAAAGATAGATAGAAAAAACAAATTGAATAACAATGGAAATTAAATAAAAAAGGAAGTTGAATACAAATGGAAATTGGATAAAAATTGAAGTTGAATAAAAATAAAAATGGAAGTTGCGTAAAACTTACAATGGAAGTTCTTTCAAGAAACTACTATAACTTAACGATCTATTTGGAAATTAAATTAAAATAGAAATTGAATAGAAAAGGAAATTAGAATAAAAATAAAAGTCAAATAAAATAAAAATAGAAGTTGCATAAAAATTAACAATAAAATTTATTCAAGAAACCATTATACCCTAACGGTCTATTTGAAAATTAAAGTAAAAAAAAGCGAAGTTGAATAGAAAAGAAAATTGAAGAAAAATGAAAGTTGCATAAAATTAAAATCGAGTTGCATAAGATTAAAATGAAGTTCATTCAAAAACCACTATACCCTACTGATCTATTAAAATTAAATAAAAGGAAGTTTAAGAGAAAATAATAATTGAATAAAAAAATGGAAGTTGAATACAAATAAAATGGAAGATTGTATGAAATTAAAATGGAAGTTCATTCAAAAACCACTCTACCTGATCTATTTGGAAATTAAATAAAAAAATGAAGTTACGAATAGAAAATTGAATAAAAATAAAAATGGATGTCGCATAAAATTAAAAATGTAAGTTAATTCAAGAAACCACCATACCTTAACGATCTATTTGGAAATTAAATAAAAAAAGAAGTTGAATAGAAAAGGAAATTGAACAGAAAACAAAATTAAATAAAAATGGAAGTTACATAAAATTAAAAATGGATGTCCATTTGAGAAACCACTATATCCTAATGATTTATTTGGAAATTGAATAAAAATGGAGGATTCTAAAAATTAACAATGGAAGTTAATTCAGTAACCACTATACTTATACTTGATTTATTTGGAAAGTAAATAAAAAATGTAGTTGAATAGAGATAGGAAATTATAAAATTTAAAATGGAAGTTATAAAAAAAATTAAAAATGGCAATTCATTCAAAAAACTACTATATCTTAACGATCTATTTGAAAAGATTAAATAAAAAAGGATTGAATAGAAAAGGAAATTGAATAAAAATAAAGTTGAGATAAAAATAAAATGGAAGTTAGGAAAATTAAGAGTGAAGTTCATCCATCAAACTACTATCACCCTAACGATCCTATTTGAGTAAATAAAAAGGACTAGATTTGATAAGAAAATGAAATTGAATAAAATGGGAAGTTGAGCAGGACACAAGAAAATTGAATAAAAATGGATTGAATAGAAGGAAATTTAACAAAAAAGGTAACAGACAAAAAAGAAAATGAAGTTGGATAAAATTAACAATGAAGTTCATTCAATAAAAACCACTATAATAATAATCTATTTGGAAATTAAATAAAAGATGTTGAATAGAAAGGAAATTAGATAAAAATAGAAGATGAATAAAAATAAAAATGGAAGTTGCATAAAATTAACGTGGAAGTTCTTTCAAGAAACACTATGCCCTTAACGATCTGTTTGAAATTAAGAAATAAAAAAAAAAATTGAATAAAATGGAGTTGAAAAAATAAAATAGGTTATAAAATTAACAAATAGGTTCGTTAATAAACCTTATAACTTAGCGATCTATTTTGAAATTAAATAAAAAAGAAGTTTAAATAGAATGAAATTGAATAAAAATGAGTTGAATGAAATAAAATGGAGATTGCATAAAATTGAAATTGAGTTCAATTTCGGCTTTCTTTTATTTAAATAGTTAAGGTATAGAAACTCTTGAATAATTTCCATTTTTAATTTTAATAAACTTCATTTTATTATTAAATTTTACAAATATATCGTTAGGGTATAGTGGTTTCTTGAATGAACTTACATTGTTAATTTTGTGGAACTTCCATTTTTATTTTTATTCAACTTCCATTTTTAGTTTTATGCAACTTCCATTTTCATTCAATTTCATTTTCTATTCAACTTCTTTTTTTTTCTTTAATTTCCAATAGATCGTTAAGGTATAGTGGTTTCTTAAATGAACTTCATTTTTATTTTTATTCAACTTCCATTTTTATTCAATTTCCTTTTCTATTGAATTTCTTTTTTATTTAATTTCCAAATAGATCGTTAAGGTATAGTAGTTTCTTGAATGAACTTCCAATGTTAATTTTATGCAACTTTAATTTTATTCAATTTTGTTTTCTATTCAACTTCCTTTTTTATTTAATTTCTAAATAGATTGTTAAGGTATAATGGTTTTTTGAATGAACTTCCATTTTTAATTTTATTCAACTTCCTTTTTTTATTTAATTTCCAAATTGATCATTAACGTATAGTGGTTTTTGAATGAACTTCCAGTTTTATTTTTATGCAACTTCCATTTTTATTTAATTTCGTTTTCTTTTCAACTTCCTTTTTTTTTATTTAACTTCCAAATAGAACGTTAAGGTATAGTGGTTTCTTAAATGAACTTCCATTTTTAATTTTATTCCAAATAGATCGCTAAGGTATAGTGGTTTCTTGAATTAACTTCCATTTTTATTTTTATTCAACTTCCATATTTATTCAATTTACTTTTCAATTCAACTTCTTTTTTTATTTTATTTCCAAATAGATCGTTAAGGTATAGTGGTTTCTTGAATGAACTTCCATTGTTAATTTTATGCAACTTCCATTTTTATTTTTATTCAACTTCAATTTTATTCAATTTCCATTTCTATTCAACTTCCTTTTTTATTTAATTTCCAAATAGATCGTTAAGGTATAGTGCTTTCTAGAATGAACTTCTATTGTTAATTTTATGCAACTTCCATTTTTATTTTTATTCAACTTCCATTTTTATTTAATTTTCTTTTCTATTCAACTTCTTTTTTTATTTAATTTCCAAATAGATCGTTAAGGTATAGTGGTTTATTCAATGAACTTACATTGTTAATTTTATGCAACTTCCATTTTTATTCAACTTCCTTTTTTTTAATTTTCAAATAGATCGTTAAGGTATGGTGGTTTCTTGCATTTTTATTTTATTCAACTTTCATTTTTTATTTTTATGCAACTTCCATTTTTATTTTTATTCAACTTCAATTTTTATACAATTCTCTTTTCCATTCAACTTCATTTTTTATTTAATTTCCAAATTGATCGTTAAGGTATAGTGGTTTCTTGAATTAACTTCCATTGTTAAATTTAGGTAACTTCCATTTTTATTTTTATTCATCTTCCATTTTTATTCAACTTCCATTTTGAATTTATTCAACTTCTATTTTTATTCAACTTCCTTTTTTATTTTTATTCAACTTCCATATTTATTCAATTTCCTTTTCTATTCAACATCCCTTTTTATTTAACTTCATTTTCTATTCTACTTCCTTTTTTATTCAATTTCCTTTTCTATTCAACTTTCTTTTATATTTAATTTCCAAATAGATCATTAAGTTCTAGTGGTTTCTTAAATGAACTTACATTGTTAATTTTATGCAACTTCCACTTTTATTTTTATTCGATTTTATTTAATTTCCAAATTGATCGTTAAGGTATAGTGGTTTCTTGAATGAACTTACATTGTTAATTTTATTCAACTTCCATTTTTATTCAATTTTATTTTCTATTCAACTTCCATTTTTTATTTAACTTCCTTTTTATTTAATTTCCAAATAGATCGTTAATGTATAGTGGTTTATTGGATGAACTTCATTTTTATTTTTATTCAACTTCCATTTTTATTCAAGTAAATCATTAAGGTATATTTTCTTGAATGAACTTCCATTTTATTTTTAGTCAACTTGCATTTTATTTTTATTCAACTACCTTTTTGTTAAAATTCATTATATTCAGCACAATTTTATTATAGCCAAAATCATTTTGTTTATGCAACTTCCATTTTAATTCAAAAACCGTATACCTTAAGCGAAACCACTAGATTGCGGTCCAATTTGGATTTAATTTCCAAATAGATCGTTAAGTTATCTTGGTTTTATTTATGCAACTTCCATTTTATTTTTATTTGTTTTAATTTCCTATTCAATTTCTTTTCCTTCAACTTCATTTTCTCCAATTTTCATTTTCTATTTAACCACTTTTTTATTCAATTCTACTTTATTTCCATGTTTTATTTATTTCCAAATAGATTGTTAGGTATAGTGGTTTCTTAGACCAGACTTCCACTTTTATTTTTGTTCAACTTTCTTTTTTTGTTTTAATTTCCAAGCAGAGATCGTTAAGGTATTATGGTTTCTTGAATGAAGTTCATTGTTAATTTTAGCTGCTTCAATTTATATTTTATTCCTTCCATTTTATTAATTTCCTTTTCTATTCAACTTCATTTTTCTTTAATTTTAAAATGATTGTTGAATATAGTAGTTTCTTGAATGAACATTTTATTTATACTTAACATCATTTTTATTTTTTATTCCAACTTTCATTTTTATTCAAAATTGGTCGTTGGTATAGCGGTTTCTTGAATGAACTCAATTTTAATTTTATGCAAATTTCATTTTATTTTATTCAACTTCCATTTTATTCAACTTTTTTTATTCAATTTCTTTTTCTATTAATTCTATTTTCCATTCAACTTCTTTTTATTTAGAAAATTTTCAAATAGATACGTTAAGTTATAGTGGTTTTTCTGAATGAACTTCCTTTTTACTTTTATTCAACTTCATTTTATTGAGTTTCCTTTTTCTACTCAACTTCCTTTTTTATTTTATTCAACTTCATTTTTATTAATTTCTTTTTTATACATGCCATTATTATTCAATTTTGTTTTTCTATTCAGCACTTTTTATTTAATTTCCAAATAGATGGAATTAGGTATAGTGGTTTCTTGAATAAACTTTTATTGTTAATTTTATGCAACTTCATTTTATTTTTATTCACTTCCATTTATTCAATTTCCTTTTCTAATGAACTTGTTTTTTTATTTAATTTCCAAATAGATCAGATTTCCGGAATCACGATTGGTTCTCTTGGAATGAACTTTCATTTTTGATTACATATGCAACTTTCATTTTTTATTCAGAATTTCCCTTTCTATTCAACTTCCATTTTTATCAATTTCATTTTCTATTCAACTTCCTTTTTATTCAATTCGTATTTTCTATTGAACTTCCATTTTGTTATTTAATTTCCAAATAGATTGTTAAGGTATAGTCAGTTTCTTGAATGAACTTCCATTTTTATTTTTGTTCAACTTTCTTTTTATTTAATTTCCAAATAGATCGTTAAGGTATAGTAGTTTCTTGAATGAACTTCGATTTTATTTTTATTCAACTTCCATTTTATTCAATTTCCTTTCTATTCAACTTCCTTTTTATTTTAATTTCTAAATAAATGCGTTAGGTATAGTGGTTTCTTAGAATGAACTTCCACTTATATTTTTATTCAACTTACATTTTTATTCAATTTTCTTTTCAATTTAACTTCTTTTTTATTTAATTTCCAAGTAGATCGTTAAGGTATAGTGGTTTCTTAGATGAACTTCAATTGTTAATTTTATGCAACTTCCATTTTTATTCAATTTCCTTTTATTAAGGTATAGTGGTTTCTTCAATGAACTTACATTGTCAATTTTATTAGACTTCATTCTCTATTCAACTTTCTTTTTATTTAATTTCCAAATAGATCGTTAAGGTAATATGGTTTCTTGAATGAACTTCCATTGTTATTTTTATGCAACTTCCATTTTTAATCAACTTCCTTTTTCATTTAATTTCCAAATAAATCGTTATGGTTTTTGAATGAACTTCAATTTTTAATTTTATGCAACTTCCATTTTTATTTTATTCAACTTCCTTATCTAATCAACTTCCATTTTTATTTTTTAGTATTTTATTCAATTTCAATTTTCTATTCAACTTCCTTTTATTTTATTCAACTTCCATTTTTGTTTTATTCAATTTCCTTTGCTATTCAACTTCCATTTTATTCAATTCTATTTTCTATGTAACTTTAATTTTTTATTTTCATTCAACTTTCTTTTTTATTTTTATTCACCTTCCTTTTTTAGTTAATTCTATTTTCTATTCAACTTATTTTTTTATTTAATTTCCATTTTTATTCAATTTGCTTTTCCATTCAACTTCTATTTTATTTAATTTCCAAATAGATGGTTAATAAAATAAAAATGGAAGTTCATAAAATTAACAATGTAAGTTCATTTAGAAACCATAACATAACGTTCTGTTTGGAAATTAAATAAAAAATGAAGTTGAATAGAAAAAAAATTGAACAAAACAGAAGTTGAATTTGCCTAAAATTAAAAATGGAAGTTCATTCAAATCACTATACCATAGCGGCTCTATTTGGAAATTAAATAAAAAGGAAGTTGAATAAAATAAAATGGAAGTTGCACAAAATTACAATGGAAGTTAATTCAAGAAACACTATCGTTAACGATCTGTTGAAAATTAAATAAAAAAATTGAAGTTGAATAGAATAGAGTTGAATAGAATAGGAGAATTGAATAAAAATGTAAGTTGCATAAAATTAAAATTGAAGTTCATTCAAGAAACCACTACTACCTTTTTCTTTAATTTCCAATAGATTGTTAAGGTCCACTATACATCACGCCCCACTTTTTATTTGTCACGCCCCAAAATAATACATGAACCCATCACTTTTAACATGCATTGATATATAAAAGACCTTCATTCTTCTATTCATGAGTAATTCATTACAAAATGTATTACATGTTAACAACAAACAAATGCCCTACGGGCTTACAACTTTCAAGTTAACACTTGGTTACAAGCAGGAGTACTAACTCAATTACACATTAAGCCCTTGGCCGGAATCACATATAATACATCAAAGAAAGAAAGACAATAAAGTCTGCTGCCTTAAGCCTCCAAGCTATACCCTTGGAGGTGGCATGCTACTTGTACAAAATGATATTCAGGTATAGGGTGAGCTATGACCCAGTAGAAATACACTAAACCGGCTATGAACAATGACTAAAAGATTATGAGTTTGATAGATGGTTAACACTTTTACATTCTTTCATAACACATTCGGTTTGATTTTCCATTCCTTTTCAATTCTCAATTCATAACCATAGTCTAGAACCTAACCAAATAACCGATATGAGACAGTAACTCATATTAAACATTTCCTCATTTCACAATAGATAAGCATACTAGCTATATCAATACATCGCGAATAAGCATATGAGCTATATCAACACTTCCAGCGATAAGTATAGAACTATATCACACTTCCAACGATAAGCATATGAGCTATATCAACACTTCATGAGATAAGCATATGCCGCCGTTTGTATCTACGGAGTCCATCCCCTCTCTCCTCCCACACAACACCCGGTTTAGAGATCCATCCCCTTTCTTCCCCTAAACCGTGGAGTACATCCCCTCTCTCCTCCAACACAACACAATGCATATAAACAATTATTATACACATCATCAGTCAATACATAAAGTTAATGTATTCTTTCAGCGTCATACTCAATGACACATTCTAGTGATTAGTTTTGGTTTGCCTAATCATCATGCATTGTCTACCACAATCAAGACTATCCTCCACCGATAGCACCAAGCAGTTATTTCTAAACAGAAAATAGATGCCCAAAATGAATATGAACTCAACGTTTCAAGTAGGTGAGCGATAAATAATTCAACTTCACCCTTTAATCCCATACATTCCCAATTCTAACATTTCTCTATGCTAAACATGCATATAGGTTTATTATAAATAAAACCCCAACTTTTTGTAAATTGTACAAAAGCCCTAAACTTTCATAAAATTACCCAACAACCCCAACATATCAAAATGCTAAAATTTAAGACAAAACTCATAAAGAGGTAGGTTATCCCTACCTCAAATTGACTCAAAGCGGAGAAGATGAAAAGAGTTGAAACTTCGATCTCTACCACACACCACAAAGCCCTCGAGAATTTACACAACTTTGGCGAAGGAACTATGGCCAAAATCCCAATGGAACTATGGCCAAAATCCATTTCGGCACAACTAAAATTTATAACTCAAGAAGCTCGGTTCGTAATGGCTAATTAAACAAGAAAAGAACCATGAAGTTGGTAAGCTAACCCTATGCACTTGCACCTATATATAGGAGTTTGTCCACCTTAAAATGTGTCTTATAACCGATGTGGGACTTCCAACAAACATATAGAAGTTTGTCCACCTAAAATGTATCTTGTAACCCGATGTCGGACTTCCAACAAACACACCAAGGTTCCCAAAATAGAATGAAGGGTCCAAATACATTTACCAAAAAGCCTTAAAAGGCACAAGTGCTACAACCTCCCCACCTTAGGAAATTTTGCGTCCTCGAAATTAAGGACAAGTTTTTTGACACGAAAAATAAGTTTTCTCTTTTTTTTAAACAATAATGTTAAATTTCAACATTTAATAACTCAACCCGTGCAGGTCATTTCATCTCTTGTCCAAAGAGAGCATAACAAATACATTTCATCATGCATTTCCTTTCTGCTCAACCATTTTTCCCATACATACATAAGTTTACAATTTCATATCATAAACAATTTTCATGATACATCTCCGGTTCTATAATATGGCCAACATATGCAATATTACAAATCAACTCCATATTAAGGTAGTTCACCACAATATTTCCATAAACCAAAACATTTACAATGTTTTCACGACTTAAGAACATACTTAACTGATGCTTAAAAGTCCAACAAATACAAACAATACATATATTACATACATTAAAACATCACAAATAGGTCTGATATTTCTCGCCGGGACCTCTAACTCCGTTCCCCAAGTGAGCCTCCTCCGCTGGGTGATGTTTTCCACAAAACCTTTACCAAAGGAATGGTGCTTTACCTGTGGGACTTGATCCCGCCCTATCAAGACACGAACCGATCTCTCCTCACTGCGAGCATCCTCATATCTACCTCTAGAAATTCGGTCCAATCAGCCACATGTGATGGATAAAAGCTCATACTTCCTAAGCATACTCACGTAATAAACTCGTCATGAACTTTCTCAGGTTCAAGCGTGGCGCGGCGGCGAAAAAGCTAAGCGATAGCGACCTTGCTAATCCTCTCAAGGATCTCAAAGGACCAATAAAGCGAGGGATAACTTCCCGCTTTCTTCCCCAAATCTCACTCGGTCGGGTTCTAAGGTGATATCTTCGAAAAAGGCGTGATGCTATCTCAAACACCAATGGTCTTCTCGGTCGATTATATATGACTTGACAACTTACTGGTGTAACAAGCCTCCCTACGGACCGCTCAATCTTCTCCGTTGTTTCCACCTCACCAACTACGGACCAGCAAAGGTGCATCACCGCACCTCGACTGACAATAGCTGGAGACCTACACGGCGATTCCGGCCATACGAGAACTCAAGCAGGTGCGCCGCCACTCTGCCGATGCTAGGCTGAAGCCCCGTTGTTGTAGGCAAACTCCACCAATAAAGAAAGATGCTCTCCGTTTATAAAGTCAAGGACACAACCGAAGCTTGTATCCTCAAGGATTTGAATAATGCTGTTCGGGCTGCCCAGATCGATGCGAGGGATGGCTATCTTGACGCAGGGTCAACTTAGTGCCCAATACTGCGGCAAACTCTGCTCACAATACTTAACCTAGCGATAAAACGAGGATCTCTGCTTATACGGGGCGATGCGTCCTTTGGGACTCCGATGCAACCTCCTTATGTCCGAATATACAAGTCGGCAAGATGATCATCACAGAATCTCTCTCTGCGATGCATAGAATGAAGTCTTGCCGACTTAGTCAGCCGGGTCTCTGACCACCCAAATAGCATCACTACCGGCCGGGTCTCCGGAAGACCTCCAACGAAGTCCATAGTGACATGCTCCCACTTCCACTCGGCAATAGGCAAGGGTTGCAACAAACCCGCTAGCCTCTGATGCTCGGCCTTCACTTGCTGACAAGTAAGACACTTAGACACAAAAACTGCCACATCTCTCTTCATACCCGCCACCAAAATGGCGACCCAAATCCGATACATCTTGGTGCCTCCGGATGCACCGCAAAGGCGAATGGTGAAACTCTCGTACCTCCTCTCGGCAAGACTCCGGCACAAACAGACGGTCTCGGTATCTCACACTCAGGTCGGGATACAGGGTCAAACCCTTCTCAACTTTTCCACTGGAGATCTTCTCTCGGAGGGATTCTACCTCAAGGTCACCTTTCTGTGCCTCTAACACTCGAGTCACAAGTGTAGGCATAACAACAAGAAAACAAGGTCATGACCTCAACAGATTTGCCCAGATGCAAATCAAACTCGCCAAGTACCCCCAACATCTCCCACTCCTGGATGGCTACACAAGCTACATCACTAATGGACTTTCTGCTAAGGGCATCGGCCACGACATTGGCCTTTCCCGGATGATAATGCAACTTCGAAGTCATAGTCCTCAATAAACTCCATCCACCTCCTCTGCCTCAAGTTCAAGTCTTTACGTGTAAACAGATATTTGAACTCTTATGATCCGAGAACACCTCGAATCTCTCACCATAAAGGTAGTGCCTCCAGTTTTCAAGGCGAAGATCACATTTGCTAACTCTAGGTCATGTGTAGGGTAATTCTTCTCGTGTATTTTCAATCGGCGTGAGCCGTAGCTACCACTTTCCCCTCTTGCATCAACATACAACCCAAACCCTCTCGTGAGGCATCACAATAAACTGCATAACTCAACCCTCTCTCCGGAATAATCAAAATCGGAGCGGGGGTCAATCTAACCTTCAACTCTTGGGACGACTTTTCACAAGTCTCACTCCATACAAATTGGACTCCCTTAAGTCATCTAGTCAGCAGTGAAGCTAATCTGGAGAAATCCTTCACAAACCGTGGTAATACCCAGCTAATCCCAGAAAACTGCGGATCTCAAACACACTCTTAAGCTGTGCCCAATCATGCACTGCCTTAGTCTTGGATGTATCAACAGACACCCCTTTCCCGGATACCACATGGCCTAAGAACTTGACTTCCCAAGCCGTAACTCACACTTCCCAAACTTGGCATACAACCTATGGGCTCTAAGTAACTTAAGCACCACTCTCAAGTGTTCTCGTGCTCCTCCTCGAAGGTGAATAGATCGAATGTCGTCCATGAAAACGACCACAAAAGCGGTCTAGAATTCTGAAGATCCGGTTCATCAAGTCCATAAAGACTACGGTGCATTGGTAAGTCCAAATGGCATCACCGAAACTCATAATGGCCATACCGCGTCACGGAATGCCGTCTTGAATATCCTCCTC
>JANUSC010000364.1:0-221797 GCA_025200525.1 Camellia lanceoleosa
TCTTCGGCAACTCCCCATTGATTGATAAATCAAATCTTAAGTTCACTTTCTCTTGTAAGATTGGTAGACAATTGACGTTATTGTAAATTGTTTTTTGCTCTTGTTGTTTTGAAGTTCTCAATATTTGTAGCTTAATAAGATGCCGCCATTTCTCCATTAAAAAATGGTCGATCAATTAAGTGATTTTCTTCTTCTATGCCTTCCTTGAGATATTGAAGAGAATTGGCAGAGCAAGATGGTGGGAAATATGAAACAAAGCAGTAGATGCAAATTTCAAAGGTAGTAACCTCAGTTTATTCGGGCCTATTTTGTTACGCACTGGGAGGCCTAATTTGTTGCTCCTTAATGATGCTACCTTCTAATTTTTACCAGCTTTTTTTTGGGTGAATAAATTTTTTTTTTTATTAGTTTTTGTTCCACCCATAATTCGCTTTTGATATTAATCTTTTGGAGCTTTTTGTAAGAACAATCAACCACTTATTCCTCCTGACCTATTACTTAAGTATAAATGTCATATGAGCACATGTAGAAGCTCTCCTAGTTGTGGCTTGGATTCTACATGTCTTATTTAGCTTTCTACAACATGGATTGCAACATATATATGGTGTATATATGTATAATATATATTGAGTGAGGTCAAGCTGTTAGCTAGTCAGTTTTCAAAAAGCTCAATGGGGTTTCCACAAATAGAAGTATGTGGGATTTCGATTCCTTTATAAGAGAGTGTGAGTTGATTTGATCTACCCTTGAGTAATGCCTCGGTTTATTTGGTCTAATCATTTTTATATAAAAGTGTTTGCCGTCAACTATAGCTAATGCGGATTAATCGACACCGGACACGGGACATTTTATTAATGTATATTTCGGGATTAATTTTGATTACGGGACACTGGACACGGCAATTTCCAAAAATGGGGATACGGACTTACCAGTAGGGACACGCTTAATTTTTAATAGATATAGTACACCATTAATTCAAAAATTACATTCATTCTAAACTCAAAATTAACACAAACACTAATATAATACCATTAATTCAATAAATATAAGAGAGGCAAAAGATTCAACATCCAACATCCAACAATAAATATAAGTGAAAAAACATCCAACATCTAACATCCAACAATATCCTTTCACAAAAAACACTAAAATAAGAGATAAGCAGAAGAAGAAGAAAAAGAAAAAAAGAAAAGAAGTAGGCTCAAAACTCTAAGTAGGATCCACTTTGCATCGCCTTCATCATCATTAGCATCACCACCTTTTTCTTCGCTGCACCTCCATCATCTGTAAACAACACAACCTCCATCTCAGTTCATCAAGCGACAGATCGGCAACCTCAAGCATCCTAAACATCATCAAAATTAGAACTCAAACGGGTCAGCCCCTGCAATATCCCATAACTTTGGTCTCCTTCAAGGTATTGTAATTCTCCTTGGATAAGTTATTCGAGGTTGCTATGAACAAAAAACCAAGTCCTTCTCGCGACGTTGGGGTGTCATCTTTGTTTCTTCTCATTGAATGGATAAAAAGAGCATATATACTCCACCTCTCAAAGCACATGATGAAGAAGAAGGTTGCACAAGTAAGCCTTAAAGCCAAAGATTAAGAGGTAGCGTATGCAATTCACAGAACAACCCACCAACTATGAGAGGATCCATATCACATCTATCTCCAATGGAATCAACAATGTCAAAGAATGGCCCTCTTTGTTGGAGAACTTACAAGATACTCCAAATTTGCTTTAGTGCGCCCATTGGATCATCAAAGAACCTTTTTCAAGCACTTTTTTCTCTCAAGACAAACCTCCTCATCCCCATGTGGGGGAACTCCTGGCTTGCCAATCCTCATGGAAGCCCACACATCACTATAATACTCTTAAATGAAAAAAAAGTACTACTTATTATAAATGTGAAAGAATAATATTAAACTTAAATTAATAAAAAAAATAGTAAATCGTGGAAAGAAGAATCACCTTGGATTTAATGAGTGCAAAGCAAGCAAATGAAGTGGTGTGTTGTTCTTTGTTCCACCTGGTCTACATAGAATCTGATGTACTAAGTATTATAGAATGTAGACTCATCTTCTAGTCGCTTCTTCATGCTTATATATCACCATTTCACTTTTTCTATCATTGTATCCTGGCATGTCATATGCGCACCAAGTAAGAGAAGGTCTTATCGGTGCTCGTACAAACTCTAATCATGTCATAAATAGGAGCAAGAAGGAAAAGTATGTAGGTCGACTTGATCCCCACCAAAAGTCATCCAACAACTTATCCTTCACAAACTTGGCCTTGCTAATATCATCATCCCTATAGCAACTCCATTTGTCAACTCGACACTATTGGGCTGTTTGGAGACCTTTGCTTTATCAACTTGACCTCTTAAGCATGATAATGGAAGAAGCTAAAGCGTGGTTCTCGCAATCTGAAAGAAGCTTTCCAAATCTTACAAAACTCATTGTACATTGCCAACTCCTCATGGAAATGATTACAAATAAAATTCCTTGATTATCATCCCATCACTCATACACCCCACTAATCCAATTACACTCTTTCAAAATGCAACTGAATCTATTTCTCCAGTATTCTTGGCAAGCACAAATATTCTTTCTAAGGCAAGATTGAGGGTGTGCACAACACAAGCGAGTCCAAAAGATGGCAGGAAATTGTGCTTCAATTAGGTGCCCCGTCAGCCTTTGCAATTCCAGGCGGCATTATTATCTCTGTAATGACTTGAACCACATTTTTAGGCCCAACCTCCATAATTACTTCTTCATCAAGTTGGAAATAAAATATTTGTCCTTTGTTTCCTGAAACAAATTCAACTCATGAAGAAACATGCAGGCCCACCTCCAGTAATGTGCATAAAATTTATTAATGGCCTTCGCGAAATCACTCCATCCATCAACTGTACTATACTCACTCCCTTCTCTCTCTCCATGAGCCTCTTAATAGGATCTGAACAATCTATCAATGTTTATATCCTCCTTTTTGAAGCAATGTAGTTCTCAACATGTTATACCTGTGTGGTACATATCCTTGTGTATGTTATTATTTGCATAAAGAAAAGCAAAATGCACTAACATAGTAAGGGATTTCTTGTCAAATGAAATGGCAAAAAGTTTCCGTGGTGAATAAAAACATTCTAGCTTATCTCAACTATTTTTAGTCGTTCTCGAGCCCATAATATTAAATGCTTTCATAACAGGGTTACTACTACTAATTCCCAAAGCAAGCTTCTGACCCTTCCTTTGATCCATATATCCTCGCCTTCCGTTCATTAAAACTTAAACCTAATGATGCAATTCTGAACTAGGAGGAGGCAATGAACTTTCTTTAACCTCCAGAGTTTTTCTTTAATTCTCAACTCTGCTTCTGCAATTGCTCTCTCAAAATCAGCTTTATTCCTTACTTGTTACTTTTGGACACACTTATCCCCCGATTTTTAATTTGCATCAAATGGGCTACTACCCTAGTGTATGAACCTTACGTAACCCGACAAAAGTTACATTGAAAAGTATAATTCTCCCTTTGCACCAGTATTTTCTAATCTAGTCACATATTTCCACAAAGGGTTTATCATCTTCAAAGATCAAAAGATGTATGGTGTAAGTACAAGCACTTGAACTAGACATTTTTCCTATAAAATTAACATTAACATTATTAGAAGGATAAAAAAGAAAAAAAGAAAAAAAAAGAGCTTAAATAGAATTTAAATAAAACAGAATTTTAAAACATATAATTAAAAATAAATGGCCCCTATCTAAATAAAGAGTTTAAATAAAAAAAACAATGTAACTTAAATACATGCTTTTTTATATATATATAAAACATATAATTAAAAAAAAATACTCTATATATATATATAAACGTATAAATAAATAAAAATAAAATAAAAAGAGTCTCTTATATATAATATATATCAAAAAAAAAAAAAGTCTATTACATATAATATATAAATATATATAAACGTAAAATAAAATATAAAAATAAAAAATTCAATCTCTATCTCAGTCGAATGGGCCGAGAGAGAGAGAGAGAGGAGGCGAAAGAGAAGGAGATGAGAGGCGAAAAGAGAAAGAGAGCGCAGAGAGAGGGGCTTATTTGAAGACGACTGACGGATCACCAAATAAGAGAGGAGACGACTGATCAGGAGGGCTTCGATCGACGTCGGAGGGTTTCGATCGAATGCGGAGGACTCAAGCGATCGAGATGTGAGCCTCGATCGACTTCAGGGGCTTGGATCGACTCTGTGGGACTTGTGGGGGCTTCGACCGAGAGAGAGAGGGCTTCAATCGGTAGAGAGGTCTTCCAGTGCTCGATTTTACTCCTTTCTTGTTGTTCGATTAGGGAGTTTGCATTTATTGTTTTTGTTTTGTTTTTTTTTACTACTTATAAATATTATACTTTTGACCCCAAAAAATATGTAAAAAATTCAAAACGAGGCCCCTGCTTGTTCCCTTGGCGTGTCCAGAATGGACGCGGTCCCCGCTGCGGTCCCCGCCAGGTTCGTCCCCTTCCAAAAATCATTATAGCTAATGCTGACACGCCATCTGGCGGTCCTGTGACGTAATCTGCCAAGGCGCTGTCCCTCAGAAAATCCCCTACCAAGCGTGTCCGCTGCGTATGGCCAATGCTATCATTTCACGGCATCAATTTTGGAGTGTCCATGCTTCATAGTTTGTCAGAGGTTGATAGATTTTTTTCATACTTTGTCAGTGAGGAGTTGTTTTCGATTTAAGGCAAGAGGTAGTGCCAAGAGTTGTTTCGACCATTGCCGTGATTTTGGAGAGTTGTCCCTTCAAATGGGGTCCAACACCCTTTAGATTCGAGAACATATGGTCGAAAAATCACTCTTTTAAAACTTATTTAAGGAGTAGGAGAATGGAAGAGTCCATGGGTGAGGGTTTCAAGTTTATGTGAGTTGAGAGGGGTCAAGGAGAATTTAATAGCTTGAAGTGTAAGTTTTTGGTGATCTAAATGAGTTGAAAACAGAGTTAGTTTTAAAAGGAAGATTTGGATGCAAAGGAGTCTGGGGAGGGTTTATCTAGGACTTCAAGAGATGAGAGATCATTGCTCAAATTGAAGTTGGAAGAGCTTGTTTTTTCGAAGCAGATTTTTTGGGGACAAAGAGTTGTTGAAATGGGCAAAAGAGGGCGACATCGATTCAAGATTTTTTTCATAGGGTTGCGCTTGGGAAAAGGAAGAAGAATTTCATTAAAAATTTGGAAATTGGCAAGGATTGGTGGTGAATAAGGAAAGAGCAAATCGTTAATGAGATTTTCTATTTTTACTCAATTCCTATTCAATGGAGGAGTGGACCATCCAGGATCAAAGGTATTTTTGGCCTGCGTGATACCTTGAAAGTCAGCTTGGCTCAAGAGACCCTTGAAGAATGTGGAGGTGCAAGCAGAGCCATGTTTGAATGTGAGAGAGATAAGGCTCTAGGCCCAGATGGTCTCTCAATGGTAGTGTTTCAAGATTGTTGGGAGATCGTGAAAGGGATCTTATGAAAGTGTTTGGTTAGTTTTTTGAGAGTGGGGAGGTTAACTTATGCACCAATGCATCCTTCATTTGTCTCATTCCCAAGAAAGAGAAGTCATAGTTAAGATTGGAGATTTTAGGCCCATATGCGTTTGGTATACACGCTTACTTACAAAATTCTTGGGAAAGATGCTCCTAAAAAGGGTCAGTTCCCTTGGGAAAACCATTTCTCCCCTCACATGGGGGCCTTTACAGTGCATTGACGACAACTCGGATGTGGGTCCTAGTGGGCCAATGAGGTTAATGCTTGACACTTTAAGGGACACGCTAACATGCAGTAAGACATGTATTGGATTGACATACCCACATGGCGTGGGTCTCCTTATTTAATTAATTTATTTTCAGGGACATAATCGAAAACACTTCGAGCATTACACACTAAGAATATGTCAAGTTGTCTTTTTTTCCATTTTATTTAGTGTTTTTGATGAATGTTAAATGTTTATTATTTTTTTTTTTCCTTAGATTTAAATACTTAATAGATCATCTATAAAAAGATGTGTTAATTTAAAAGTGTTTTATTTTATTTATTATTATAAAAAATATAGAATTAGAGGTTTTTGTTAATATTAATTGTTTGTGATGTAATATTAATCTAAATAGTAAAATAAAAAATATATGAAAAACATATTTTATTGTCGTGGTCCGGCTACTGTGTCCGCGGCCTCATTTTTTAGAAATCGCCATGTCTTGTGTTTGTGTCCAGGTCAGTGCTTCTCATTGAGTAATATAGGGGATTGCATAAAAAGGGCATTCTTTTAACGTGGACTTCAAGAAAGTTATTATGACCATGTGGATTAGGACTTTTGGATTTCGTGGTTGGAAAGTAGAAGGTGTCACGATCCAAATCCGCCTCCTAAAGGTTTAGGGCTATGACCGCCTCAGAATCATGCCTTAAAGACTAAATTTCGAAAAATATTTAATTAATATCGAGGCTAGAAGCGAAAAGTGAAAAACAAAATGAATAATGTCCATTGAGTCGCGGCATACATGATGAATTGATATATTTAAAACATTCATACTTTTCTCATATGGTTAATATATACAAATCTTAATACATCTCACAATAATAACACATATAAAAGTATGACTTAAAAAAAATACAAAGCTGCAAGCTTGACAAAATAAAACTAAGCCTCAAAGACGGAGGCATTGCTTGGGTGGCTTTGACAAAAGGTGGACTCTTCGAGGCAAACTTTAATGTCGATTCTTCCACTGGCTTCACCAAAGATATATATAAGGAGAGGGGTGAGTTAGGTTTCAGCGAAAGTATTACCAAAATAAAGAGGTTAATGAATGAAGTCCATAACAATTTATTAAAATTTAAGAAGTATGTCTTACAATTTTCAAAGCTTAATCTTATATCATTTTCAAAACAAAGTATTTGCTATGCTTTTTACATTTCCAAATATTTATATATAACCTCATTTTCAAAGCAAACATTTATCGATCGAAATCCATACTTTTTCAAATGAAACATATATCCGAATCAAAACAAAGCATTTTCCATGTTGAATCCATTAACAAAAACATTATACGTGGTACATCCAGCAATGTATAATTTAATGTCTTAAAGCATAATCAAAGGGACCATGAAGGTCAACAAAGGAATCACGAAGCTCCAAACGAAGAAACCATCTATGTCAAGCAAAGGGGACCACTTAGGTCAACATTAGAAATCTTTGTAAACCAAATAAATGAAGGGCCTTTTGGTATTATTTCCTGTGCAAGGGCCCCATCAACATAGGGCTGCCATGGTATTGTTTCCTGTATGTGAGGGCCTTTTTAATGGATGCCACGATTACATTTTAAAAGGAGACATTCATTCCATTCTATAAAATAACATTTCATAAAACATGATTCATATAACAATTTACGTAACACTTTTGAACATATCTCTATAGAGATATTACTTACAGCTGGGCTTGACTCCTCGAATATAACTCCTGGACACCCAACCTAAACAAAGCACACAAACGAACATATTTAAACACAATAACATACTCTTGATCACATATAACTTCTTATTCTTTTTCTTCCCTAATAAACTCAATTTCTTTTGCTTTCATGTATTCTTACTTATTCTTCTTTTTCAAATAAACCGATTTCTTTATTTTGCTTCATAATCATTTAACTTATGTTGGTTCTAACTTGTTGATCCTCAATGAGTCATAATTTATGCCTCTAAGAATGCTTTGGGGAAGAGATGAGAATGAAAAATATGAAAAGATGTAATTTTTCAAAACAAACATGTTGAAAAAGGTTCCTCACCGCTTGAGCCACCTCTGATGGTCGCTGAGCATAGTCGCATACCAGAGAAATACCTGGATGGGCCAAAAGTGCGTGCTTGAGGTTAACACTTAGTCGCCGAGCGATTTAGCAAACATATAGGGTTTGTTCGAGGCCACCAATTGGTCGCCGAGCTATTCCTCAAAAGGTCGCAAAAGTTTTTGAAGTCAGATGTTCGCTGAGCTACTAATTGGTTGCTCAAGCCATGGGCCTCTGTAAATTTTCGGGGCTTTCAAAACTCAAGATTTAGCTTCCAAACTTCATATTTCAAAAACTTGGGGGTTATGCATGGCTTGTTTGAAATCATGAAAATACTTTTGAAAATACTAATACATGACCCTTTAGAATTATTTACTTAAAAACCTCAAATAATTTGCGGTAAACTTGAATTAAATCTTTATGCATGTAAAGATTTTCCATACTTTTCTTTAGAGGAACAAAACATGAAATTGAATATGGAAACTTAATTTTTGAAATAAATGCGACAAAAGCTGCATGTAATAGTATTTCAAAAATCCAAAACCCAAAATCAAACTCATAAACTTAAAACATGACATAAAAATTTTATGGGGAAGAAGAAACATTTGTTTACAATAGGACTTTAATAAAATTAATTGCTAAGATATAATTTCATGTTTGTCTTAATTCTCTTTAAAACATAGAATCAATTCTTCAAAATTCTTGAAATCTAAAAAAATGCATGTAAATTTAAGGTATCAAAACTACATAAGATTTAATTCATGTATGTGAAAATGAAATTCATTTCATGCGAGGCAATATAAATCAAACCAAAAATGATTAATTTCCAAACAACTTCCAAAACTACAGAACCTAGCTCAATTTCTTCATTTTCTTCTTAATTTTTCCAATTATGTGATGCTGATTCCAAACTCATCTTTAATTTCAAGTGTAATACAAAGATTCTCCCGTAAAATCAAGCATGATTCCCATACCTTAAGCTCTAATTTCAGAAATTAAAGTTGATTTCCCTTGGGCCTCTCTTCTTCAAATCTTGAACTTTCTTGCTAAAGGTAGAGCCTCTCTCTCTCTAGAAATTGCCCTCACAGAAAACATGAGTAATGAAGTTACACCCTTGAACTCATCAGCCACACACGTGATACAAACCCTACTTTCATTAGGGAACATGCATCGCGCACACACACACACTCAGCAGAATCTCTTCCAGCACATCACTCCCATACACACAATAATACGATTTCTCATATAATAAAATTCTCAAAGACACACTACCACACCCATTACACTTCCACCTCAAATTCTAGACCATTATCTGACAATTACCTATTTAGATTAAGATTAACTTAATTATGCGCAACATTGAAGTCTTAATAATTTGGATTAGCACATAATTTAATTAATCATAACTAATTACAAATCCACACATAATTTAATTAGCCGAATTAACTTTAATTATAGGTCCGATTAAATATATTTATTTTTTACCAATCAACTGATTTTCATCAAACTCCCAAAAGGCTCCAAACATCAAATTAAAACGCATTGCCATCAGATCAATTTTAGTTTCTCAAATCTCTAAGGCCTTCAATTTTAGATTAGACTTCAAAATCTTTGTCAATAAATTCACATATTCATAATTGACACCCTCATAAGTAAATTTAATTCATAATCATCATAATTCCCAACCTTATAACTTAATTCAACTTAATTAACTCCAATTTGGACCCAATTAATAAAAATCTTAATTTTACTAAATTGAACCGAATATTTATTAAACTCTCAAATGGGTCAATAATTGAAATTAAAACCGATTCAACTCATCAATTTCACCTCCTTAAGTCATTTAGGTTTTCAATTTCTAATTTCAAAATAAATCCTTAAATAGAATCATATACAAATTAGACCTATAATTCTCATAAATCCCAAAACCAAATCAGGAATAATAACTAATTAAAACCAAATCTCCTTAATTAATTAAATGCAAGATATTATACGCGGTCATCGCTCGCTAGTATGACTTTGGGTCTAGGTGGAGGAGGTGGGTTTGGGGTGTGTGTCGTTATGCAATATGGTTGGTACACAGAATGGTAAGGTTGAGAATTCTTTTAGGTCATTGTGAATGTCATGGCGCAATATGTCGCCATTTTGCTTATTTTAGGCAACGCCTTGATAAGCGGTAAGAGGATCATCGCTCTAGCCAAAGAAAGATGTTATCGAAGGATTTGTGGTGGGCTATGAAACACGGGTGTAGATACGGATGTTCAGATGGACAAAATTGGGTACAAGTAATACGGGTATGCTAATATGGCGTAGACTTAAAAAAAACACAATATGGGTACGTGCAGTACACCAATAAGTTTTTATTTTTATAATTTATAGTTTGAGATCCAATCTTATAAATTAAAGTTCAATACCAAAAACTAAAAAGGTATGAAAAATTATAAAATCAAAAGAGGAAATCATGGTTCAACAATACCAATTCAACAATACCAATACTAAAGCAAAGTCTATAGTTTATTTTAATGCCATTAAATAGGAAATTCACAAAATAAAGTTTCAATTTCCAAAATCAAGCTAGGCAAAACTTAAAAATCTTAGCTTTAGTTTTCACTTCCTATGAACTTCCATCATTGAATAATATATTCTTTCTATCTCTCGCACGTCATGTAAAAGGATTTACAATTCTTGGCAAATAAGAACTCTCTCTAATAAAATTAATAAATCGCATCCCCACCAATGTCCTCCATAGCAGTTGTCATTGCACTCTCTGATGTACTCCATGAAGCACTCATCCAAAGCAATCTCCAACTATCAAAGAATGCGCATAAAAAAGTAACCTGAGTGTATTTCGAGCACTGCACGAGCACTGGCAGCATGTAGTCCTATTGGTACGACATCAATAATCTTGGGATTAATTAAATAATTCTGAAGTACAGCAACGTACTTATGTAAGAGCAACAAACATTTTAGGAATGTACTGCATGCTTCATAAGTGGTGGGTAGGGAGTAGGATTTGTGTCACCCATTACATAATTTGCTGATGACACTCTTTTTTTTCATCGGCTGAGGACGGTATAGGTTGGCAATTTGCTAATGCTTTGCAGAATTTTGAAATTAAAGAAGCCTCGCGCTCATATGTCAATTCTTTTAGTAAGAGTAGTGTTGTGGGTATTAATTTGAGGTCTACCTATGAGCAAAGGATGGCAGATATGTTGGGATGTCCCATTGAGCAATTTCTCTTTCAAATATTTTGGGCTTCCATTGGGAGGAGGATCCTAGATCTGGAATCTTTTTGGGAGCTCAGATTTGTCAAAATTGGGAAAAGATTGTGGAGGGTTGAAGCTTATCCTTGTTATTACACTCTCTCGGGCGGTCAGGGGTATACCTTTGGTACAACAATCTCGTGTTGGGTTAAGGGGTTCCTATTTTACTTCTTATTCTGCTCAAGATTCCGGCCAAGAAGATTTGGCGAGGAAAATAAAATTGATGAGAGATTTTTCGGAAAAGGTGATGAGGGTAAAGCGGATCATCTAGTTAAGTGGGATAGTTGTTTCTTCCTAGATAAAGGCATCATGCTAGTAAGAAACATTGTTACTTAGGAACATTGCCCTCTTGAGTAAGTGGTTATGGAGATTTCCCGTTGAAAGAATGTCACTATGGTATTTCTGATCATTAAAAGCAAGTATGAAGTTTAGGCCAATGGTAGAGATTCTAATGTGGTTAGTACAGGTAATTGTCGCTCTTGGAAGTTGATCTCTCGTTTGTATCCACAAGTGTCCAATTTCCTATTATTGAAAGTGGAATGGTGAGCATCTCGATTTTCGGAGGATAGTTTTGGTTTAGGGATTCCTCATTTGATAGAGCTTTTTCTCTCCCTTTACAGTAGCATTGTTTTGTACGCAGTGATGTTTCAATAGCATCAGCGGGCATGTTCTAATATGGCACCTATCGCCTCTTGGAAATCTTGGTTTTGTAGGAATTTAAATGATGTGGAGTTTGGTGAGTTGGCTTCTTTTTGTTGCCATTGATTGGATGGGGTTTTCTTCTTCCCTTATAGTAGGGTTTGGGAATATCAATTTTAGGGATCTTTTTCTTGTAAAATCTCTGCTCAATAAATTCATTGATGATCCCCCTGTCCCTTTGTTTCCTCTTCATAAGAAGTAATTTGGAAAGCGTGTTGTTGTCTAATAAAGTGAAGTTTTCATGTGGTTCTAGCCTGCAAAAGGGTGTCACAACCAATGACCTTTTCTTCCAAAGGAGGAGTTCCTAAATCACTTTTGTCCCTCAATGGTGTGTGTGATAGCAAGAGGAACCTCGGAATTCGGCAGATCATCTATTTCTTTTAATCGCCCAAGTTGCTGTTTTGCTTTTATGGGCAAGATTTGTTTGGCCTATGTGGATGTTTAGAGTGGGTTGCCTTCCAGAGGGACCCATTCATATGCTTTGTGTTAGGTTTGATGTGGCTCGAAGGGCAACAAGAGAGTTGAAAACAATGTGGTCCTATATTGTGTTTACGGCTATATTTTCTCGATCTATTCCGGGTTTGAGAAAATGCACCTAATCTTTCACAACAAGGAATCGGCTTAGAGGAGAGGCTTTTGTCAGAATATGGGTGGTAGATGTTCGCTTTTATTTGGCTTCATATTTGGCTTTGTGGAATTTTTGGCTTCTTCAAGGAGTTTCATTTTTCTTGGATTTCTAGGAGATTGGGCTGTTGTTTGCCATCTCTAGTGCTAGGAGTTCAAGGAAATTTCATGTTTTGATTGTTCTTTTCTTTCTATTTGTTTGAGGGCTTCTTGTCGCCTCTTCTCTCTCTATTTTTTTCTTTTTTAATAAAATTCTTTGTTGATGCTCAAAAAAGTTTATAGAAACTATCTCCACTTTTGTGTTTCATCCTTCAACTATTAATTTTATTTAGGCTAAATTACAGATACAATTCTTTGAGATTTAAGCAAAAAATAATTTAATTGCCTCCTTATAATTTTGAAAAATTACAAATATCCTTACAAATTTTTTTTTATTAACAAAATTAATAGAAAAAAATAAAAAATTTTTAATTGATTCTCCATGCAAGAATAAAATTACTCCTGAATTGAAAGTTAATTGAAAATATATTTATGACATCATTTAAAAATAGAATTAATTGACTCTGATGATTTATTAATAAAAGGGCCATTGGTTATGCAACTAGAAACTTGAAAGCAGTATGTAATTTCCAGAACTCATAAGGGCAATTCCTTGTATTTTGCTAAGATCTCGTAAGGTGTATTTTAGTAAGTTACCTTTATTTTTATTTAGTCCCTAAAGATATTAATTTCAACTCAAAGTAGTCTAATTGAATGTTAAAACCTAATTTCATGCGTGCAAAGCCATTTTAATATTTGAACAATTTAAACCACATGGCCAAACAATCATTTATTTGTTTGCTAATTTGAAATGAGATTTGCTAAGTTGTTCAATATAGTAGTTGTATGATTTAGGCTATGTTTGGCAATAGCTAACAAAAACTACATTTTTTTGTAGAGCTTTTTTTTTTTTTTTTTTTTTTTTTTCTCCTGTATTTTTGGTAAAAAAAATTTGTGCTAAAACGTTTACTTTTAAGGTTTGTCAAGTCTAAATGGATTCTAAAAGTAGGAAAAATTTTTGAAAAAATCCGAGAGTTCATTTTCAGGAGAAAAACTCAAAAAAAGTCATTTTTAATGTTTTTTTAGTTGTTTTCAAGTCCTGCTCTCCAGGTCTAGAGATGACTTAAAAAGTGAACTTTTTGAATTTTCTTTTTATAAAGTGTCACTAAAGACCAAAAAAAACTACTAAAAAAAGCAATTGCCAAAACCCACTATTAGGTTGTCCAAACTGAAAATTATCTTTTTGCCTAGTAGATTAGCTTTTCCTCATTATTGATTTGATAAGCCATCTCTAATCTAACCACATGAACCTGAAATCAAAATTTTAGGATTAACTAGATAAATTGATAATAGTTTAGGGATGGAATAGAAAAAAATGACAATAGTTTGGGGGATAAAATCAAATTAACCTCGCAAAATATTTTCGTAGTAAACCGGATACAAGAGGTGGTTGGATATTGCAAAATAATTAATCTTTTGTAATTTAGTTTTCTTGGAATTGCTACAATGAAAGGAGAATTAGTTGTTGACTTTGTCGTATTGTTATCTACTTGGAATGACTGCTTAAATGTAGTTGTAGAAGGGCAAAATGGAAAGTAAAGGTAATGGTGAGATGACTTTTGGTCTTATTTTTTGATGTCATAATTTACAGGTAAAATCCTTTTTTTCTTTTTGGGAGACAGCTTATATATTATTATCTTGGTACAAGACTGCATCAGAGGGTACCTATACCACCCGACACACGTGGTGAGTCCTTCAAGCGCTTAACATCATTGTCATCACATCTCCCCACGTGGCAAACCTTCTAAGGCACCATCACAATTGAGATTGCATGCCTCAGCCTAAGTCGAGGAATGCACACCATCGAAAGTATGGAGAGCCCAAGACAAATGAGCTGGGTTGTCGCCTTGCTCTACGCGTTGCTCATCGAGGACCCAGACTCACTTGCATGTCCTCCTTGGGTTCTAGCTCACCCACACTCTTTGGAGGCCTAAAGTTGAGCCATTGGCTACCCATTCACTCCTTTTGCCAATATATGCTTGCATAGCAGTCTTTCAAGGTTTGCCTTTTAATGTCACTTTATTCTACTCGACCACTTGGCTTTCTAGGTCGAGCGGGCTCAGCACCCGCTTGGGGGACCATCCAACAACCTGTGGATCTGGAGGCTAAAGACTATGGTGCACTGCGCCTAGATTTTGCTTATTATCTCCTTGTAGAGAGGCAATGTGACCTTATATCCATGCTCTCATACATGCATGATACGTTGCCTTTGAAGATACTTTCGTGATCTGTTTCACCCCTGTGATGACAAACCAAGTTTATATCACTTTTCCAAGTGAGGAGCCCGCCACCGCCTCCTCAGTGCTGCTTGGGCTCCTCAATACTAGGGAGGAGCCATATGACGATCAAGGCACATGCAACTACCACGCATCATCACACAAATTCCACACTACCATAACCACAATTCATACAAACCCTAAGAGCACGCTTGGTAACGATGGAATGGGTTGAAATAGGGATGTCCATTCTAACTTTGCATTCCATTTCCATGCTTGGTAAGTGTCTTATCTATTCGGCTTAGAATGGTCATTTCAATGGAATTCGTTATTCTAACATGTGAGAATCCCATTTCTTCTCTCTAACCTAAGGAATAGCCATTACATTCTATCATAGAATCACCATAAAACATTACCGAAGTAGCTACTACTACTCATTCCCTTCTACTACCACTCCCTTCCACCATTGCCACCACCGGGCATTACCATCATTGCTTATCACCACAATCACCACCGCCACCCCATTGTCAGCCACCATCATCATCACCACTACTACCACGTTACATTACATTATCACCACCATCATTGCTTTCGCCACAACCACATACACCACATCACCACCACAACCACACCGTGACTGATCACCACCACCACACCGCCACAACCACTACCACTACCACTACTCTCCATAACCATCGCCATCACGCCGTTCATTACGCCATTGCTACCGCTTCGCCACCAATACCACCATCACCAGAACTACCATCATATAAACCTACCACCTCCACAATCACTACCACCATCACCTACTTAGAATCACTACCCTACTACCTCTCGCTTTTACCATCACCATCGCTTTTGTCGCTAGGAACCATTACCTTTACCACCATGTTAACAAAAAGCACACCACCGCCACCATTATCGTAAGAACCACCACTTACTACCCATGCAACCACCAACACTCACACCATCGCCATCGCCACAACCATTACCTTTACCACCACTATCACCATTTTTATAAAAATCACACCACCATTATCATGAGAACCACCACTTTACCATCGCTACTTACCATCACCATCACACCGCCACAACCAACACCACCACTGGCCACAACCACCATTAATAAGACTAGCTTACCACCACCACCATCATAGTGACCTACCACCACCACCATCCTAATACCACTATCATCACGCACCAACCGATGCCGCCACCAATACCCCCACCACACCATCACTTCACAAAACTATCATAATCGTATGAATTTTAAACTTGTTTGTTAATTAGAGCTTGTTAAAAATAATAATAACAAATAATAAATAAAAAAATATAAAATATAAAATATTGATAAAATATAAAAAAATTCCATTCCATTAATTTAAAGGTATAACCAAACATGAGAATAAGAATTATCATTCTATTTCTATGTCATTCCACATGTTGGTTAACTTTAAATAATGGAATGGGAATAAATGCTCCATCTCCATTCAATCCTTGTATCTCCATTCCCCATACCGATTCCATTCCCTTCTGTACCAAACATGTCTAAGTGTTCAAGGTCTTCACCACGCCTCCCCCATCTCTAAGCCTCGCCACTTTTGTCTTTCCACCTCCGCAGTTTTCAAACCACTAAAGTGTTTCGTTTATTTTCCCAAGAGGTTCACAACCGACCACCTCTAACCTCACTTTCTACCAACAACTACCAAGCACATAATAAAAGGCTATTTAAGAAACTTCTAAGTTTCTTAGTGGTTGTATTCACCAACAAGTAATAACAATTTTGGTTCATGTTCTCAAGGCTCCAACCTATGTATATTGATATTATACAAAAAAGATAGAAGCTTAGCTATACAACATCTAAGGCACCTCTTTATACTATTGTTCTTCCCAATTCTATTTGATACTGGCTTTTGACCAACATTTTATCTAAACCCAATCTTCAAACCACGTTGAGCTTTTTCAATAATTTTCAACAAGGCACAATTTTATTTAATTCTCGCTTTGGTTGTAAGCAAATACTTCCAGACTCTAGAAGCTTATACTTACAAGAAGCACCTCCTCGCCTCGCTGGTAAGGGGTAATAAACTTTCAAGGCCCTCTTCTTAACAAGTTGTATTTCACAGTGATTGGATAATATAGAGTTGGGCCCTATTTGGAAAAAGGGTTGGGGCTAAAATAATGCTCTAGCTGTAAAAGACAAAAAAGGCTAAATAGGTAATAAGACAAAATAAGTTACATCCCACACATCAATCAATCACTTTTCTCTCACAACTATATATTCAACTACTAAAAAACCTCACAAATCATCACGCAAACATGATTTTTTTTCATCTCATAAAATAGCCAAAAAACCCCAAAAAGCTAAACTAAAATAACCAAGTTCCCTTTAATGAGGCCTTTTAGAGGGTAATTCTAAAAATGGCCATTACTGAGGGTCAATAGGAGTATCATTCCAATAAACCCCCACCTTTCAAGTGTGAGAAAAATAACGCATCAGACTGGTTTACATAATTCCTTCACAAATAAACCACATTGTATTGTTGTTTATGCTTGTCGCTTTCCATTGTCATGAATACTTTCTCATACTATACTAGTAGACAACTTAATCTCAAGTTCCGTGAATACAATGTGTTAAGTTTAGAGCTTCTGAGGCAAAAGAATTCGATTGTGAGTTTTAAATACGAATTTGTTTAAATCATGCTTAAATCTTGAGGTTCATTGTTTCTTTCCTTAGCAATATTTCAGGTAGTTTTAGCCTCGCATGCTGACTTCATTTCTTTTTCTTCTTTTTTCTTTTCCCTGTTAGTTCTGTAGTTTATAGATATCTTGGAAATTAAATTCCAAATGCTTGGCAACAAGATGTCAAGTATGTCACATACAAGTCATGGCTTGATGTTCGTGGATCTTGAACTAGCCCGCTTGTAAACCAGGTGGAATGGATCAATTTAAAACTTATGAAGATGCAATTGACAGAAGTCATGATACAAGGAGACAAAGTGTTTTCCATCTACAGTGGACCAGAAATTACATCATAAGTTCTCGAATCAAGAACCTCAAAGATTCCGCCTCAAGGGCTTCTTCGTGAAACTTCATTCGCTGCATACGTTGTTCAATTTATTACGGTTTTCTAGTGGGGTATATTAGTATTTGATAATTCTATTTTCGTCGATGATTTAGTGACCAGCATGACGAAGCTATAACTCAAGAATGCAAGGAGCAAGACCAAAGCAAATTGAAGTAAGAGCATCTTCTCTAGCAAGAGGACTTTAGCATACTTGAATATTCAAATGCCATTTCTGAATTCTCTAAAATGAAGTCCACGGGCCAATTGTTCACACTATAAATAAGGGTAAATATGATTTACTGGAAATGATGTCTTAGTTAACTTGTTTGATGGATGCTTAAAAGCTTTATTGGCTCCTTGCAAGAATGTAAGGCATCAAGCCACCTATCATTTCTGGTCAATCATCAAGTTTATTTTAGGTTGTGTTTGGATCATAGATTTGGTGTAGGGATTTGAAACGTAGCGAAGGAAAAGGCATAAGAGTGAAATTGTGAATGAAAACATAGCTTTATATTCTCACCCACATTTCCTTTCCTTTCCAAACTATTACCCAAATCTATGATCCAAACACATTGCTTAATGAATTTCTAACTTCGCTTGGACTAGCTTCTCACAGATCCTAAGCTATGCCATGAAAACTAATACATTGTACAATTACATAGTAATAATCTGAATTAGGGCAAATATTTAGTATTCATTCAATATCTTCTATGTAGGAAACAATATTTAGCCATGTTGAGTAGTAGATTATGAGTTCTATTCTACACAAATTATGCATATTCCACAGCTTAATTGGATATGTGCTGAAAGAACTTTACTGTCCATAATCGGGTAATTAGTGACCAAACATGTTAGGACACATTTGATGTTCAACATGCGGGAGATAGTATACATATCATTTAGTTGACGATAACAAGCGGGTAAACTTTAGGTTAAAATTGTGGGGACACTCAATCTAAAGGTTTTAGGTTAAATACCACCAAAACAAATTATGTGGAATGCAATTTTAGCCAACTAGAAATAAAGGTAAAGATCGAGTAAAACTTGAGGAGGGGTAAGTGGTACCCAAGAGTGGTCAATTTCATGTTTTGAGTTAATTATTCATAAAGATTGGAGGAAAAATGTGGCTCATAGAAAGAATTAGAGTTGGTTGATCATTATAACTTATAAGGCATTTTGTGAAAACAATTTTCTCAATGTCCGACTCAAATTCAAATAAACTTGAGATTCTCAACTATTGCGAGTAGTAGGATTGGTGAAAACCATCCGTAATGTGATCGGATTAATGGTTGGGTGATTCGCATTTTGAACACCCCTAAGTTAAAAGTGGCACCAACTCGTGATAAAATGGAAGAAGGCCGTTTATATGGTATGACTATGAAGCAAAGTCCCACATTGCATGGGTATGAAACTAATGTGCATTATATACATGTAACTCGGACCAACATGCGACATGTAGGAGGACTTATTTGATCCACATTGAGTGGTAAAAGAAGTAAAAGTTCCAGAGGAGATGGATTGAGATGATAAGAAAAGACATAATTGATTTGGAATTATTTGAGGATATGACTTAAAATATTGCCACTAGGAAATGACCATATCCAACCACATGTAATAGGGAAAAGTTTGTTGAGGTGAGTTGAGTAATTGGGTGCGTAAAGAACACAATTCTAACGTGTGTTATTTGGTCCCGCTTTCATTTATGGGGCGTTTTGTACTCAGAGTTTAATAGAATTGGTTCCTCTCTGGATGGGAAAAAGCAAAGGGTTTACAATATTTTGGTGACTAACCTATTGCTAGTAACTCATTGGTATCATATTGCCTTTACAATATTTTTTGTCGATTATCATGCTTAGCATGGGTCTATTGTTCACAGCATTCATTGGATTACTTGTGTATCTCCTTTCTTATTTCCTTATAGAATGGAGGAATTTCACGCCTTATCTTCCTTTTGGCAGCTTTTTTATTTTTATTTAAAAAAAAAAAACTAATGTAGGTCCTTATACACCATGTCATGAATCATGACATCCGGTAACCCGTTGATGAATTACATATATTTTCTACTGTGTGTATTGTGTTGGGACACAAGCCTTCATTTTGGTTTGGTTCTTGTGTATATTGTTCCAAGAAACAAGTTTGGAGCACCACTATTTGTTTTATTGTTTTTCTTCCCGACTTCTCTTTTTCAAGTCCTTGCATTGTATGTTTGCTTGCTCTCTTTAATTTTAATAAAAACAAAGTATCTATGCTTGGTCATTTTTGCTTTACTATAGAAAGAAATTTTTGCTTTTCCAGATACATACAAATGTGGCAATTGTTTTAGTTTCTCCTTGAATATGTCATTGGTCATTGCCTCATCGAACATTGATGTCCAGATGAATCTTATGATGGGGGATATACCAGATCTGCTAGACGTTATATGGTCATGGATATCACCATCCAAGATGGGGAAAACGTCTTCAGTGAATTTGTACTTTTATCTGCATTTAAAGTTAGAGTCCTTGCTTCTAGAGACAAACCTTGTTGTCTTTAGATGTTCATGCCTATAACTTGTTATGGTCCTTCCAATTTGTACTACCTTTTATATTAGTTATATTCTTTTGTGATTAACTTAAATAGATATATAAATCCAAGTCGTCATTCACACTTTGTGTTGATCCATTTGAAAGCTAGACCATGATAGGTGGCTGAAATATACCGCCAAATGCTTAAAAGGAAAACATCTTAAAATAACTCGTTGATGTTTTCACAGCATTCCAAGTGGCATTTTGTTTCACTATGGGCCATGTTTTGAAATTTTTTCCATTTAAAAATAAATAAATAAATAAAAGTGAAAAGAACATACTGCAGTAACATGCATGCATGCATCTGTGTTTGCTTAAACACTATTTGTTATTATAAACATTCATCCACCTGAGCATGGGATACTCATGTCATTGAGCTGGCTGCTTTTTGCTTTCTCTCAGGCCTCATGGTGATCCTCGATGATTCGCTTTGGTGCACACTTGGTTCTTGTGCTTAGATACTTACTTGTGGAACAAATGAAGGGTGCTTTTCAAAGAGAAGATCATGACCTGCTGGTGACCTTATTCTTCATATGTAAGCATTTCTGAGCCATGCTTATTAATCATTCTTTTTCTTACAGATCAATAGATTGTCATACCTAAAATAATTGTCACAGTGGAGTTATCTTTTAACATGGTTAGAGTTGACAATAGTATTTTACATAAAAAACAAAGCCCAATTAGTATACATTAATGTGTTTAGGAGGGAAAAATTGGATACACACCTAACTTTTGGCATAGTGCACAAAGTGGTTGCCCTGCGTGATTTGAACCCGTAACCTCAAGGTTATTAGGCCAAGGTTTTACCATTCAACCAATGGTCACCCCTAGACAATAGTATTTTACATGTGTCTATTATTTTTATTTGTGCCTTTTGTTTTGTTGTTTGTCCTCTGAGTTATCAAGGTAGAGAGTCCAAATTTATGTCATGTTCATTTGCAATTATCATTTGAAAGAACATATAAAGATGATACAGAGAACAATTCCGCTTTCATATTCATTTTGATAAGTAAGATAGTTGCACAGGCAGAGAGAAAGCACTCTAACAAGTTACAAATCGATGATACTTAATTATTTATTAAGAATGAAAGAGTTACAGCTTTAAAGCATAGAATCAAGTTGGTTTCTTTAGAGAGAGTAATCAGATTAAAGCTAATTAGCGTATTGAACACAAGTTACAACCCACAAGTGATTGTATAGAAAACCAAATGTCAATTGTTGTAATGGATTTCAATTAGAAATTTTTGGTCTGTATTTGCTCTTTTGGTTTGTAAGACCTTGGTCTTTAGATTCTATAATTTGTACCAAGAATTTTCGCTTGTCCATTATAAAGGACATGATGGCGCCCACGTGGTCAAGTTGATTCATTTGAGAATCTCTTAGATGAGACTCTTGGCTTCATACCTCGAAATGTGTGCCATCCGTAGATTGATGGCTTACTTGCCTTGTGAAGAATGATGAAGGTTATGTTTTTTTTTTCCATTATATGATTTGGTAATATGTTAAACAAAGTCGATACAATTGTTTATATTAGCTTGGTATTGCCATGCATTGGGGAGACATTATGTGCAACCATTAACTGGGAAATGCAATTTCTAATTTTCCGTATGTGATATTTCTATTTTCAAAGCACCATGAAGAGTTGGTTGGCATCTATGCTTCTCAACTTGCACATCATCGCTGCATTGACCTCTTTGTGCACATGATGGAGTTAAGGTCGAACAAAGGTGTTTTTTCAAGGCGAATCAAATTTGTTTCATCTTTTTTAATAAGTTTTGAAAAATGCTATCCAAACTAACAAATCACAAATTTTTCTTGCTAACTGTATAATAATGAAACTTTGGAAACTGGACTCACTTCAATAATATAAAAGGTGAGTTAAAAGTTTGTATGATTTGTTTTGTGTATAGCATTACTCATTCTTTTGTTCTCCAACTTGGTCATTCCTTTTCCTTTATGTTTGATTTATTTAGTCGCTTTTTTTGTCATATTTTTTGGCCGGGGAATTGATGCTTCTTTAGGCTTGTGCACAATTTACAGGTGCCTCAATTGTGCTTCACTATTTATTATTGGGGAATCACCAATGTTAGGATAGAAAAAAAAAATTTACACAAATGGAGGGTGCAACTCCCCAAGGTTGAGTTGCACCATCAAAAATGAGTTGCACCTCCCGTGTTTTGTTAATTTTTTTGGTCCTACACCTCAGATTGTAATTCACCCTAAATAAAATTGAAGATGGCCATATAGTTGAGTGTGGTAATTTCAATCCAGATCGGTATTTTTTTCAGATGTCTTATCGAAGAAGAGAATTTCTAGAAAATACTATAGTTTGGAAGAAAATAGTATTGGTCTTTGTAATGGTCCTATGTCCTCTCTATATATTAACAAAATGGGAATTTTATTTTTTTTAATTTTTTATTTTCGTACAAGATATGGTTAGATATTTTTGTTTCTAAACATGCTCATTATGTTTGCAAAATAGTGTACATTTAGTCTTCGTATGTATTGTAAGCTATGTGAGGTAGTGTAGCAAAAAGAAAAGGAAAAAAGAAGATAAAACTACATATGTTAAGATATCGCCGAAGTTCATCTGCTCAACTTGTTTATTTGCATTGTATTGTTATATATTGATAGATATATTCTGTGAACAAATATAATTGCTATACAAAGGGGAATGCAGTGATAATGTTATCGTGCTCAAGTTTCACCTAAACTATGTTAGCAAGATTATCCGTGTTGTCACTAAAGAGGTATGGTTGTTTCTTTGAAATGAGGAGCCTTGGCTTCTTTATTTCGTTGGCCTATGGGTATCAGCATCGTGAACAGCTTTCATAATCGTTTCTTTGTTCATTTGTCGCAAATGTCCCACTAGGTGTGTGATAAACATGCTTCTAATTTCCTTTTCAACAAATTGTGTAGAACTGGAGGAGAATGTGTCCGCCAACTATCCCGGATACACAAAAGATTATAAGATTCTTAAATATGAAGTTGTGAGTTTGTTTTTAATGTGGTAACTTGTTGCTTTTTCTTTGGCCAGCATGTCAAATATAAAATCTTTGTTTCTCTTATTGAGTACTTACCATTTTCTCCTGGAGATGATTCAAAGGCGCTTTGAAGAAATTGTTGAGAGGTTTTATCTATTTCTTGACCTTAGTTTTATTGTTTGAGACAGGGTGAATTGAATGGTATTATTTTTATAATTGGGGAGTTCATTTACAATCTACTCTTACAGGGTTCTGTCAAGATCTCGAAATCAAACTCGAAAATATGATAAATCATCTCGATATTGCCGAGCAACATCGTTGCAGTGTAGTCTTCAAAAGGCTATGGTTATACAATGGCTCTTTTACACCTCCTCCACTATTAATGATGCTCAAGCTTCTAGTGCCAAACTTCTCCTCCGAAAGCATCGTTACATTGGTATATATATATATATATATTTGATATGCAAGTACTTCTATTTGTATTTGGTCCCAAAAAAATTGCAACCTGCTTTCTATTTACATGGACACTTTTCTACATGCACAAAAAATCGGAAAAGTGGAGGATTATCTCAAATGTTAGAGAGGTCAATCAATATACATCTACCAACTCAAGTTTGTAGGTATTAGGTATCGTATCGAGGTGGTGATGCAGAATCTAAGAGGTTCAAAGAAGGCTAAATTCAAAGAAGCGATGATATTTAGACATTGGCATGATTTCAAAAAGAAACTTATAGGAATTTTATATAATTATGTTTATAGCATTATTATAGTCTAATTTTATGATTATTTTTTTTGTTTTCTAGTCTTTAAAGTCAAAAGGTATTTTAGTAATGTCAATTTTTGACATGGGGTAGGGGTTGCCCATGAGTTGTCTTGTGGGTCTAGTTATTTAATTGGTTTTATTTATGCTTTTGTTTGGTCTTAAGTTGGTTTTGGAAGTCAAAGTAGTTTTAGTAGTTTTCTTTTTGGTTCTAGTTGGTGTAGGAAGTCTCCTAGTTCTATATAAAGCCATCTAATGCTTATAATTTAATGGAGTTGATATATTAAAAGTATTTCAATGCTTTTGAAGCTTTCTTATGGACTGTGAAAGCTCCAAAATCCATAGGGGTTTGATAATAACTAAGAAAACTTTCTTAGTAATCCAATAATAACAAAGGGATTTTAGGATTGATTCCTAAACCTATCTTCTTCTTTTCTTCTTCTTTGTGCACATACCCTAGTTATTAATATTGGGTTACTATTCACAGCCTCAAAAGTGCACTTTTCAACCTCAAAGCCCTATCCATTTACCCCCAAATCAACTTTAATCCCTTCCTATACCTATTAGCTTTTAATTTAATTGTTAAAGCCTAAATTACTCACTGCTTAGGCCATCATAGGAGTTGCATGGGTAGGTATGATATCTTGGGAGGTGTATCAAGGCATGTAGTAGGCGAGAATGAAAGTTCAATGTCCCTCTCGTTAAGCCTAGTCGAGGTGGAGTTATTTTCTTGGGTGGCAGTTAACCTGACAAACCCTTGATCCTAGCCTCCAATCTATAATCCTTAAACGATCTCGAGTAGTGAATGCCTAGGGAGACATAGGGAGTGCATAAGTGTGACATAGGCAAGTCGAGGATCAAAGTTATGTTGATCGAGTCAAGATAGTCATTCTTGAGTGTTCCTAGTAAGAATGAGGTACAAAGAACAATGGTCAACATAGGCTATGGGCAAGCTGGGTGCTCTAGAGCCATGGTGTTATTGAGCAGGTTATGGCTAAGTTGTGAACTCTGGCTCGCCACATATGCTCCCAACCATGCATCGTGCTCTTCATACTTTGACTCATTCACTTTGGAGCGCTTTGCTGTGGGCTGCACTGCTTTAGTGAGCTAAGCATCCATACTTGGTGTGTGTACTTAAGCTAGGCATACAATCTCAATTTGTCTTGTGAGGACATCGTTAGGTCTTGGAGCTTTGTCATGTGGAGGCATGGTGATAATTTCTGTGGGCGCATAGGGCTCACCACATGTTGGGGTGGTATAAGTACTCACAACGCCAAAATCCTTTTTGTGGTATTGCTTGATCAAAATTTCAAGACTCATAACCCATGACCGTGGAATTATGAGTCTTCTTTGTTCCCTCAGACGCATGCTATATTAACTATGAATGTTCATGAGTCAAGTCGGTCGGGTCGGTTTACCCTTAGCCCGGGTTTAATCCGACACCATCGGGTGAGGAAATTAGTCACCCATTATCGATCGACATATCGTTCGAATCAACCAAATCATAGACCTTGCTTAATAGTCAATTCAATTGATTTTGAGGATCCAAAGAAAGGTAGAGAAAGAATAGAAAAAATTTATAAAAATGAAATTCAAATTTCAAAACAATACACCTTAAAACTTATATATATTTATTTACAGATTTGTGGAAGAGCGAGTGGAGGATGAAAATCGGGGAAGAGAGAGAGAGAGAGAGAATCGCAACCGTGATTCAGAACCAATTATGACCGCCAATGCTCGCTGTCACGATCACCCTTGTTTGACATCACTACCACCATTAAAGAGGGGAGGAAGATTGAAGATGCAAGGGAAAAGAGAGAAGCAGAGATGAAAGAGGGAGAGTGAGAGGTAGAATATTTCTTAGACTCCAATGGAGAGAAGAGAAGAAAAAACAGAGTGTGAGTGACCTATAGAGTGAAAAGAGACTGAGAGACAGAGAGTCTTCTTAGTTTTCTAGAAAAGACTCTTAGGGTTTATGAAAGTGAAAAACATTGAATGGTTATGAAGAAAAATAGGAGAAAGTGAAAGAGAGTGAGAGCTAGAAAGTATCTTTGTTTTTTGGGAAAGTCTTTGGGTTTATGAGAGAAAGATATTGAATGGTTATGAGAAAGTGTAGCAGTCTGTCATAGAGAACTCAGACTGACGCAAGTGTACTTCCAAGGCCACAAGTATAAAATGCTATATAATTATATTTATTTGGTCAGGTGTGTATTTTTTGTATCCATTTCCAACCGCAAACTCGTGAAATAATATATTAGAAAACCGTAGTATCATTCACCGCCGAAATTGTCTCTAACATCATGAGGCCCTGGGTCGGACGATTAATGCGGGTTAGTAGGTATAGTGAACAACCCTACTATTAACCCCAACATCCCATCCTTAATAACTTCTACACCTAGGTATTTCTCAACTCATTTTCAACTTGCCAAAGGTAATGGATGCTAATCTTTTTTTTTTTCTTGGTAAAGCCTTTTTTCCATTTGGTTTACACATTGCCAACTTCTCAATAACCATGTTTGGAAATGACTGTATTTGAAATGTTTTGGTTATTGTTTTCTACAAAGGATCCACTATTATCTCAGAAGGAATTTCATGATTTTATATGTCAAGATTGTAGGTTTATGAGAAATTTGTATATTCAATTGTATATATAGTTACATCAAGACCTCGTGATAATGAACTGCTACCTAAAACTAAAGAGGAAATACAAAGATTACATAATCACAATCATACCTAATATAACATAATTACAATCGTGCCTAAATCAAGCCTAATATATACAATCAGAACTATGCCTAATATAGAATATATACAATATATTCTCACAAAGACATTTCAATAGTAGCTGTAAACTAGAGGCCTTGCAATATGTGAAAGAAAATTCTTGGTTGGAAAAATATTTTATATGTGAAACACTTGGCAACAACCCTAGAAAGTGAAGTTTGTAAAGGCCTATGAGGCTTTGAATCCACTTGAAATGTAGAAAAATTGTCTCATGAAGACTCATTCTAATACAAACAAGAAAGAAAAAGTCAAAAAAAGCCCCTTCCGCAACTTGATGTCGTGCATATATTGTGACCGAAAATGTTTCTTGAGAAAATGGTTTAACATAAAGGAAAGGAAAATAAAATAGAAATAATTTGTTTTCCGTTATTTATTCATTTTAAAAGAAAATTTATGTAAAAAATAATTTCAACTTTTCATGATGTCAATCCTGCTTTTTATAGTAAAGGATTCAGGAAAACTAGTTCCTTAAAGAAAATAGTTATGGTGGAACCTACATTTTCTTGTAACAATTGAACACGTACATGACAAGAAAAGAAATGGTTTCCTTTGCTTTCCTTTCGTCTGTCACTTGAAGCTGCCTAGGCGTTTTGAGTCTTCAAAGGATTTGTCCATTAGAGTGAAATTTTATTTTTCCTCCTATTGGTGCTTATTGGTCAGAACTCGAAGTTGAGTTCAAAATAAAACACCATGCTCAAAAAGAGGCTTTTCTGCATACCCCTAGATTCAACTTGGAAACAAGTGGTCCGTAAGCCCATGTACTCAAGTAATTATTGAAGATTTAAATGAATTGTAAATACTTCTGAATGATCCCTATCATTTACTTTTGTTTATATGCTTAATTGCACTCCAAGAAGCATGATCATGGACATGGGGTACGATCTCAAAAATGCAACACGGACACGTTGGTGACATAACAATAAAATATTGTTTCATATATTTTTATTTGCTATGTAGATCAATATTACATCTACAAACAATCAAAATTAACAAAATCTAACACTAATTCTTTGAAGAAAAAAAAAAAAACTTTTAAATTAACACTTATCATTTATGTCTTTTTTTTTATTTTATAGATGATCTATTAATTATTTAAATCTAAGAAAAAAAAGAATAAACGTCCAACATTCACCAAAAAGCACTTGTTTTGAAAATAAATAAGGGACACGCGTGTCCTATGTGCAAAGTGGTCCCACGTGTCCCCTAAAATGAATTAATTAAATAAGGGGACACGCATGTGGCGTGTCCTATACGTGTCCAATATGGTTACACTTGTTTTGAAGTGTCGATACTTCATAGATTGCACTAACATAATCAATGTGAATGGCTCTACCAAATTATGGATAAATGTGGGTTATCAAGTGTGAGTATGAAGGTTTGGGCATGAGGATAGTCACTTTGTTGAAAAATTACAAATGGTTTTTTTTGTACCAGCGCCAAATGTGAGGTTTGTTCCTAGTTCGATCTATTCCCCATATTGGAGAAATCAACACTAGGTAATTTCCTTCTCACCCATGTAGTTATGCTTAAATTTGACTCTCCTAATACTTTCAATAGGTCGAACCAACACTAGCTAACTGGCTTTGGCCTCACCTAGTTATAAATTTTCTTTACCCATCTGATGTCTAAGTTACAGGAGTGTATTTAGTACAAGGGTAATGGAACTTAGATGAATACAAATGAGTCATTTTCCCCGTGTCTTGAATTGTGGGGTTTTCCATATCATACATTTGGTTCCAGTACTGACATTCGATACTTGTATACATGTCCACAAATCATGTAAAAAATGCCATTTTTTAGTGAATAATGAGAACTTAGTGATTTTTATTTTTATTTTATTCTTTACATGATTTAAAATTGGAAGCAATTACATTTGTGATATTGTCTTTAATGCTAGTGCTTCTGGGTTCTGAACTATGTTACCTGGGACATGGATCGTTTCAGTACATGGAACGGGAACGTGGTACGCCACATGCTTTAAAATGTGGTACGATAGGGATAGACTTGCATATATTGTACTTAAAAATTTAAGGTACTTCTAAAATAATTTTTTTAAAACTATTAGACATCCAATAAAATGTAATATTTTCTATTAGCATTATGATCCATTTTTTGATATTTTTGTCTTGTTAAAACTTAACTCACCTTAGATTTTAGTTCATTATATTTGATATTTTTCCTCCTAAGGTAACATTTAAGGACATATATTGAAAAAAACTTTTGGGATCGCTTTGGATCACTAAATTTATCATTTTGGAACGGAAGTGTATCATGTTTTGGAACGTGCATACCAATACGTAATTTGTTAGGGTATTAGTGTTTTCTGGTAACCCGTGTTCTCAATATGTTTTTCATGTTCCTTTCATTAAGCTCTACCATCTATTTGTGGTTTGAATTTGTCTAGTTTCTCCCATTATCTACTGTGGTCTCTTCTTGCATTATTCTTATACATGCTTGACTAATTACTTTACTATTTTTCTTACCTACCTATTTTCTTGTTCTCATCTTGTTAGCTTGCTATATAACGATCTTTCATTGTTATTGTAGCAACATACTGTTCAGGAGTTGCTCTTATTTCCATGTGGAGGGTGCCCGCAATGCCCATAGGTGCCCACACATTGTTAAGTTTTCTTGTCAACCTTTGAAACAAATGAAACTCTTCTTTCTACCGAGGATCATGATGTTTCGAGAACCTAAGAGAGTTCCAGGATCGATATGGTTTATTTAGATCTGTTTTTGTTCATTGCACTCAATGTTGTTTATGCTTTTCTTTTGGCCTCGATACATTATCACTTCTAAGGCTGCAAGTTTGTACAAGTTTTCATTAAATTAGAGCGAGTACTACTTTGTGATGCAACTTATCGCAATCGGCCGAAAGTTGAGTTAGAGAATGTGGAAGTTTCTCCCTTGAATTGTCGTCGAGGAAAAGCAAAGAGCGATTGCAGCTGAGAAACACTAAATTCATCATTTTCACCGCTCTTAAGTGAGTTGATTTAACTATATGCTACAAACATTGCATGTAGAGATCATTGGATTAGCCACCATGTTTATTTGTGTAGTTTTATTACGGATCGCTGACTTGGTCACATCATTTTATGTTCTTCCACTTCTGAGCTTTCAGTTTGAATTAATTGATATATTTTATTTTCTAGGAAAAGAAAATCCATGGTTGGTTCCCATCAAGATCATATTTATGAATCAAGAGAACCTTTGTTCCTAGAGTTGCATGCCATTGCAATGCTCATTCGCTTTCTCGTGAATGTATGTGCCCAGATGCCACCTTATGTGCAACACTAATGAGTGCCCTTTAATCTTCAAGAAGCGAAGTTGTCTTAAATCGCCACTCATGGTATGTTGCTTCCTTTGTCCTGTCATATGATTCAGAGGATAGGAGCCAAATGAAATGGTATATTGGTTTTTGGTAATTTGAGGATGGCTTTTCCCTTTTGTGCTTCATTGTGCCTTAAGGACCTAGATGCCAAATTTGATTGCATTATTTTAAGTGGGATGGTCTGGTAATGTGTTAAGGTGCACTTATTTTTCCAAAGGTCACCGCTACTTTATCCATGATTAGGTCCATCTATTACAGACACTTGACACATGACAAATATACAACATGATTCGGATTTGCCAACACCGATTTTCAAAAAGCAAGACACGACATGTCGATGGACGTGAAAAGACATTTTATATATTTTATATGCCATATATATTACAATATTCATGAATTTCGAAAATACTAAATTAATATTGAGTTTTATGTTTTTTCTTTTTGTTGGACATGTTTTATCTAATAATAAACTAGTTTATTTATTTATTTATTTGTTTGCAATATTTCTTTTCCACGATCATCCTTTGAAATGATGGGCTTGATGATATCCAAATTTTAGTAGCGTAAAACTTCTACTTAGGTGGCGCTTCTTATTGAGAAACGTGTTTTTGTGCTCCCAAGTAAGAAACTTGTAAGCAACTCCCTTCCGCTAAGGAAGAAACTAGCTCTCAATCGATAGAAACGAAAAACATACAAATATCAAAGAAACAAAAGAATAACAACTTAAACTAATGATAGTACTTTCTATTTATATAATATGTATTCATATTTGACAAATACAATTTGGAATTGACATCAATCACAAATTCTTATTCATATTTTGATACATATTTTATGTCTACGAGAAAATTAATTGTTAGAATATATTTATACATTTAATATATGAAATATATACACGCTTCCATCGGCATTCCCAACCTTAAAAACTTCTATATGCTCTCTCCCCGCCTCGCTTCATGCAACTAAGATCCAATTACAAAGCCTTGCATAATGAATTGGATTGATGGAAATGTCAATAAAACACCCAACAAATCCCATAACAGTGTACAACATACCAACAAAAATGGAGTATTACACTAGCCCATTTGGTGAGATGTAAAGGTTACAAACCCTAATAAAAAGTAAAGATTTGTTGAAGAAGACTGCTGAACTTAGGTAAGCACGCTTTTTTCTTTTGCCTTTTCTTTTTTAACATTAATTGTAGTTATGCCGCATGATTAGTTCTACTTTTTTTGAATCATAGATCTAGGGTTCTGCAGTTTGCATGAACAAAATCGAGATTTTTTTTTTCTTTTGAGGCCATCATTGTGTCCAACAATTGTTTAGAAAGGACACACATGTCCGGAGAATGTCGAGGTGTGTCCAACAACCCAAAAAGTGAAAAAATGGGACATAAGAGAGGGTGTGTCCAACATCTATCTGCCACGTCTCTAAACATGTTTGTGTCCCAGACATGTTGGACACTGATATGTTAGGTCGATGAAGTGTCCATGCTTCATAGAATATGATGTATAAAGTATGAACATGTTTTTGAAAAGTTCAAAGACTAATTAGCGATGGATTTATATATTTATCGATCATTTGGGTTTTTAATATTTAGAACCCCTAACTTTTACAACTTCAAAATTGTTTCTCAATTGTGACTTCTCAAAGCAAAACATTAAGTTCTCTTCCTAATTCTTTTCAACATTTATATGTAGAACATGAACTATTTGTTATTATTTCATATAGTAAATAGAAATTTTGCTATGTAAAAAAATCAATAATTTGTTTTTAATTTCATATTAAATAGATAATTAGCCATGACTCAACTGTGGTTGTATTCTAATTATTTGGAACTTGCTATGTTATCTGTATCCTTACTTCTTGGGTTTCATACCACAACTAAAGTATTAAAAGGCTTTACTAAGGCTCGCCCTAATGTTCACCTCACCTCACCTCAAGGCTAAGGTAAAACATATCAAGGCTTTGATTTTTAGACTATGTTTCCCAAAGGGTTGCGCATCATAGTCAAGCCTTGTACATTTTTTGTGCATAAGCATATGAGGGCATATGAAGAAGTTCCCTTAGGCTCTTGTTAAACTTAGTCTAGTAGATGAAACAAACATAAAAAAAGCAAAAAAAAAAAGAACCATTTTTGCCACTATATTCTATAAGAGGAAATGATCAATCAAGAAAAAACACAGTTAATGTTCAAGTGAGAAATTCAATCACTAAAGCTAAGAATGATTTCACTTTTAATGAAGGCAAGTTTCCTTCTCTACAGTGAAATGTTTAATCTAAGGAAAAAAGTATTTTCGCTTTTATATTTTAGTAATTTTTTTTATTTATCTAGTAATTTAAAATATTTGATTTAATAACTAAATATTAAAATTTAAATTTTGAATGCTTATGCCTCAATGCGTTAAGGCTTATGTCTCCTCTCGAGTGAAACCCCAAGGGGTTGGCTTGGTGGCAAGGCCTTGGGTCTTGGGGGTGTGCTCCCTCCAAGGTTCAGGGATCGAAACCTCTGAGGTGCTAACAATTTCTTGGAGCCATCAGATTGGGGGAAAACCCTTGAATTAACCGTGGTCCACCTGCGGAAAACTCCTTGCCGAGGGCTTGTACACCCTTGGGAATTAGTCAAATTGTGATCTGGACACCCGGTGCCAATAATAAATAAAAAATAAAAAAATAAAAAAAAAAGTTACGCATTCGTCTTTAAAAACTTTTGACCGCAACTCAAATTAAACCTTTAGTTCCTCAAACAATACCATTACCTATCGCTAATTTGTTTATATACTTTATATTTGAGTCCTCAGATAATCTACATAGTTTGATGAGGTGACGTAGGATATAATTATGTAATATGTAAAATTTGCTTCTGCCAAACTAGTTTTCATCAATAAGCGTTTTAAGTTAGGTCTCTCTCTCTCTCTCTCTCTCTCTCTCTATATATATATATATATATAAACACACATCTTTTGTCTCGACATTTTTACTTGATGGCAAGGTGAGCGCTCTATCTCATCAACCGACAATTACTGCATTGAGGTTGTTCTTCGCTGCTTGGCAACAGATGATGGTGATGAACTTGGTCCACATGAACTTAATGATGGCGGTATTCTTGCTACAGGATTGCTGCCGCTTTAAAGGTAAGGACCGGTTGTAACTGCATTATTTTGGAACTTAAATCGATAATCGGAATTGGTTGAAGACTCCTATTTTACTTGATGGCTCAATTTTTGGGTGATCAACTTTACTTCAGATTCCACATGATGTGCAATAGAACTAATCAAATTTGAGGGACATCCAAATACACCTTGAAAAATAGAAGCTTGTTATATGTATATATGAACATGTATACAGAGTTGCAAGCTTGTGGCTTTAATTAAATACTTTTTGTTTCCAAAAAATCATGTCATGTTTATGTGTTGAATAGAATTTACAACTAAAATACAAAGGATGATGGGAGATATATTGGAACATGCTAATTTGAAAGTCTACAAAGTTTCTTGGCCCTTTCTGCACGTTGTTTGAAAAAAGGATATTGGCGCTGATTGTTGGCTCTTCTGTCACAAATTGGCCAATACCTTCGTGTCCTTGTCTAAATTTGCTGAAATACAATTTGGTTCTATATGTCGGATTGGTTAAAGTCTAATACAAGGCATCCAACAGAATTGTTAGGAGCTGCTTGACATTATATGTCCCGTCCTACATTGTATTTAGTAAATGGAGATGTAAACACAATGAACAACCTGGATGTGAGCCGCTAGTTATAGGTTGTGTATTGTTTAAAACAACATCGACTTTCTTCTCGGGTTATATAATGTGTGAATGCAGGAGAGCTTGTTCGATTTCAAGCCGGTATAACAATGGAGATCTCACGATTAGATGCTTGGTATTCAAGCAAAGATGGTTCCTCGAAGGACCAGCTACATACATTGTGCGGGCCTTTGTCGAAGGTGTTGCATTCCGTGGTTATTCTTAGATGTATGCAGTAAAGTTGTTTTCGAAGCCTAAGTCCTTTTGTGTTTCTTCAAATTAGTTGGTTTACCATGTAACATTCTACCATTTTGCCAATTTCTTCCTTTTAACGATAATCTTTTTCTTTGCAATCTCAAGGAAATTTGTAAGAGAAACAAAGGATCTATGGTAAAGAATAGTAGTTTTAGTTTTTGCTTCTTGCTAAATCCACATGAAAGCCATGATGAGCCGATTGAACTAGTTGCATTGCTCGAAACTGGGTTTCTTCATTTATTTAGTCAAGAAAGAATTGCGTAATCTAATTATCTCGATAACGAGTCTTTACTTGCTTGGGGTGCCTATTATCAAATTTTCTTTTCATTCTTCTTCTCACTATTGTTGACCTTCCCTAACAGAGAATTGACTTGGATGGCGCTTTTGTCAATTCAACATAATTTTTCCTTGGCAATAGTGTTGCCCTCCTAAATTTTGTCCATCCACCTTTTTATTTTTATTTTTATTATTATTATTTTTATTTTTTTGGTTTCTGGTAAAGTTGCCAAGATTAGGGCCCTACCATAATCTTAGGCTTAATTACATTTTTTCTCTCCAAAGTATGAGTGTTGTGTCATTTTGGTCCTCAATAATTAAGTTGTGTCAATTTGGTCTCTAATGTATGAAAGTGTTTCAATTTCGTCTTCAATGTTTAAATTGTGTTGATCAAGCTTCAATGTATAAAAATTGTTCCAATTTACTCATATTTTGGGAACTAAAAATGTAATTAACCCATAATCTTACTATGTTAGAAATTTGCTCAAAGATAAAAAGGTATATAATTTTTCATCGCTTTGAGAATTTTAGGGGATTTCAGATAGGTCTTAAGAGGTGGATTTATTATTAAATAGGTCATATGATAATTAATGGCTTTCATCAAACACTATTAAAAACGTTACTAATTGTTAATTTGCATCGATGGTTTGAAAAATGTTACAAAAAAATGTTACTAATTATAAAGTTTTAGCAACGGTTTAAAAAAATCGTCACAAAAAAAACGTTACTAATTTTCAACTTACAGTGGTAGTTTAAAAAATTTATTATAGAAAAACGTCACTAATTATAAGTTTTAGTGATAATTTATAAAAATCGTGACAAAAAAAGTCACTAATTGTCAATTTTTAGCGACATGCAAAAAGTTACAAAAAATTATTTTTAGCGACTATTTTATTAGGATTTATTTTCAATAGGATTTGATGGTGATTAAATCTAACTATTAGGCTCTATTGATAGTTTATTCAGAATTTTATAGGTCCACAAACAATCCATTTTTGCATTGTAACTTGCCATTATTTTGGTTGATACAACAATCAAATACCATTGATTGTGCTGATAATTTGGTTTTGATTTGTCCAGGAATTTTTATTATTAGAGAGAGAATACTGTATATGCAAATTGGAGCTTGGAGACGAACTTCCTTGTTGATTTGTATGAAATTATGTGGTGCTGATCTAGTAGTAGTTGTATAATGCTCTGCTGGTATCGTGATATTTTTGTGGAATGGATGAAGTATTTTTGTGGAATGGATGAAGGGTTGAAGTTTTTTCATTTATTTTTTAATTTTTTTAAAAAATAGCTTGAGATGATCAAAACCGTAAGTGGCATGTTTTGGATAGTTCTTTTCACGCAATAGGTAGATCCTCAGATTGTTCTTTTTTCACGCAAGGAATACCATTTTAATGAAAAGTTGAAAAAATAATATTAATTTAGTGGAAACTTTGCAATATCGAAGAAAATTTAATTGACTTTAACCACTAAATTGAAAATATTTTTGTACTAACATTGAAATGAAATCCCCCCTTTAAGCTACTGATTATTATTTTTTAATTTGAAAAAAATTTACTTCATCGAAAACTAATTATTTTTTAGCATAATTATTTAGTAAAATTCTCACTTTTATTCCATTAAAAGTTTTCAAGTCCATGTTTTTATAATTTTCATTAGTTATAAAAAAGAACCGGTTTGTCCCGTAAAACATGCCCATATCTTGTGATTTTTGTTAAAATGTTATTTTGATCTTCAAAAGATTAAATTAAATGCGCATCCCAACCATGAATTACATATACAAATTGAAATACAGAAATAAAAATATATAAATAGGTCATTGATGTTTAGATTAGACATCGAAGACTAATTAACATATTATAATTCACAATAACAAAATAAAAGGGCTCAGTACCAAGTCATCTCTCGGTCTATTAATTATAATTATCAAATGTTTTTGGCGATTATAATTAGTGGACCAAGAAATGATTATATTTAAGTCTTTTTAATCAAGAACTTATAGCCAAACATGTGTGGAGGATTTTGACTGACCCTAAATCCCTATTCTCCAAGGCTCTATTGCGGAAATATTGTTCATCTCAATCTTTTCTTATCGATATGCTTCATGGGGATGGAAAGGAATTTTATGAGGAAGAGACTTACTAAAATCAGAGAAAAGATGGGTGGTAGGGGATGGTAAGTTAATTAATCCTCTTTGGAGGATCAATGGATTCCAACTATTCGCAATTCTTTAACATGCTTGAATCTATCTCACTTCATTGATACACAAAATCATGCTTAATCTTCTAGGAGTATTCTTTCCACTGGAGTGCATAGATTATATTTGGGGTATTTATTTATCAGTGGTGCCTTTGCGAGATCAAATTATTTGGGGCATTACTAAATTTGGCCAATACACCATTAAGGCAGGTTATTTATATGCAACAAGCTCAGGCCATAGGGGTACATGTTACCATTCTAGTGATCTCATTTGGAAGCAATTGTAGAATCTTGGTACACGTTACTATTCTAGTGATCTCATTGGAAGCAATTGTAGAATCTTAGACTACCTAAGAGGACACTCTTCTTATAGAAGTGTCTTCACTATATCTCTTCGGTCTGATGGGTGTTATATGTGAGGAGTTTCCACTGAGCCTAGTTGTCCACGATGTGATAAAGGGATTGAGATTGTGGAACACTGTTTCTTTGAATGCTAGTATTCTCAACAAGTTTGGTGAGCTTCTTCATTAGGCCTAATTTTTGTAGAGGAAATCCCATGTGTTTTTTGAAATTGGTTCAAACAATAGATTAAGAAGGTTTGGGATCATGAAATTATTGTTCAATCCATTGCTATTCTTTGGGCCGTTTGGCATTAGAGAAATAGTTATGTGTTTAAAGGCATGAATATGACACAAGGACAAGCAAATCTTCTTGCTGAAAAGCTTACCTCTAATGTTACTCGAAGATCATCCTTATGTTTAGAGCAGGCTTTAATACCTCAACATCTATTGCTGATGTTTGTAATGATGATGATATATGTATGCTTGCAAATCCTCTCTCTAATATGACAGATTACAAGGTGTGGACTTTTGTCATAGATGGTTCACAGTAGGCAGCTAATCAAAGTGCGGGTATGGCATGTGTTTGTTTCAATATAGATCAATCACGGGTTCAAGATTATGCTTCTAGGATGTAGCTTCCTTCTCCATTGTTGGCCGAAGTTAAAGTGTGCTGGGAAGCTATTCATTGGGCTAAAGGCCAGCATCTGTTAAGTATCTCCATTTTTACGGATAGTCAAGCTTTGATATCTACTTTGCAAGGGCAAGGCATCCCTGATTGGAGCATTGCAACTATTATTAATGATATTAAGCTAATTAGTAAGGACTTTAATTTTCTTTCTATTTCTAAAGGTAATCAAGACTCATGTACTAGCTAGACAAGTTAATGGCTACAGAAGCTAATATATATCTATTTCTTTGCTTCTCACAAAAAAAAATAAAAATAAATAAATAAATAAAATAAAATAAAAATAATAATAATAATAATAATAATAATAATAATAATCTCCAAAAAGGCATGGTATGCACATCAAAGCATGGGTTTCATGTTGGAGTCTTTAATGTAGGGAGTGATATGTATGTGCAATATACATGAATTAATTCTGGTGGTTCCTAAAAAATTGATTTGCTTCAAAAATCTTGATTAATTTTATGATTTTTGGAACAAATTGATTTTCTAATCAATTTTGGGTTTTGTTTGTTTGACTTTTATATTTCAAATTATAAGAAATTTGATATAATAATTAAAATGTGTTATGATTATGAGAAAATATCATTTCGCCCTCCAAACTTTCACGTGTTTTTCAATTTGACCCCCAGACTTCGATTAATATCAATTTTACACCTAAACCTTCAAAATTTTGATCAATTTGGTTTCGCCACATTCCATCTACAATTGGACAGAATGTGCTGACGTGGGGGATAAATTGATTTTTAAGGTATAGTTTGGGGGGCAAATTGATTTTTAAGGTATAGTTTGTGGGCTAAAATGAAATTTCTAATGAACTTTGGTGCCACGACAACACATTTCGTTCAATTGTAGACGGAATGTGACAGCAGGGGCCAAATTGATCAAAATTTCAAAAGTTTGGGTGTGAAATTGATATTAATCAAAGTTTAGGGGTCAAATTGAAAAACGAGTGAAAGTTTGGGGGGCAAAATGATATTTCATCTTTGATTATTGTGATGGTTAGTGATGGTGGTGGTTGGATTTTATTGTCTAAGCTAACGTTAACATAGTAAAAGGGGTAAATTGATTTTTAAGGTATAGTTTGGGGAGCAAATTGATTTTTAAGGTATAGTTTGGGGGGTAAAATGAAATTTCAAATGAACTTTAATGCCACGTCAACACATTCCGTCCAATTGTAGACGAAATGTAACAGTAGGGGTCAAATTGATCAAAATTTCAAAAATTTGAGTGTAAAATTGATATTGATCGAAGTCTAGGGGTCAAATTGAAAAACGCATGAAAGCTTGGAGGCAAAATGATATTTCCTCTATGATTATTGTGATGGTTAGTGATGGTGGTGGTTGGATTTTATTGTCTAAGCTAACATTAAGATAGTAAAATCTCAATTGGCTAAAATTTATAACGTTGTGGTTTTGGAAATAAAAACTTGTAAAAATTGAATTATGGCAAAAATAAATAAATAAATAAAATAACTGGTAAGATGAAATAGAAACTCTGACTCATATAAAAAAGCAACAATACTACTAATCCACCCTTATCAACCTAGAATTTACCAGGAAAAAAAAAAAAAAATCAATGGCTCATATTCATTTCATATGTAGACCTCATACTTCATTAATTCAATCTCTACTACACAAAAACACATTTGAGATAAATTTGGGTTCCGTAAGTGTGGGTTCCTAGCATTTTTCATAAAAAAGGGACGTAGTCACACACAAGCACAAACTCTTATCTCACACAAGGTGCATGCCTGATGAATTGATCATAATATTGGGGATGGATGGATTGTACTGTGCCATATATGCTTCTTTGCCTTCACTTAGTAGGGAAGTCATGGTCATGAAGGAATTAGATGCCACAACATAGAAGATCTCTATATTGGTGCCCTCTATGGCTGGTATGATGTCCTCTAGAGTGAAGGTGCCAGTAGTTCGCATGCAATCTGTTACCACGATAGGCACTCTGGGGGCAGCCATCCCCATAGACCAGCATCATCCCGGCTTGTCGAAATACCAAACTCGACAGAAGGGGCCCTTTAGCAAAATCCTCTCCAACTCACCAGAGTGATGTTGAGCACTGCGATGAAGCACATCACGATATCCGATGCCATAGCTGCCCACAACGCCCAAGTCACAAACAAGACAAGTTTGAAGTTTAGAAATCTCAGAGCATAATGAATGAAAGCAACATAGTACATGATTGAACAGGGATTAAGCCAATTACCTGATCGGGGGTGACTATGTCGAAATACTATCTAAACTTGTAAAAGCTCGACAACCGTGGGGATTGGTGGTGATGCTAACAAAAGTATTGTCGGGACCAAGGGATGACGTGCTAGTCCATCTCCTGAGTGTCAAGGGCATTAGCCCTGAAATACGCAAAGCTCTAGATCTACAATTCAGAGAGTTGATTAGTACAAGATGAGGCAAAAATTTTAGAATAAATACATAAATGACATGTGCAATGTAGAAATGACATAAAACAGTAAATTGTACCTTCCATCATTTCTAATGCCCTTCGATGGTCATCTCTCAGCACGCATGACAACACTAGCGTATCTGTAGAGGGTGACTAGAGCAGCGCCACCCCAATCGTAGTTGTCAATGTGATCAATGACCACCATCGTCACTAAGTAGTGGAGATGTATCTTGTTTAGGGGCGACTCCACATAGTAACCAATGGGGTCCGAGTAACCCATCAAACTATCAAAAAAATTTATTTATGATACCAATATTTTGTTTGATATAAATTAATCTCATTAAAAAGTTAAGAGACCCCCATCAAATATAAATTCACGATCTATTGTTTTGAGAAGTTTAAATCACTCTTACAATTATTAAAAATAGTTTTTGAGTTTTTTATTTTTCATTTTTAGTGAACTTTTTAAATATTTTAAGTAATTTTTTTTTTTACTTTGTGGATTCACTTAATCTAAACACTTAGATACATTTCAAAAGTAAAATATTTTAAAACTTCACTTACATACAATAAATAAATAGTATATTTAATTTTTTTTTTTTTTGTATTCGTTGAATTTTTTTAAAAAAAATTACCAATATTTTGTTTTTTAGATGCATATACGTCAAGTACATCTAAAAAGTAAAAAATATATATTTTCCCCCTCTAAAGATAACAAAACACAAAAAATAAAAAAATAAAAATTGTTTTTGAAAACTCAAAATCATTCAAAGCCAAACAAAGTAAATGTTGTTTAGTTTAATTTTTTTTAATAGACTTTATGGAACTTAATGCTTTTGGAGTGGCCCATCTATAAGCTAGTGCAAATTTATTAAAATTGCCATTTTGAAATTCAAAAAGAAAAAATTAGCTACATAGGTATAAATAAATCAATTACACTGCAAAATATACACACCTCATTGAGCCAAAACTCAGTCAAGGGGCCACTCCAAAACTCATGCCCCTTCATATCTACAATATATACTCAGGTTTGGAATATTACCTTCATCACTGCATATATATATATATATATATTCAAATCGAAATTTAGGCAAAATTTTGAGTGAAGAGAGAGAAGATCAAAGTGAGCAAGGTGCCTTGAAGATAATACAAATAAACATAAAAACTACTATGATAAAACAGAATAACACATACCAGCAATAGAAGCCAAAAGACACTACTATAATTTGAAGTTTGATTTTGCACCTAATTGAAAATGCAGTTGCCTACACTATACAAATAACTGTGACTAATTAATCACAAACAGATAAATATACATATTAACCACCCAAAAAAGTAACAAAAAATTTCATCAATAATACAAAAATGACTACTTACCTAACAAACAAAAATCCAACTAATTTTAACCACCCCAAATTTTTTTTCTCCCCCCAATAATAATTAAGCAACCAATCCAATTTCCAAATGAGAAGAATATGTTCTCTAACATAAGCATTGTCTGATATGAAAATGAAGTCAATAGTTAACCTACAAAAATCTTGAAAGTAAAGAAAGATTGCACTTGCAATTTCAGTGAAACCAACAGAATTTTAACTGAACGCTACTTACCTCTAGTGTTCAAATTTGATTTTCAAATTTCATGTTTGGTTTGATTTTCATATTATACTGAGAAAGATTGCACTTGCAATTTCAAAGAAACCAATAGAATTTTAACAGAATACTACTTACCTCTGGTGTTCAAATTTGATTTTCAAATTTCATGTTTGGTTTGATTTTCAAATTATACTGAAACAGGGAAATCACAACATAAAATTAGAGGATGGTAAATTCAAAATATATCATCTTATCTTTGTACAAAACAAGCAATCATAAATCAGAATAAAGCATACAAAAGCATTGCCATATCCCTTTTTTCTTGTAGTGAATTTAATTGTACAACAATTGATTGCCCATTTCCAACTTGCAAGTACAATAACTGATCATGATCATGGGTTTTTTTTCTTCTCCTAGTCCTTCATGAGAAACAGCTTCAAGATGACAATAATAGATAAGACAAAATACACATCATCATCTTCAAAAATCTTTGTAGTTAACCTGCTCTTCCTTAATATTCGCTACATCAAATGTCAACTTAGACCAACCAATGATATGATTCCCGTGGCACTGATTACCCTAACAGAGAGAAATATCCAGTAGAGAGCAATGCTACCGACTCCAAGCCTCCTAGTAGGACGCATATCATTCCTTGGTAAAACAAGTGGCCAAATAGGTCCTGAGATGAGAAATCCCATAGTATAGAAGAGGCTTCTGTCTTGTGGAACAATGTACAAGCCAGGTTTCTCTGACCAGGATTCAAGCAGCATTGAGAGATCCTCAAACCAATAAGTGAGTTGAACATCAGACTTGCATAGCATCTAGACAAGATGATCTACACACCATCCCCACTATTGATTGCCAGTGCAACATTTGACACTAAATCACCCATCGAGTTACCCCATGCCAATAAATTTAATCCAAGGATTGATGGATTAACCCCCAGAATTACACCCAATCCTACCAACAAAGCAACAAGCTCGTTTGCAATCATGTAGAACCAAACGATACTTATCAAAAATCCATCCAAAACCAATGGAAGTAAAATCTTTTGAGGTGGACGATGTGATCTAGTGTACCAAAATGCAAGAACACCTAGTGCACAACCAATAGAAACACCAAGCGTATAAGAAACCTTTCTGCTTTCAGAACCCACAGTCTTGAGTACTCTAGAGAAATGCCAAAAGAATGGGAGCAAGTGAAGCACTGCCTACAACGTAGAGACTTTTGATCAAGATTCCTCCTCAACTAGAGGAATTGTCAACCGGCATGGCACTGTTAAAGGCAACTCCATTATCAAACATAGTTTAGAATAGGAGAATAACGAGTGCTCAGTTTCTATGCCATCATCAGTCCAAATTTCAGGACTCTCATTATCGACACCTTAGTTGGTCGATTTGAATATATGCGACATTTGATGCCCACATCTCGAGGCAATGCACTATGGGATATGATTGTATCACTTTCTATGTCCATGTCAAGCAAAGTACTATAGATAGAGTCACCCTCTTGGTTCCATTGAGAGAACACACTTCCTTTGATAGGAAGCAACAACGTAACAACATCCAATTTCAACCTCCGAGCATGTTTCCTCAAAATCTCATTCGCAGCAACAACAAATGCATAAACCGCATAACTCAAGACAAATGCGATGGCTCCCCCCACACTCACCTTACGAGCATACAAAATCAATGAAAGTGACACATGACGAGCTGCATGTGGAATATGTGGCATGGGATACACCTCTCACATTGCTCCGACTTGCATCTCCATATAAGTGCAATTACTTTAAGTTATTCACACTTTAATGTATTTTCTTCTATATATTATGTTGTGGGTGTTAATATTTATATAAGTTACCCTTATATGTGATTTGAAACAAGTTTGCTTGATTTAGGTTGCACAAACTGTTTATAATCTAAAATAAATTCTAATGCTAACCATGTTAGCCGTGTCACGTTCAGATTGATATGATCACAAGTAGGTTAGGTTAGTGTCATGATATTTTACATGTTTAATTAAATGGATTATGTTAGTGTTGGGTGTTTTGGACACGAACCCATGATGACACGACACGACACGACATGATTCATGCCTCACTTGGGATGAGGATATTCTTAGCATGCGTTTGGATCAAGGATTTGCGGGGGATTTGTAGAAGGAAGGAAAAAAAAAAGGGAAAAAATGTATGAAATAGAAGCTAAGGTAGCGTTTGGCAGAGTTTTAGAATTATGATTTGAGAATAGAGTTGTATTTTGAGTTTGTGAGTTTTGGAATTATGATTTGAGAAGAGAAAATTTGTTTGGTTATGAGTTTTGAAAAGAGTGTTGAATTGAGTTTTGAATTTTTGATGTGACATATGAAATGAGAAAAGTTGTTTGGTTATGAGTTTTAAAAAGAGTTTTCAAAACTTAATTCAAAAACTTATAACTCATAACCAAACACACAACTCAAAACTCTATTGAAAATTCTATTCAAAACTCTTAACCAAACTCTTTTTAAAATTCAATTCCAAAAAATAATTTGTTATTTTGGTCTAAAAAAATAATTTGTATATTTAAAAAATATCAAAAACAAATATATATATATATATTTTCCAAATAACAGGTGGCGATTGACAATTGCAAAAAAAAAAAAAAAAAGAGAGTATTAGGTCAAGCGGCGGACTACCGAGTAGACCAAAAATTCAAAAATTGTCTAGTTTACCAAATGTGTTTTCAAAATGTGCTTTGAAATTGATTTGGAATCAAAATTTGAAAACTCAAACCAAACATAGCATTCAAATATGAGGGTGGAAACTTGATTTGAAACTCACACCTAACACAGTCTAAATTTTTTCACTTCCCTATCTATTTTTCTCCCCCTCCATAATCCCAGAATTCTTAATCTAAACATAGCCTTAAAAGTTTCAAAGTGAAACACTAGAACTAGCAATCTTGATGAGCTGCAATACATGAGTTCAATGGTTGCCTTGTTGAACTACTTATGGAAGACCTTAATGCCAAAGTTTGGTTCACTTTGACTAAAAAACAAGAAAAAAGAAAAAAAAAAAAACCCAGCAAGTTAGATAGAGTATTAGTTAATAATACCCAATGGGTTCATGTTTTTAAATATCATTGTCCTAATGTTTCCAGTTATCACTTTAAATACCCGAAATTAAATTGAGAAAACTTTTCAAATTCTTGAATTTTTGGATGAAGCATGGATACATCAAGGAGATTTTTCAAAATTCAACAAGTATCAGGTTCTCTGAGTATTGAGAATGAGTTTAAAATTAAAAGACTTGAGTTTGTACTAAGAAAAGTGAACAAAAAACACTACTCTAACTTCAGTTTGAGAGTCATTAGAAGCAAAAGAGAAACTAAATTAGATCCACGTCTTTTAACTCTCCATATAACCATAAAAAACAAGAGGCCCTTCAACATTATATTAATTGTTTGTTGCAAAGAATCATTCCACAACTACAATGCTAGAATAAGATTAAAGTTGACAGCCATAGAATGAGGAATAATACTATCAGCCATTATGACAATAATGGGAAGAAATTAGAATAGATAAATGAGATTAAGGCTTTGAATACACACACATACACATATATATATGTGGTATAGATATATTATGTATGTCCACATATACATATTTCGTCTTTTTCCTTTAGCCAATTTTATACTTGACTCAATAGAATTTTTTATTTTTTATTTTTTTTGAGCAGGTATTATGTTCCATGTGCCAAACTAGCATTTTGTCTCAGAACATAACTAAATTGAATACAGGATCAGAACTTTGTTCAAGTAATTGTGCTTCTACATCATTTATGTGAGGAAGTAACAAAACATACTCTCTCTCAAGAATGCCTTTGAAAAGTAAATACCATGTGAACATTCAATTAGGCCCCTGTGGCACAGACAAGAAGAAAGTTAAATTCTAATAAATCAGCCACCTAAGCAGAGCTACAAATGAAAATGTGTTGTGTCAAGAGACTTAAAAAGGGCCTAGAACTGCATTGATCCACAAATTGTGTTGGGTGTGGAAGTGAATGACTACAATGCTAACAGTGTCAATCACATTGTAAGCTAACTCAAACCACCAAAAACAGCACTGATGTACAATAATAGTCATCAAATTGAATTACTTTGCACCTACTCAAGTTTCACTAAACATGAAGGATATTCAAACAGATTTTCCATCCAAAGATTTTCACTTTATTCAGAACTTTCTGTAGCCAAATCTTCTTCCAAAATGCCCTTTCAAAACTCGCCCCATCAGCAGAACTGACCCATTTTTCTCTTCTTTGCAAATCCACCTCCAAATGATATGCCGATTAATAGAAAAAAGAATGCAATTTTTAGTAAAGTGCCAAACCAGCTTGTCATCAGTGACCCTTGGGAAAAAAAAGGGATTTTACATATAAACACAGCTTCAAAATCCAAAAAGCACTATGTGATGAGAGCTTCATTGCATTTCAAACATCAGTGCTTTCATTAATAATGGAACAAACTTTAGCATCAGCATGGAATTCGTCTAACTTTCCAAATCATCACACACCAGACATTCAAATCACTTCAAATCCTTTCTTGCAGATTGCACACAGAATCTATTGCCTTTGACGACGAGGGAACTCTCAGATGTGCATGGGTATTACAGCCTGCACTACTATTTTTTAAATTTATTTATTTTTTTTAAAGTTTTCCCATAACAAACCTCAATATTGTTGTGGAGAGTCTCAAGCATCCTCAAAAGCTACCTACAAGATACGGAAACAAAACCATAAGTTGATAAGAGGTTCAAAGTAGTATACATGCACACAATTGTAGTAGAGATGAGAAGGCAAGCGAATTTGCTTAATAACAAATAAATTGAAATTAGCAACCAAACCACGTAAAGGAAAAAGGACCAAACTTCATCATTTTATTAACTATTATTGTAAAGTCTTAGCTACTCTATCAAGTAAAAGATGAAATGATTGATTCTTCCATATTGCCATTTTTGGAGTGGTAAAATAACTATGGATTGCCCACATGGATTTTGACCAGACTAGATGGCTTACTAACTGTTAAATGTAGAATAGCATGCAAGGAGAAAGGCTTAAAAACGCAAATTGATTTTTTGCAAGGTCTGGAAATTTAAATGATCAAAAGTCTTGCTTAAGAGTCTGCTGGAGGGAGGGATTTTCAATTATCGAAAGGACTTCTTCTCAATTATCTTGAAATATCTCTTACTTTATCATTTTTTTTTGAACCTTAATCCTTTATCATTTTTTTTTCTGTCTCCTAATCCTTTATCACCTATGAGAGTTTTCTACATTACTGGATAAAGCCTTATTTTAGAATAGAGCATCCAAAGTACTTATCAAGCAAATTTCGGGCATATCTTGAAAAGAGGCGTAAAAACTCACAATGCAGTTTAGATGATGAGCATGCATACATCATAAAGTTTGTTTCCACAACAACAAAGCCATCAGAACAAAAAGGTAATAACAATAGTCAGTACATTTTTCTATTTAAATTTTCAACAAACATAGAAAAAATACAGAAAAGCACAGTTTTACAAGTTGAAAATGCAGGTTTGTAACAGACTGGGGAAGTTGTCCTCTTTAGGGTTAAAAATATTGTCGATGCTTATGGAGGTGTGTTTGTATTTGGTGTAGTATGTGCGAACGTACTCATGAAGCAGATGAAAAACAACGTCAACATTCCAAGTGAAATGGAACCATTCATTAGCTCTCGTCTTGGCAATTTCAAAAAAGAAGAAATAATTCGAACTAATACAAATTACTGAACCATTTATTTTGTAGCCATTGGAAACATTATGTAGCTAGCTAATACATCATGCTGCCAAAATATATTCCATCTTTGCCATGGGTGTTATACATTATGCTATCTCTGACACTACTATATGTTCTACATAAATGGGACACACTAAATTTTCATGTCCCACCTAAGTCCAAAAAATTGCATAAGTGGAATAAATAATTCTAATTCTATTGAAGTGAAACTAGAAGCCATGGTATGGACTACAAATAGATAACATAATGAAATTAAAGACAAAGGAAATTTTGTCTGCCAATTATCTAGAATCGAAGCAGCAATACAGGAAAAATGAAAGATCAAGGGAAAAGGTACCGTCTAGCTTAGATTGTGAATGAAGAACCTGGAAAAAAAATATTTTTGCTTGAGTTGGTGACAAGAATGAATTAGAGAACTAATGTATTCCTAAAGTAAAAGTGAACCATCACAACCTACAGAGTAGATTTTGATTGTCATCCATAGGTGAACATAGAAGACCATGAACATAGTGACTAAGATTTTGGATGATTGATGAGCTCCACATCTTTAGAGATTGTCACTTATACGGTTTGAGAGAGAAGCATTGTTGTCTTTTAAGGATAATAAAATTCTTCAATCTGCCAGCTATTCATTCTAAGCAAGACCATAAAATCTGAAACTCAAAATTTATACATAAGCTTGTCATCAATAAATTTCAAATTTACGAAAGCTAGAACCTGAAACAACTAAAAATTACAATGATGGTAACAATAGAAGAATTATGTTTGAGTGAGTTACTATCGTGAAGAGCATCAAAAAGTGATGCTATACTTTTCAATAGACTTCAAAAAACTATTTTACAAAGTTCAAAGCTTGTACACGCATTTTTTTTCTCTCCAGAATGAGATGGAATCCATGTTAAATGCACAACAGTAAAATAAAGATTCTCTTAAGGTCCTAACAAAAATGCAAACTCAAAATATATTTGAAACATGGTGCAGAAGTAAAATTTTTCCTTCCATTCAGGTACTTGTAGAACAAAAGTGCAAGGATTCTATTGTTTACTTAAACATGAATGAATTAATGTGGGAACAAGTAGAATTTTAGAAGAATGGCAGTTGATTATGCATGAATTGAGCTCAGGGTGAGTAAAATCAAGGGAACAAACTTGATACAGAAACTTGAAACCAAATAGTCATCAATAGCCACCCCTTTGACAGAATATTTGCTAAACCTAGAAAAAATTCATCTCTTATGCTCTATTTGTTTTGGCCGAAAATGTTTTTTGGAAAAGTGTTTGTCACATTTTTCGGTGGTTAGTATGATGAAAAATGAAAGTTAAATGGAAAATGTTTTCTATGGTCAATAAAAAACACACCTTTTTGAGTGAAAAATGCTTTACACTGTTGAAGGTGAAATTTTTTTCCTGAAGTGTAAAACATTTTTTGGTCTAAAGTCTTGCCACCACCACCACCACCACCACCACCACCACACTAGCACCACCACCACAGCCGCCACCACCCCCACTACAACGAACACCACTGCTAATACAACCACTAGTACATTAGTTTCAAGTTGCAATCAAACATAGGAGATCATTTTCTAGAGAAAACATTTTATAGAAAAATAGGTTGCGTTTGGTTTACTTTTGGAATTGTGATTCTAATAAAAAAATTTCAAAATTCATAACCAAAGACACAACTCAAAACTCAATTCAAAAACTATTTTTAAAACTCATAACCAAACACACTGTATGATAGGGTTCAAGAAAGTAGTTGGAAAATTTGAAGATCTTCGAAGATCCTTGAAGAACAACTCTGAATTCTCTAGAAGAAATGTGAGAGGCTTAGATTCTTCAATAGTCTCAACTCAAGAACACAAGAGTAAAGGAGATGATGGAGATAAGAGATTGGGTGAAGAAGAAGGCAAAATGGCTAGAGAGAGAATAATGGCAAGGCTCTCCCATGGATCTCCCACTTTCACTCTCAAGGTTTATAATGGAGATGGGAAATTAGTTCTTTCCCAAGAGTTAACTCTCCAAAATCCATCCCTTGTAAAGCTATGGGTGGGTGCTATTTATAGGCACCTCATGATGTAGGATGGAGCCCATGTGCAAGGCACATGGGGAATATTCTCTCTAACCACCTTGTCCGAAGAGGTGACCTCTCCGAGGATGAGGAAAATCCCGAAGAGGAGATCAACCTCTCGGCGAACCCTTGTTCTTAGCCACACCTAACCAATGATCCCCAACCATCCCAAAGGGTCAGGGGTAGTCCCAGAGGGCGTCCTGCCGTATAAGGGTCAGGGGTAGTTCAAGAGAACGCCTAGCCGCAAATATTGCCGAGTCTCAGGGACCCCCTAAATCGTGCCACCTCGACCCGGGTATAGGCTAGTTTAACCGAAGAGTGAATTTATCTCCACTCACCATCCTCGGGATTGGGTCCTTTGTTCGGACTCCATTACGCCCATGGTTCTGGTGCGTAGATTCCGGAAAGCTTCGAGCCCGCAAGTGTTCTGGGACTCATTAACGGAGCGACTTCTAGATTGCATTTGAATCCGTTCGAAGCCAAGTGCTTCGGTTCTCTAGGTTCGTGGATCCGAACCCTTTCGAGTTTGAGTGCCTCGGATCTCTAGACTTGCTCAATACCCTTTCGAGTCCGAGCCCGAGTAAGTCTTTAAGTTCGTGGATCCGAACCCTTTCGAGGCTTAGAGCGATTTAGCCCGTTTGATGGCGATAAATTCGGGCCCACCAATCTTGGACTTGTGATAAATTAGGGCCCACCAACCTTGGACTATTGGGCCTAAATAATTTAGTGGGCTCAAATTAGCTCCTCTTACACACACAATTCAAAACTCTTTTCAAAATGAATAGGGCAATTTTTCCATCAGCACCTATAAATAATACAAGATAAAATAAGAAATGAGAATGAAAATTATCCATTCATTATTGTCACGACCCAAACCCGCCCCTAAAAGTTTGGATCATGATCAGCCAGATTACCTACAGCCTTGAACAGATTACAGAGAATTTATAATAACGGAGCCTAAGCGGAAGCAAATAAAATAACAAAACGTCCATTGAGCAGTGCTTATATGCCTGAATTTAGACATCATGTCATATGCTGAAAGTTTGCATACACAGTTCATACATACAAGTACAATTCATGTAGATATATACAAGAAGTCAGCAACTCAAAGTTATAGGCTCACAAAGTGTCCAAACAAAAGTCAGCACAAGACTTAACAAACATTTATCATCATAGAAATTCCCAAAAAGACAAAAGGCTCCATTTTGGAGGCTTATCAACGCAGGTCCATCAAAAATGACTCCTAAAGCCGACCTAAGGCTAGTCTCCGACTTGATCACCTACATATATATAAAAATACAGAGTGAGCGAGGCTTAGTGAGTAATAATAATGTAAGGAGGTTAAAATGAATGAGCATGTGTCTTGAGAAATCTATATATATATATAACTTATACATTTATTATTCATGATTGCATTCCAGAACGACCTCGGGCCCACATAAGACGGAATGGCCTTGGGCCCAACATAATACGGAATGGTCTCAAGCCGAACATGGTAACAGTTGTTCTAAATGACCTCAGGTCCAAACATTTCGTATCATAGAGTAGATGGAACATCGACATGTCTCCATTTCCTATATAGAACAGAACGACCTTAGGCCCATAATTCATTAGCAATCCATACCAAACATAACGGCCTCGGACCCATCATATATAACAGAAACAGAACGACCTCGGGTCCATTTCATATGCCATTGTGGGCAAATGCTCAATCATTTCAAACAAAACACAACTTGTATAAAGCATATCATTCACGATCGAAAATACATAAGTCATAACATATCGTTACACTACTACTACTCACAGTGATTTTGGTCGTGCAGTGGTCCCTTCTGGCGAGTGACCTACACATTACACACATCCAACTTAATAAGCAATTCATTCTTTTCTTAGCCTCTTTTATTTAATCATTTTTTTGTTTCATTCAATTTCTATTTATCTTAAAGCATTTCGGAGGGCTTAAACACACTCATTAACAGATTCAGAGGGTCGAAAAGATGAACAAAATTTAATAGTTTTTCCCCCTGTTTTCCGCACGTGTGGAAGACCCCCACCACATGTGCCTTTATTTCAAAACCGATGCTTTGAATTGCCCTGTTTTCCGAACATGCGGCTGTGAGCCCTGCACGTGCGGTTCTTGCCCTGTTTGTGTAGTCCGAAGATTATTCAATGTTCAAGTTCCCAAACTCATTTCTAAGGTTCAATTCAAGAAAATTCACTTCAAAAACATGATATATGAACATACTAAGAATGACATTCAAGCTCAATTAGATCATAACTTACTTTAATTCCAAATAGAAAACCCTAACTTCCATAGTTCCTTCATTTTCCTTATCTTTTCATGGTGTCCATGCTTATATTTGCTTACATGAGTTCAAATCATGCAAAGACTCAAGATTAGAAAGCAATTTGTCACAATCTAACACAAGACAAGCCCAAAATAAAAGAATCAACCCTTTAATTAAACAAACCCAAGGATTCCATGTTCACTTTCATGAGATTTGTTCAGTTAAGATCATAATCCAAAAACCCTAACTTTTATGAGTGTCAAAGCTTCCTCTTAAGTGTTGATTTTAACCAATTGAAGAAATATTTAAGGTATTTTAGTTGATTTACACTTACCTTGAGCTAATTCTTTGAATTACTCTTTCAATTTCTTCAATCTCCAAGCTTTAGGTGAAATTCCTCTTTTCTCTCTTTTTTCTTCCTCTAGCTCTCCTCTAGGAGATATTTTTGTGTTGGAGTCTAAGTTTTAAGACTACTCATGTATATATCTCTCGTCCAACTAAGGATTAGCTTATTTGAGTCTAAAGTCAAGCTTAATTAAGAGTTTAGTATAATTAAACCCAATTAATTCGTTACGAATCAAATTTTTACAAAATTTTATATCATGTCCTAAAAATTATGCTAATCATAACTATAAAGTCGATTTCGGTTTATCGTGCCTCTAAGACTTTCAATTTTTAGTCCAAATGTCATAATTTCAACATATTTTCTTATAGCCGACAGATACAATTTCATAATCATGTAAGTCACACATTTAAACATGTAATTTCACATCAAGCATATAATCACACATATAAGTAAAGACTTAAAGCATATGAGAGAGTCGGGATGTCACAATTATTAAGGGAAAATTAAGAGAAAAGGAAATATTTGAAAGGAAAAGACAAAGAATGAATTGAAAAACAGAGCAGTGTGTTTAATTAATCAATAATGTATTGGTAATTTCAACATGCACAACAAACTAGAACTCCCTTGCGAGAGAAATTCTATTTTCACACATCTAATTAACTCAGGGCACATCTTTTTTCAATACATTCACTTATTAATTTGATTACCAATTAATTTTCTTAATCCAACACACTTAAAATTACAATTACACCCTTCACTCATAACCATTGTACACACACCATTAACCGTCTTCCTACACACTTTTGATTGACCTTACTTCCACATTGACCCACCCATACCCTTGAAGAGTTTGGTCTGAAGTGAAATTTCCTCCATTGAAGACTTGCATAGAAGATGTAAGAACCTGAATTTTTAGACAATTAATTAGTTTGTTAATAAAAATATTAAGTCAATTAATAGTGATTATTAAATTATTAAATTATAATGTTAATAGCATTATGATTAATACCAATATTAAACTTCTTTAAATAAATTTATTTATTTTTTTGTGACTGTATATAAATACAGTTGTTGAAAACTAAATGATTTAAACAAATAATAACTAAGTTAGTTAGAGAATAGTAGGAAGCAAAATATCTAGTGAATGAGTTATATATAAACTGATTTTATTTTGTACACAAAAAAAAAAAAAAAAGATATGAAATCAGATTTTGGGCAGGGAAATTCGGCCCCCTTCTTTCCAAGAAGGCTGCTGGAGGGCATGCATACATTTACACTCTAAGCCTATACATGTAGGTAATATTTCCCAAGCCAAGAGGAAAAAATAAAATAAAAATAGACCTCCAAACTCCTACAAATAAGAACACTATTCAGCCATTCTACTACTACGGCTGAGCAAAGAGAAAAAAAAAAGAGAGAAAGAGTAGAAAAGAAAAAGAAAAAGAGAGGAAGAGGAGAGGGTGCTTGTTGGTCACCATTTCAAAACTAATCTTGAGAATAGTTTGCAAAAGCTCTTGAGGTAAGAATACTCAACCTCTATCCTTCCTTAGATATTTTTTTTTACTGAACCTATATATTAAATGTATGCAAGAATATGCATTGTTAATACATACATAGCAAGAATAGCTCAATGCATGTTGATAGAATGAGAATTTCATGATTATATAATTTTTATTCCTTCTTGCAAGCATAGATTAGATGGTTTAGCAATTGATTTTATCTTCTTACGTGCTCAAACATTTTCTACTATTTGAAATAATCTTGCATGAGAGTAAAATGAGATAAAGTTGATTCACTTATACTTGAAACTTATATTTTCTTCACTGTTTCAGATTTTTATCGGATGAAAAATGCTCAAATAAATTGAAAATAACTTGTGTCAAAAATCTGTTTTTACTAGGAGTATATATAGGTGTTCTATACGGTGTAAATTTTTTCTAAAATCATTGGACACCATGTTCTTACCGAAATAAATATTTGTTATAAGTGTTGCTTACAACACAGTAGGAACAGTGACTTCAAATAGGTTCCATTTTATTTTTTTGCACGACCACTTGGGATAGTTAGATATAAGAGTCATCTTTCATTTTCCGCTGATTTCACAAAAAATGGACAAGTCTAAGAGGAGAAATCGTAATTTTACTAAAATGAGACAGAATCTGTCCAATTTTCTTAGAAGAATTATTTGACCATCTTCCATTGGTTTTTAGTTTTCAAACTCTTCTGTACATATGTTCTAAACTCAAATATCTAGCAAGCCATTCTGACCATACCTCTTTTTGACACTGTTTGAGGCCGCTTTTTATTTTTCAAACACAGAACACCTGTGCTGGAAGTTGCTGTAACTCACTGTCCCATAAAATAGTTTTCTTCCAAATTTTATTTCTCCATTTTAAAATCATTTTTAGCCCTTGTATTCTCTCAAAATATTTTCCTAGCTCAATTAACTAGTACCAGTTAAATTATCGTAATAATTGAATTTCGTTTGGTATGGGTTTCATTAATTTTAGTCCGATCATTCAGTGCTGAAAATAAGAAGTGTGGGAAATTCTAAGAAATTTTGTGATGACTCCTAAGACATTTAGTAATATTTATTTTGGTTGTCATACATGGTTGTGTTGTGCTATATAAACCTTATGTTAACTGTGGTTTTCAAACTAGAACTCGCACATGCATCAAAATGTGAGTTCGACAAAGTAAAGAAACATGAAATTGAACAGATGCATTAAAGTTTAAAACTGATGGGGTGAGCCTAGTTTAGAGTCTTGCGCAAGTGAGTTGCGAGCCCTAACATGGCACGGGAAGGTATTTCGGCTCTTATCGGTATAGGCGATATAAGGTTGGTGGTGCGGGTGTCACAACATATATTGTTCCCTTGGGGCAAACCGTGATGTCATGACTCGAGTACGTAACCCTGGTGCGTGGGCATCATTGGTAGCTACAGCAAGTAACATTTGAATATTTTACCAAGGGAGAGTCAGAATTGCCCGTGGCCATTGTTTAGCGGTTGAGTGGAAATAATGCTCCACGGGGAGTTACTTAGACTCACTCGATAAACTAATCTATGTGAATTATAAAGAAAAGTTGGCATTTTCCTTATGATGAAATACTGCTTCTGCTTGCCATTGTTCTTATTGTCTATTGTTATTATTTCAACTAATAGCATTCTTGTTATGCATATTAAACACTGCTTGTTACTCTATTACTACACAATATTCATTAACTATGAGTATTATTATCGGGGTGAGTATTTCGGGTTATAGTATCTTATTGAGCTCGTCGCTCATTGGCATTCCCGTTGCCCTGGCGTTTTATGTTAGGTACCAAAGAAACTGAAGGAAACACCGAGGTCTTGGAAGACGACATTCAGCCTTGATTAGCTTGAAGTGTGCCCATGTCCCATGAACCATTTTTTGAGTTTTCTAGTTTTTCTCTAGGTTTCTTTTTTATATTTGTGTTTTTCTTTCATGAATGTACTAAGACTAAGTTTTAAGTTTGATTGGAGTTGTAATTTAAGAACTTTTGGTAGCGTTTGGTAGAGTTTTCTAAATATGATTTGAGAATAGAGTTGTATTTTGAGTTTGTAAGTTTTGGAATTATGATTTGAGTATAGAAATTTTATTTGGTGAATGAGTTTTGAATTGAGTGGGAAATTTTTGATGTAACATGTGATATTTGATACAAAAACTTACAACTTATATCCAAACACACAACTCAAAATTATATTCAAAACTTATAAAAAAAATTTAAAAATTCCATTTTTTTTTATTTAAAGTATAAAAAATACCAGTTGCCAATTGTTAAAAAAAAAAAAAAAAAAATAGCACTATTCTCAATCACCAGGCGTCCCGGAGGATGACTGGGCGTCAGGAGGACAAGCTGTTAGCCCAAATTTTCCCACCTTGGAAAGAGTTTTCAAAAGTGAGTGTGGAATTAATTTTTAAAAATTGTGAACAAACAACACACTCCAAATAATGGGTAGAAATGTGTTTGGAGAGCTTCTCCAAACACAGCCTTTAATTTCTATTTTTGTTAATTAATGGAAGATGACAAACTTGGTGGTAACAATGATTAGAAATTCTTAATTAAGAAAATTGATTTTAAGTTTTAAACCTTATTATGATGTCCGCAAATTTTGAGGCGTCACAAAAGACCTCCATTAAATCTCCATTGAAGACCATTGTAAATCCTCTAAAATAGTGTTGAATGTAAGAAATCTTTCCATTTTCTTGTTATATTTATTATTGCACTTATAATTTTCGGATCTATGTGCACTCTATTGGCATAAAAGATAGATTATTTCGGTCTATGTGCTCTCTTTTTTTGAAGCAAGGTAGCACCTCCCTCAGTGTTGCTACCCATTCAAAATCAGAGCATCACAAATCCATTGTTTGTTGCAGAGACCAAATTAGATTTCACGAGGGAGACACTCGAGGGCAGACTACCTTGCCCTAGAAAAGAAAAAAAAAAAAAAGAAAAAAAGAAAAAAAGAAAGGCATCCTAGTTACTAGTCAAATTGGTTTAAACTAGTTTTTCCTACCTTCTAACTTCCAATAATAAGACGAATATTAATAAGAATAAAAATAACAATCGACAAAAGCTCATTGCCAAGACCCATCGGTCTTAATGGAAAAATTATGATTTAATTTTTTTAAGTCAAAAAGTCTACATTGAGATTTTCTTATTCTTAAAAGATATGTACAAGAAATTTTTTTATATAATATTATAGGTGTTGCTAGATGTCTATTATAGTCATTTTTATGTAGAATATAACTGTCATTAAATTTATGCATTGAGCTAATTAAATTTTCCCTCTTACTATTCAAAAGAAGTAGATGGTAAACTCTCAATTGTGATGAAAATCTAAGATGATATTGATAATGAAAAAATAAATACAAAATAAAAATGGTATGACATATTTTGTGTTTGTTCGTTTGTACCTTGCAGTAGGCTACCTAAGATCTACGTTGGGAATGTATTGGATGATGGGCCAATATTCTTCCCCCTTTTCACACTTCTGTTTCAGTATTGGATTACATCGCCCGATGTCCAGTGACAAAAGCGAGGGAGGCAATCCTTGTTCTGGAAAGGTCGCAAGCTCAGGGCAGTTATAGATCGATAGAAGCAAAAGAGAGGGAGGCAACCCTTCCTTTGGAAAGGACGCGAGCCTAGGGCAACCCCAGATTTCAAGTGTTTGGAGAGAGGTGAGGTTTTGAAACTCCTCATAAGAGAGTCTTTCAGTTGGGAAGTGGAGGATGGTCAAATTGAGGAGAGAGGTGGGCGGGAACATCCTTCTTCGGAAAGGACACCGTATCTCTCCACGGCCAATCTCGGCCTTGAAGTTGGAGTGTTGTAAGAGAAGAGAGTTTGTACAAACCCCACTTTAGCGGAAGTGGAAGTTGACCGTCGTCATCCCTCAAATTCGATTTCAAGTGAAGTGATGTTGGTGGGAAACTCCTTCCTTGACAAAGTAGGAGACCATTCCTGCTCTGCATTTATATAAACACTGACTTTTGAAGCGGCGAGTTGGTTCATGTTGTTGTTGTTCTCATCATGACCACCAAGTGACAGGGGCTCCAGATTATAACAATAGTTTACCTGCAATTCACTGAGATTCCTGAGATTATTGGCTTCAGGTAAAGATTTGAGACTCTCACAAAATTCGATACAAATAGTTTCAAGAGATGGACAGTCAATTTTGATCCCTTCCTCTGCAAAAAGTGACTCCAGATTTTCACACAACTCAATCCCAAGTTGTTTTAGTGTGGATGGTAGCCCACCTCTTGACAATAAATATGTGAGTGATGCACATTCAGAAACCAGCAACTCCTGCAGATTATTGAGTGTCATCAACTCGGGTAGCGACTCCAAAGCATCACAATTTGAAACCCTAAGTTCTCTCAGCATAGATGGCAAACCTTTCATTGGAAAAGAGATAAGACTTGCACAATGGTGGATTCTAAGCACCCCAAGAGATGTGTATGTGTGCAGATCTTGTGGCAATTTCTTCAGCATTCCACACTCTTCAATTGTTAAATACTCGAGTCTCGTCATGCAAGGCACCCCTCATGTTGCTGCTTTCCCAACCTTCTCCTCCTTTTTCTTGCTCTTCTTCAAACAAGCAAACGACTTTAGGGCAATGAGAAATCTTCAAATGGCAGAGGGAAGGGAGACATACTTGTATTCTCACCTTATTCCGCCACAATGTTATGAGTTCTTGGCAGTTACTAATGTCCAATTTCTCGAGCCCCATCAAATCTTGAGTTAACCATGTCGGTAGGAACGCCAGTTTTTCAATATCAGAAATGCTCAAGGCAGTTATTGAAGTCAAATGGTTAGACATTTCATTAGCCAGTAACTCTTCATCAGTTGTGCTTGGATCACAGAGGGAGTTGAGAACTGTAACATGGCTTTCTCTTGGGAGAATAACATTATTCATTGACAAGGATGCAAGTGATGGCTGAACGAGGCTCGAAACATCAATCAACAACTGCGGACAACCATCAATTTTGAGAGAATTGAGACAAGGAAGATCATTTGGTAATCTTCCAACAAGTTTGGGACAATTTTTTATGGAAAGCTCACTGAGATGACCGAGCAGTGAACTCCTCTGTTTCAAGCAGACCATTCCTCCCATTCTGGCATAAACTCAAAGCTCGGTCTCTCTAGAGAGGGAAAGGTTTGGCACCACTGCTGCCCATAGAACTCACAACCCAAGCGCTTTATTGCACTCATTCCTTCAATGTAAAGGTCTTTAAGCAAGGGTAGTTGTCCAAGTGGTGGCAAAGATCTGCAACATTTGCTACCTTTTAATTGCATGAACACCATTTTGGAGAACGAAACATCTCCAACCCAGTTTGGAAATTCTGTACTGCCATACCATCTGATGGTGAGTCGTTCCAACAATTTGAAAGGTCTCATCACATCTAGCACATCCCTCTCAACTATGTCATTCTGTGAACGGTGAGATTTACCCCATTCTAGTGATAACTCTTTTAACTCCTCCTTAGACATAAAATTGGCCTCCCTTGCATCCTTAACACCACTGACATTCTCCAGTCTTGATATGTGTATTGCCCCTCGAATGTGCGATAGGTTTTTCAACTCTCCTATTTTACGCCCACAATCTTTACCCACCATAAAATTTGACAATGTTTGGAGATTAGTTAATTTACCTATATGTAGCGACATCTCTTCTGATGATGGAATATGCACTCCAGTCATGTCAAAATGGCGCAAGTTCGCTAGCCTCCCTATGTTTGGAGGCAACTTCAGTCGACGACAAAATTTCAAAAACAAGACTTGTAAATTGTAGAGAGTTACTACCGTGTCAGGTAACCTTGTAATCCCAGAATAGGATACATCAAGGTACCTCAAATGCTTTAGATCTCCAATGGAATCTGGTAGTTCATCTATGCTATTATAATGTAAACGCAACTCACGTAAGCATTTTAACTTTGGCAACAAATCATGAAACAAGTACCTCGTTGCATGGAAACTCGGTGGAAAAATTGTAAGAATGTTAAGTAAGCATTTGGCATCATCAAAAACTTTAAATTTTTGATTCCATCAATGTAGCTACCAACATAAGATGCATGTCGAGCTTTGGCAGAAATCTTGCTCTGCCACCTTCTAAATTATTTTCCAACCTAAAACATTTGTCCCTGCGACATCTTGAGCCAAATCATTGATGAGGTCATGCATTATGAATAGGATTTGTTACCACTTAACGGTTGAAAAAATGATCTTGACACCAATTCGTGAAAATACTTGCGACCTAAATCTTCCATTTGGTCTCCACCTTTTGGTTGCTCAATTAAACCTTGACCATCCATAGCAAGACTAATTCCTCCTCCGTGAATCTGTAGTCCTTTGGGATAATTGCACGATAGGAAAAGCACCTCTTCAAGCTGGGCAGGAGATGAAGGTAGCTCAATTTCAATCTTTGTGAGAATGCCACTTTCCTCATTCCATATGTTCTTTGTTAGTATCTCTTTCCATTCACGTTCTTCTTGTTTACTGACAATAAGCGACCAAGAGCCCTCTTTGCCAAAGGTAAGCCTCTTACCTGTTCTCAACAATTTTCTTACCAATTGATTCCAATTCTTTGTATTCCTCAATATTTCTGTTCTCAAATGCATGTTGGGAAAAGATTAACCAACAATCGCCATATGATAAGTTGTGCAAATTGTGATATTTATCCATTCCCATCTGCTTTGCAACACCTCTGTCTCGCGTTGTCACAATGATTTTACTTCCAGGTGCTCCAGCTCCAAATGGGGATCGTAACAAATTCCACCCATCACGTCCATAATCCCACACGTCATCTAGGACAAGCAAAAACTTTTCCCTGCCAGCGTTTTGCTAAGTTGAACTTGAACCTCATTTAAGTTACTAAAATTACATGAACCGTGAGTGAGCGACTCGAGAATTGCCTTTGTTATCCTCGTAACCCGAAGTCATCGATACACATACCCATGCTTTTAGATTGAAATAATTTTCCACTCGGTCATCATTGTAAATGTCTTTGAGCTAGTGTAGTCTTGCCAATCCCACCCATTCCTACAATAGGAATTACATCAAAAAGTTTCCAGCAGGAGCATCCGCAAGCGACAATTCGATAATTTGCTTGATGTCTTCATCTCTGCCATGAATGTGAGGCTCCTTCAAACATGTAGTTTGTGATCTCTGCCGTAAATCTGTAGACATCCTCCCAACAAGTCTGTTATCTAAACCAAGTTCTTTTCCTTTTGTAGCAACTTCTTGTAATTGACTAGTAATCTCAATTAGCTTTGACCCATTTTTAAATTGAATGGAACAATATCGGAGAGGCGTGGAAACTTATTTGGTCTTCTTTTGATCGTCGTCTCGTCTACCATTAGCTTCCTTTCGAGATAAATCAGCGGCAAAATCATCCAATATGTCATCTGCATCGTAAGCCAAATGGTAAACCTCTTCAAGCCACTTTTGATATCCTTGTGGTATATCTGTTTGTTCTCTGCATCGCAACAGAGTCTCTAAATCCTCTAATGCCTTCTTCAGATTGTGGATGCCAGTGCCAACGTCCACTGTGCTCACTAAGTTGCTAAAATAAGAGGGCAATTTATCAACCATGGCTTGTATGAATGGAGAGATAAAGATCCCAAATACATCCATGGTGTTTGTTCTGAAAGAAGGAAAGGTAAGAAATTGAAGAACAGGTTTACGGCAAAATACAGATAAACAGACTTTGGTGGTAAAGGTAAGAAATTGAGTCAAAATGAAGCAATACACAGATCAAGAACAGGCAGAACCTCTACAAACTTGGAACAACTTTGGCAGATAAAACATATGAAAGGTAAGAAACGAAGCATACAGAGATCAAAAACAGGCTGAAACTCAGCAAACTTCAAACAACTTTGGAATTATGAAGGATATGAAAAGCCAGAAACTCTTCAAAAACAAAGCAATACAGAGATAAAACAAACAAACAGTTTGAAGAAGCTCTGCAAATGTGTAGTAGCTGAAGATTGTAAGTTTTGACCAAAAGCAAATAAGTGGGGAAAGAAGGGTTATGAAGAAATTAGAAATCAACAATAATGGAGTCTCATCTCATTGGCCATTTCACCAGTTTGTTTGCTACCTACTTTTTTATTAATTTCTCTGTATAATTGGTGGATGTGATCAGGAAGAGATAGGAATAGAGAGAGACAGAGAGGCCGGCCTTTTATGAATAATGTTTAATATTGCTGAATTTTTATTCTCCTTGGACTTCTTGGTTTCTAGCCTTTTTTTATTTTTGTTTTTAAAATCATTTTCTAGTTCTTTTATGGGTCAGGTACACTAACCATCTATATTCCATCACATGTGCCTCTATAATAATCAAATTTCTGAAAAATTAAACATTTAGTTGTGTTTGGTTCATGGATTTCGGAAAGGATAGGGAAAGGAAAAGAAAAAAAGTAGGTGAAATGTCAATAAAATATACCTATATTTTATTGAGTTTCACGCATCTTTTCCCTTTCCTTTTTCAAATCTCTCTTCAAATCTATGAACTAAACACATCATTAAAAGTTGGCAACCTTCCTAGATTTGAGCTTTGTGGTCTCAGTGTTCTATTTCAATAATTTATTAGTCACCTCACTTAGCGGCTTATTAAAAATTTAATTAACGGTTTTACCATTTTGTTTCAAAAAATACATCTGAAATTGTCAACTTTTTTCATTTAGTATTCGATTACACGCCAAGCCAAACAAATTGCCTCTTTATTTAGAATTAACTTTAGTACTTGATGCATTAATTTCAAATCAAGGAGTAGTAATAGTATTCACTGAGATCTCTCATGGAAGTGGTGAACTTTGCTGGTCAAACTATAAAGGTATATATGATCATAATTTTTTTTGAAAATACTGTCTTGAAAAGTAAAAAAAAGAAAGAACATTTAGCGATAAACTTTTTAAAATGTCACTTATAAAAGTATATTCAGGGACAAAAATAAATTCGTACGAAAAGGTTTATTTTTGTGACGAAAATTTTGGTTCCAAAAGCATAGTAATTCATTATGAAATTTTCAATTTCGTTGCTAAAAATACAACAATGACACTTTTGGCAACTAAGATAATTTGTCCCTAATTTTTTTCTCTCTAATACGTAAATTTGTCGTGGTGATGACCAGATATGGGCAAGTTCGGATCAAGGGAAGAAATTAGTCATGGCATATAGATTTTGTGGAGATTATTAGAATCCAAATATTGAGAGTTGCCTCAGCAAATATCAAGACATAAAATAAATTAGTCAGACTTATGTCTCAAAGTAGCAAGCTCCCACAGAATGACACCAAAGCTATATGTATCTCACCAGCAGAATTAACAGAAGAAACAAAATAAATTTCCAAAATAGATTCATAGGTTGCCACTATATGTGGATCTTTCCGAGAATCTGCAATTGAGGTGGGTTTTATTTTATGTTTCCAGAGAAAATAAAGTTGTAGTTTTCCAGTGTTGATACTTGGCTTAAATCAATCAAATATCCTTGGAAACCCATTGGATACACTAAATGCAAATTGTTTGGACATAACGAAATGAAATGCTTTGTGGGAAATAAAATGAAAAGCAGTGGAAAGTGAAATCAACAAATGAATAAAAATAAAAATAAAAAATTGAAATCGAGGAAAAGATGGATATTGGGGAATGCTCAAACCTTGTTTTGAAGAAATTTCAAAGAAAAGGGATTGTCAAATGCAAGGTGCTATTAGGTAGGCCTCTCATTTTGTCACATTGATGATATTTATTAGGACCTATTGATTAATTAAACAATGTGAACAAAATAATTAGCTTTAAGGCAGATTAGAAGGGGAATGATGCATATTAATAAATGCTTTCCAAATTGAGAACACATTATAGAAATGCTTAGGAAATGGTATAATTAAATGATGCTAATTAATGAACCAAGCTTACAACTAAAAGACCTGTCAAGAATACCCATACCTGATTTGAAAACAATAAACACAGAGATGTTTGGAAATTCATAAATGAGAATAAAATGAGAAAGAAAGAGATACTCTTACACTGTTTTCTTTTACTTCCCCTCCACAAATACCTCCTTAAATCCTTTATCCAAACACAACTTAAAAGTTTCAAAGTTGCAAACCTCTGAACAATTATTACTTGCAGAGTTGAATTTCTGGATAATAATATGAAGTCCTGCTTTGTATCCCCCCTTGGAATGAAGATACTCTCAAAGAAATCGAAGATGATTTCTTGGCCTCTATAGGTTCAGATCATTGTCCTCCTGTTGTTACTTTGATGCCTGACATTGAATTGAGAAAAACTTTCCAAATTCTTTAGTTTTTGGATGAGACATGGGAATATCAAGCAGATTCTTCAAATTTTTGAAAATTCAAATAGTAACACATTCTCGAGTGTTGAGAAATGAGTCCTAAAATTAAAAGACTCAGTCTGGTTTTAGAGAGTTAAACAAACTGCTCTAACTTCAGCTTGAGAGTGATTGAGCTTGCCATATAACCATAATGAACATGAGGCCCTTCAGCATTATATCAATCTCTATTTTGCAGAAGAATCATCCCACAAGTTGATAGCCATAGAATGAGGAATAATATTCTCAGCCTATACGACAGTAATGGAATGAAATTAGATTAGATAAATGAGTTTAAGGCTTTGACAATATGTATGGTGTAGATATATTATGTATGTCCACATACATGATATATGTATTTCTGTCTTTTTCCCCTAGACAATTTTATACTTGACTCCATCATTTTTTTTATTTTTATTTTGGCAGGTATTACGTTCCAAGGTCCAAACTAGCATTTTGCGCTGGGAACATCTACTAAACTGAATACAGAATCAAAACTTTGTTTAAGTAAATGAGTCAATAGTTGTCCTCTCTAGAACAAAAATAAAAATAAAAATTAGCATTTCAATACAAAAATGGAACCACTCAGTAGTTCTCATCTTGGAAATTTGAAAGGGGGAACAAATACTGAAAAACCATTGAGCTAAATCATTGATGAGGTCATGCATAATGAATAGGAAATCGTAATCACTTGAGGATTGAAAATATGACCTTGATACCAATTCTTGAAAATTATTGCAACCTAAGTCTTCCATTTGCTCTCGACCATTTGATTGTTCAATTAAACCTTCAGCCATCCATAGCAAGACTAATTCCTCCTTACCAAATTCGTATTCCTTTGGGATAATTGCGTGGTAGGAAAAGCACCTCTTTAAATGAGAAGGGAGATGAAGGTAACTCAATTTCAATGCTGGGAGAATGCCACTTTCCTCATTCCATATATTTCTGTTTAGTATCTCTTTCCATTCATGTTCTTCCTGTTTACAACGTAGTAAGCTGCCAAGGGCATTGGCTGCCAATGGCAAGCCTCAGCACCTATTCACAACAATTTTCTTACCAATTGATTCCAATTCTGGCTATTCCGTGATATCTCTATTCTCAAATGCATGTTGGTAAAAGATTAAACAACAACTATCATTTGATAATTTCTGCAACTTGTAATATTCAATTGATGTTTGTAATGCAACATTTGTGTTTCATGTTGTCACAATAATTTTACTTCCAGGTGCTCCAGCTCCAAATGGCGATCGTAGTAAATTCCACCCATCATATCCATAATCCCACACATCATCTAGGACAAGCAAAAAATTTTTTTCTTCCAGTGTGTGTTTAAGTTGAACCTGAACATCATTTAAGCTGCCCAAATTACATGAACGATGAGTGAACGACTCGAGAATTAACTTTGTTATTCTCAGAACGTCGAATTCACCAGAAACACAAAGCCCATGCTTTCAGATTGAAATGCTTTTCCACTTGGTTGTGATTGTAGATGTGCTGAGCTAGTGTAGTCTTGCCAATCCCACCCATGCCTACAATAGGAGTTACATCAAACTTTTTTGCAGTAGGTGCATCCTCAAGTAGCAATTCGATAATTTTCTTGATGTCTTCATCTCTGCCATGAATGTGAGGCTCCCTCAAACATGTACTTGGTGATATTGGACATATGTTTGTAGACATCTCCCCAACAAGTTTGTTTTATCTAAACCAAATTCTTTTCCTTTCGCAGCAATTTCTTGCAATTGACTAGTAATCTTATTTAGCTTAGACCCATTTTTCGAATTGAACGGAACAATAGAGAGTCGTCGAAACATAGCTGGTCTTCTTTCCATCATCTTCTCCTCTGCCATTAGCTTCCTTTCGAGAGCTTCAGTGGCAAACTCGTCTAATATATCATCTGCATCATAAGCCAAATGGTGCACCTCTTCTAGCCACTTCTTGATATGCTTGTTGTATATCTGTTGGTTCTCTGCATCAGCCAACAGAATCTCTATGTCCACAAATGTCTCCTTCAAATTCTGGATGCCAGTGTCAACGTCCTCTCTGCTCACTAAGTTGATTAAAAAAGAGGACAATTTATCAACCATAGCTTGTACGAATGGAGAGATCATGATCGTTAATGCATCCATGTATTTTATTGTGAAAGAAGGAAAAGTAAGAAACAAAGCAATATAGATATCAAAAGCAGGTTGAAGAAGCTCTGCAAATTTGGAACAACTTTGGTGGGTAAAAGATATGAAAGGTAAGAAATTGAGTCGAAACGAAGCAATACAGATATTAAAAACAGGTTGAAGAACCTCTGCCAACTTGGAACAACTTTGGTTGGTAAAGGGGATAAGAAAGGCAAGAAACAAAACAATACAGATATCAAAAACAGGCTAAAGAACATCTGCAAAATTCAAACAACTTTAGATGATGTGAAAGGTTATAAACTGAGCTAGAATGAAGCAATACAGAGATGAAAACAAACAGTTTGAAGAAGCTCTGCAAATGAGTAGTAGTTGAAGATTGTAAGTTGTCAAAAGCAAATGAGAATGTGATGAAAGAAGTGTATGAAGCAGAGTCCTCCCTGATCTACTTTGAAATCATAAAAAAAGAAATTAAAAAAAATTAAAAAAAGGGAGTCAAATAATGGCATCTCATCTCATTGGCCCATTTTCCAGTTAAGTTGTTTGCTACTTTTATTTTATTTATTTTTTATAGGGTAAATTACAAATACACCTATGAAATTTACTTAAAATATGATTTGTCTTCTATAATTTTGAAAATTACATCCCACTCTTTGAAGTTTCAATTTCGTAACAAATAATCCCTTTTATTAATAAATTATCATGACAATTAATAATTTTTAATGATGTCATAAATTTATTTCAATTAATAATTTAAATAAGAGTAATTTTATTATTGTATAGGAGAGCAGTTAAGAATTTTATTTTTTCAATTAATTCTGTTAAATAAAAAATTCTGATAATAGAATATTTGTAATTAATTCTGTTAAGTAAACTTCAAAAATGTATTTATAATTTACCATTTTACCATTGTTTTTATTCATTTCTCTGTATTTCAATGGGCATTCTAACATGACTATCGATAGAAAATAAAAAGGAGTTGTTAGAGAGTCTCAATTAGGGGTGGGCGTGGGTCGGTTGCGGCTACGGAACCTCCAATCCGCCATCCGTCCACCAGATTAGTGGATTGGATAAAATCAATCCGCATCCATCCGCCAATCCAATGGATGTGGATTGAGCGGATTGGCGGATCAGCAGGTTGGATGCGAATTGGTTTGGCAGTTTAAAATTTTATAAATTTTCAACATAATTCAACTTGTGTACTTCCTCAAAAAAAAAAAAAAAAGAGTATTACAGTCAATGACTTAAAAAAATACTACAATCACTGCATGCCTCATCCAAAGAAAGAAAGTTTGAAACTTTAGAATATTACAATAACTGTATGCCTCATCCACATATTACAATCACAGCATACCCCATCCACATAAAATATTACATAAAGTATTACAATTTGTGATTCTTAAAAAATAAAAACAATTCAAACCACCAAAATCATGAACAGAGTAGTAATAGAGATTGTATGCCTCTATATTGTTACATTTATATCTGTTTTTGAAAAAAAAAAAACCAACCAGTATATATCATCTTTTTTATTTATTATTTTTAGAGTTAGATTTAAAACCAAAAAATATAGATAAATCATACATTTATTTTTTTTAATTCAAAAAATATATTCAAGTTGAAAACTCCTTTTCAACAGAATATTTAAACTCTTTTTCAATTGAAAATACAAATAGAATATCTAAACAAATTAAAATTAAAAAGTCTTACAAATTACTAAGAGTGCTTGCAGTTTGGCGGTTCGGTTGCGGCCAAAAAAACCTCAAATCCGCCATCCGTCCAAAATTAGGCAGATTTAAAAAAATCAATCCGCAACCGTCCGCTTGTCATCACGCATCCGTTCAAAATGCGGCGGATCGGTTCGGTTCGGTTGATTTGGGCAGGTCGATATATCCGTTGCTCGCCCTTAGTCTCAATCATTCTTAATGCCCATATAAATGTAGTTTGTAAAGTTTAAGCATTGTTGGTCAACACTAAAAGAAGTGGGTAGAGAGGCTTTATCAATCTTAATGCCTATATAAATTTAGTTTGTAAAGTTTAAGCATTTTTGGTCAACATTACATGTAATTGGTGGATGTGGTTAGGAACAGATACCAATAGGAGAAATTATTCAAAACACTAGCCCTCACCACCAGCGGCACACTGCTTCCACCATCAACCACCACCGTAGTTTACTAGCTCTGTTTCTCTATCTTTCAAACGTTCTTGTGTGTAAGAAAGCACACTCCATCACATATTTTTGTTACAATCCAATTTTTGTTTTTGCTTTATAGATTAAATTCTGGATTTAATTTTTTTTTTTTCTACGATGAGTTTTGATTTTATTTTTTTGTTGCGTAACATGTTATGTAGAAAAAAAGAAAAAAAATGAAAAACAAGGTGGCTTAGATTCATAAGCAAACAGAAGAGTGGAGTGATGATTGACGCTAAATGAGAGGAAATCATTATGAAGACAGGAAATGGCTGCAATGCAATAGATACATTTCAAAGAAGCTTCTTAGTGCCTTGGATGTTAAAGTTGTTTGTCCTGGTTATATTGAGAAAAAGGCCAAGCTTTTGTTTTCATTTGTAAATCTTGTGCTCATTTTCTGTCAATCTGTTCAAAAAATCATGAAGAATGTGTTCTTTGTTGTGTAAGAAAATTGAATCTTTGATTGTGCTTTTTAAAGGTTATTTGCAAATAACCAACATATGCATGCACAAGCTGGTATTAGGAATAGCAACCGAATTAATGATTCAATTATAACTTAAATTTGTTATAAAATCCAAGATTGTAGTTGAAGTTAATACAATTTTTTTTACTACTGTAATATCTTTTTTTGAACAATACTACTATAATATCTAATACAAATTTTATAGGCAGTTCAAAATTTATTTTGAGCTCATCTAGATCACATTAGTGGACCTATGCCATATCAATAAATCTAGTAAATCAAGGTTTATTCATTGTTGCTTGTGGGTAGGTAAGTGTGAGTGCCCAAATTTTTTATTTTTTGTTTTTTTCTTTCTTTCTTTCTTTCTTTCCAGTGAGACAAGCAGTTGTGCAACACTTCTCAAGTCAAACACTGAGCAAAAACCACATCATTTATTATTAGATTTGCAAGGAACATGCATTCTCTAATTGGCTTTTTTTTTTTTGGCTAATTAAAATCCACAAAAAGACAAAATATCACATCAAGCCTATAATCATTTCACTTTTTCTCTCACAAACATTACTTTTAACTATAAAAAAAAAAATTCCAACTCTCTTTCTAAACACAAATATTTTAGCCTACTAAATTAGCCAAAAACTAAAATAACTTACTAAAATAGCTAACTTCTCGAATGAGGCCTATAATAGACAAAACCTGAGTCCTACAATAAACTAATTACATTTCATAGATTTCCATTTGAACTCGATTCACAGTTGATAAGAGCAGGAAAAATAGCTTTAAATTTGATCAACATTTTGCTATTAACCATAATAAAGGGAGTAATTTAAATTTACAAAGCATTTAGCCAATATGGCATTTCGAAAGGCACGAATAAAAAAATATGGCATTACATATGGCATTACATAAGGCATGAATATTGGTAAGCCTAAGAAATCCATTGACTGTTTGTAGCAGCAAAGAAATCCATTATTGAAATTGGAAGGCCATCTCTGTTGAGAAACCATGATCCAAATGATTTTTCTCTGCCGTTTTGATTTTGCACAGAAAATTTTGAATTTTAGGCAGGCATTTTAAATTAATTTAGAAGGAGAGAGAGAGAGAGAGAGAGAGAGCATTAATAGTTGAAGATGAGTGTCAATCAGGTTTGGTAGATGTTTAACTCTTCTCCGTTAACAACTTTGCCTTTTCGTTAACTCAAGGGTGGGAATCAACTTTGTATGGTGACGTCGCGAACAAACTGAAATCTGAATTTGTGTCCAGATTTAATTGGCGCGGACCACCACATAGGACAAATAGTGTGGTGCTACAAGACTACTGAATAATTTTCCCTTTTGGTATCTGTTTCTAACCACATCCACCAATCACATGTAGTGTTGATCAATAATGCTTAAACTTCGCAAACTACATTTATATAGGCATTAAGATTGATTGACTCTAACAATTCCTTTTTAGTTTCTATCGATAGTCATGCTGGACTGTCTATTGAAATATAGAGAAATGAATAAAAAAATGATATATTATATATACATTCTTAAAGTTTATTTAAGATATGAATTATCTCTATAGTATGAAAAATTATAAATATTTTATTATTATAATTTTTTATTTAATAAAATTAACTGAAAAAATAAAATTACTGAATAATTTTTCTAGGAAAAGAGAGAGAGGCCGGCCTCTCACTCTTGTGATTTTTATCTTTCTACTAAATTCGAAGCAAAAAAACAAAAACTTCTTGTTTATATCACCAAGATGATTGTCACAATTTGTATGGATTAAAATCATTAGAATTCTTAAAGTAATACATTCTTAAAAGGCCGTCTATTGTTTGTGTTGATCAACAATGATTATAATATTAACAAACTAAGCCCAGTCTAGTTGGCCAACGTGACTTTCCTAAGGGCTTAATCCCTAGGGAGAAGTCATGGGTTAAACCATGGTTTTAAAAACCGGACCGGACCGGCCGGTTCAACCGGTTGAACCGGTGACCGGATGGGGTTTCGGTCCGGTCAGCCCCCTTAAACCGGCCAGGTGTAAAAACCGGCCTATTTATTGAAAACAGGTGAACCCACCGGTTAAACCGGTGAACCGGTCGACCCGGACACGGGTTGATTGAACCGGTCCGGAGTTTTTTTTTTTTTTTTTTTTTCAGTTTTCTTTTTTTTTATTTTCTTTCTTTCTTGTCTTTCTTTCTTATTATATATATATATATATATATATTATATAATAAAAATTTAATTGGAAACTCTCTTTTAAGGGTCTCTTCTTGTGAGGAATCCCATTGAGAGCTTGAAATTATTGTGAAAGAGCTTCTATCTATTTATAAGAAAAAAATTCTTCCAAAAAAAACTCAAGAAATCTATGTGGTATTCAATCAAATTCATTGGAGAGAAACTTAAAATTTTGATATCCCTCCAAAAATTTTGCTCTTCTTTCAATCAAAGTATTTGAATTAAAATCATATGGAGGGAAGGGAATATTGAATATTTGATTTTTTCTTCCAAAATTAAAATTAATAATATTTCTAAATATATTTTTATATTTTTTAATAAAAAAAGTATTAAGAGAAATATTTAAGATTATTAAAAATTTTAATTTATAATTTTATTACTTATATTTTTATATTTTTTAATAAAAAAAGTATTAAGAGAAATATTTAAGATTATTAAAATTTTTAATTTATAATTTTATTACTTATATTTTTATTTAAATATAATTTTAATATATTTATGACGTCACGGTTCGATTCCGGTTCAACCCGACGGTTGAACCGGTGACCCGTCCACCCGATCATTTTTCCGGTTCATTCACCGGTCCGGTTTTTAAAACATTGGGTTAAACTCTTCATAGGAGAAGTTGAATTAAGGAGGCAAGCACTTGATGCTTTGCAAATGGTAGGGTTAACTTCCATAGATGCTAATCTAACAACTAATAACTAACTTTCGCAGATCCAAAAAAAAAATATTAGGTGATCCTGTCATATATTTAATCTGGCCCATTTTCCTAAGAAAAGTATTTCTACAACTTTATTTCCACAATAGCGTGGATTTTTAATCTATTCCCAACATAGGGTAAAGTGGGTTTTGAAAACACATTTTTAAAAACATGTTTTTTCGATTTAAAAGTTGATTGAAGTAATAACAAAAATATCTCATGAGAAGCGTGTTTTCAAAACACATTTTTCATTAAGTTATGTTAAAAAACTTAATTAAACAAAAGTGAATTTTGTAAAAACGCTTTTACAAAAATTATAAATCACATAAAAATATCTTTTAATTTTTATTTTTAGCTTAAATATTTTTATTTTCTAATTAAAATATTTTGTAGGTATAAAATGGGTTTTGTAAACTCGCTTTTTATTTTTTTATAAAATATGTTTACAAAACACGTTTTTATGTTTATTCTTTTTGAAGACATTAAAAAGCTGTAATAACGTTTTTACACTCTTTTTTTAAAAAAATAAAAAATAAAAAGATAACATAAAAATATTAGTCATTTTTTAATATTTCAACTAGTGTATGGACAAAAAAAAATTTGAAGTGTACTTGATAAATGTATCATTAATTATTGTCAACCAATTGAAATGTCATTATTGATCTTGTTTAGTATTTGTTTTTAATTTTTTTCAAAAATCGATAAATATATATATATATATATATATATTTACCTATTGTAAAACTAGAACAATTATATTATTTCGTTCCAGAAACTTTTGATCTTTTAAACTTAATTCTCATATACAAACTAAATAAACTAATAATTAGTTATAAGGGCTAATAGTCAGCATAACTAAATTGACAAGTATAAAGTTTAACAATTACAAAGATATTGAAACACAACCTCCCACAATCTCACTGTGAAACACTCAACTTCACACACAATACTAAATTATGGAAAAACTGATATAATTTAGTACACATGTGAAGTTCTAATCCTCACTCAAATTGGGAATCTCAGAGTCCGAATAATCCGAAAGCTCAAGGTGTCAGAGACGTGTAGAATCCTCTGTGATAGCGTTGATAGGGCCAACCCTGAGGTAAGGCAGGTAAGGCCGCTGTCTCAGGCCCCCAAATTCTATCTAAAAATAGGGCCCTGAAATAATTTTGATCTCAAGTTATGTTTGGTTTATTAAAATAAAGTTGAATAGAGTAATCATTTCATCAAAATATCTATTTTCACGTTTGATTTACTAAAAAAGATTACAAATGAAATCATCATTCACCATTTTGAGGAAAAAGTAATTTTATGATTAAGGAATGACCAATACATTCAATTCAATTACATTTCAATGAACCAAATACTGCATTATAGTATTAGTAGTTTAAAGGGAAAATTGAACCTGTATTTTACCCTTTGTGTTATTTTGGTCCATACATTTTCAATTGGCATAATTTTGACCTTAATTTTAAATTTTGTGTCAATTTGGTCCAATTGATAATATCGTTAGTGTTTTTGACTTAAAATAATCACTGAATTAGTTAAGGTTAAATCACTGAAGTTAGTAAATTTATAATTTTACTCTAAAAAATATGACACATGTCACTTATATGCATATTTTTTTATAAAAAAAATGCTAAGAGCAAAATCATAAATTTAAGGTTAAAATCGAGTCAATTGAAATTACAGGGACCAAAATACAGGGACTATTGTCACAATTTGCTCTAGTTTAAAAATGAAATTTTAAACAAACAACTGAATTGGTGAATTATTTAAAAATAATGGATAGTTATTAGACAAATGTATGAATTATTTATAGAGTACTGTTGGGTAAATTATGCAAATGGCCCTTGTATTTTACACGATATGTCAATTTGGTCCCCGTTGTTTCAATTTGCTCGATTTTGTCCCTTAATTTAACAGATTGTGTCATTTGAGTCCAACAAACAACGGTTGTCAAGTTTAGTGGACGGAAAATTTACACAATGTGTCAATTTGGTCCCTGCAGTTCACACTGTAATGCCCTAAAAAATAAACCCATAACTCATACAATATTGACATGCTCGGGAATAAAAGAAATAAGCATAATTACATTTCATCAGAGTATCCATTACAAAATGTATTACATGTTGACAACAAAAGTAAACGCCCTATAAGCTTACAACTTTCCAAGTCAACACTTGGTTACAAAAGAAGAGAGTACTAACTCTACACAAAGGAAGCCCTTGGCTTGATATACATGTAATATAACAAAATTTAACAAAGAGAGTCTTTAACTCCCACAACAATCCATGCTAAGATCTCAGAGGCGGCATAGTACCTGAACCTGAAAATGATGTCCCATATAGGGTGAGCCACAGCCCAGTAGAAATATACTAAACCAACTATAAACAATGACTAAAATAACAGCATTCGATAGATGGTCAATACTTATACATCCACTTACACCACATTACAATTCTATGACAATCATGTCCATGTTATATTTCATTTCAAAAACGTGGCTCAGAACTTGGCCAGATAATCCGACAGAGATTACATCTCTTACTAACAATATTTCCAATTCATTGGGATAACAACTCATGTTAAACATTTCTTACATCATAATAAATACACATTTTGGTGCTGTATCAATCTCAACTAAAATCACTTCCATACTTCATAAATGATACACAGTTTAGTGCTGTATCAATAACATGTAAAAACACTTCCATACTTCACAAATGATACACATTTTAGTGCTGTTTCAATGTTAAACAAAATCCGATTTAGAGATCCATCCCCTATCTTTCCCTAAACTGTGGAGTACATCCCCTATCTACTCCCATATAACACAATGTATATAAGCAATTATCATATACATGTTCATTCAATCAATACACAATTTTGATGTATTATACCAACCACCATATTCTATGGCATACTCAATTGATTAGTTTTAGTTCACCTAATCATCATACATTGTCTACAACAATCAAGACTATCCTCCACCGATAGCCCAAAGCAGTTATTTCTAAACAGAAAATAAATGCACCCACTAGATATATTATCAACATTTTGTTTAGGTGAGCGATAAATTAATCCAACTACACCCTTTAATCCCATACCTTTTCAATTTGAATATTTCCTATTCAATTTCTCATTTCCCTAAATTAAGTATACAAATTAATTTATCATAGCAATTAGGGCTTTCCCCCCATATTCTCAACATCAACCCTAAGGCTCCATTTCCATCAATAAACCAACATATAATTCCATTTTCCAACACATTACATACATATGGGTTTTAAACTTGAAAACCCCTCTTTCAAAAATTACGCAAGGACCCCAAACTTTCTCAAAATTACCCGACAACCCCCAACATATCAAAATGCCAAAATTTAAAGACAAAGCTCATAAGATGGAGTAGGATATCCCTGCCTCGAAGTTAGAGCTCGAACGGCGAAGAAGACCAAACTCAAAGTGTTCCAAACTCCAAATTTTTCGGATCAAAACGTAGCCCTCAACAATCCCCACAACTTTTACAAAGGCCCAAGGTGAGGAAATAACTCCTACTAGATCAACCCCTAGAGAGAAGGTAAGGTTTTAGAGAGAGGAGCTCTCAAATCTGTGTTTGGGAAAGTAAGAGAGAGAAAGAGTGTTGAAAAAGTGATCCAAAAAATAAAATCTCGGAATGATATAATCGTCTCCCTGCTCGAGCGTCAGACACAGACTCACGCTCGAGCGTGAAAAGAGCCGCTCGAGCGTCGATTGCACACTTCCAGAAGTTTTGCAGACATGGTCCCTGCTCAAGCATCAAACTCCTCGCTCGAGCGGAGGAACAAAAACAAAGGGTCATGCTCGAGCGTCAAAACTCCCGCTCGAGCGTACGAAGACGTGCAGAGAAAAGTACTGGGTGATGGAAAATCACGCTCGAGCATCAAACTCCCGCTCGAGCGGAGAAGCAACAACGAAGGGCCCGCTCAAGCGTCAAAAGCCGCGCTCGAGCGTGAAGGCCAATTTTTGGACATCCATTTTTGGTTTCAAAGTACAACCAACCTATTTCAAACCTGCCCAACACAACCCAAGACTCAAATACAAAGAGTAAAGGCTAGAAATGAGAATGAGACAACAACACAACCACAGAACCGAGTCCAAAGTACAATATACAAAGGAAAGGAAAACCGGGATCGCTATAACCTTCTCCCCTGAAAGAATTTCGTCCCCGAAATTAAGTACAAGTTTTCAAAAACAAGTTTTTCTCAATTCTCAACAATGTTACAATTCATTACTCAACAACTTGACCCGTTACCGGTCATTCCATCTCTATTCAAGAGGCGTTTCACAATATAAACTCAATATGCATTAACATATTCCATAATTCCATATCATATTCAATGTTCATGATATATTCCATTTCTACAATACATTTAACATATGCAATGTTACATTAAACTTCCATTTCGAGGCAAGTTTCAACATACTTCCATAAACCAAAACATTTACAGTGTTTTACAACTTAAGACATATCTAATGCCCTTAAAGTTCAACAATATTACAAAATTTCCAATGCATGGTTAAACATTTACAAACAAGTCCGGATATTTCTCACGGACATCCACCTCACGTTCCCAAGTGGCTTCCTCCACTCCGTGATGTTTCCACAAAACCTTTACCAAGGGAATGGTCTTGCCTCGCAAGACTTGTTCCCGCCTATCCAAGACCCGAACCGGTCTCTCCTCATACGAGATATCCTCGTCAACCTCAAAATCGGTCCAATCCAACACATAGGACGGATCCGGCTCATACTTCCGAAGCATACTAACATGAAACACGTCATGCACTCCGGACAACTACGGCGGCAAAGCCAAGCGGTAGGCAACCTCACCAATCCTCTCAAGGATCTCAAAAGAGCCAATAAACCGAGGGGATAACTTCCCACTCTTATCAAATCTCATCAAACCCCGCCTAGGTGATATTTTCAGAAAAACATGATCACCCGTCTCAAATGCTAAAGGCCTCCTCATACGGTCGGCATAACTCTTTTGGCGACTCTGGGCTGTAACAAGCCTCCTACGAATAAGCTCAACTTTCTCCGTCGTTTCCCTCACCAACTCCGGGCCCAACAATGGTGCATCACCCACCTCGGCCCAACAAACCGGAGACCTACAAGGTCGGCCATACAAGGCCTCAAACGGTGCCATACCGATGCTCGACTGGAAACTGTTGTTGTAGGCAAACTCCACCAAGGGAAAGTGCCTCTCCCAAGACCCACTAAAGTCGAGAACACAACCTCGAAGCATGTCCTCAAGGATCTGAATAGTACGCTCGGACTGCCCGTCAGTCTGAGGATGATAAGCCGTGCTAAAGGTCAATCTAGTGCCCAAGGCACTCTGTAAACTCTACCACAACCTAGCAGTAAAACGAGGATCTTTATCAGAGACGATCGACACTGGGACCCTGTGCAACCTCACTATGTCCCGAATATACAAGTCAGCAAGATGATCTACCGAATCTCTCACGCACATAGGGATAAAGTGCACCGACTTAGTCAACCGGTCTACAACCACCCAAATAGCATCACTACCCCGCTGAGTCCTCGAAAGACCTACAACGAAGTCCATAGTGACATGCTCCCACTTCCACTCGGCAATAGGCAAGGGTTGCAACAAACCCGCTGGCCTCTGATGCTCGGCCTTCACTTGCTAACAAGTAAGGCACTTCGATACGAAAACTGCCACATCTCTCTTCATACCTGTAGACACCCCATTTTTGACCGAACTTAAGACTTAGACATCATCAATTGAGTGCTCAGTGATTGCGCATTTTGTGCTCGTTCTGAGGTTACGGAGTCTCGGCTGAGAGCCTTGCCTCCGGACTTCGGGACTCTGTTGTGCTTTGCCTCGGTTTGTGAACCAGGTTCTGTTTTCTCTTCCCGAAGGAAGGGAGAGGTCTCGTAGACCATCTCTTAGTGGCCGTAGGCTACTTTTCATGATCATAGACCACTGTTCCCGTTTGGAGATCAGTTTTTGGTTTTCGGAGCCGTTGGTCGTCCGCCTCGGTTCGGGACAGCTTAACTTTCTCTGTTCGCTCCGGTTTTTGGCACACAACTTGTTTCCTCTCTCTAGAGAGACACTGTGGCCCGGGAGACCACCTTCGTGGTTACGCGCCACTTTCGATGCTTAATAGTCAGTTTTCGGGGCACCCAACTGCGCGTTTTGGCTCCCGAACCCTCGTTTTGCATCCGTCTTTGTTCATTTTTGGCGTGGACACTATTTTCATTGTTTGGGAGGTAGTACAAGGGTGGGAGGCCACCTTTTCTCCTTGGAGACCACTTTTCTCCCCGCTTGTCGATTTTCTGGTTTTCTTGTCGGGAAGTTGGTTTCTTGGTTTTTGGGCCATATTTACTGGTCTCCCACCCCACCACTAACTTGCATTCAATCAGGAGACCACCAAATGGGGCCACCGACCAGTTTTTTTTGAGTTGAACCTTTTGAACCCTTGTTTTAGCTTCTTGAGGAAGCTTGAACCTTTGTTTTAGCTTCTTGAGGAAGCTTGAACCTTTTGAACCCTTGGTTTTAACTTCTTGAGGAAGCTTGAACCTTTTGAACCCTTGGTTTTAGCTTCTTAAGGAAGCTTGAACCTCTTGGACCTTTGTTCTAGCTTCTCCAAGAAGCTTGAACCCTTTGCTCCAAGCTTCTAAGAGAAGCTTGAACCCTTGTCTAGCTTCTCCAAGAAGCTTGACCCCTTTGCCTAGCTTCTCCAAGAAGCTTGGCCCCTTTGCTCCAAGCTTCTAAGAGAAGCTTGGCCCTTTTGCTCTAAGCTTCTAAGAGAAGCTTGCACCCTTGTTCCTCTATAAAAGAAGAGCTCCTCTTCCACTGCAAGGGTTCCAAGAAATTGGTCTAAGGCAAAAACCATACACTTCCCTCCATATCTCTACATTCCAAGCTCCAAACTCCATTGTTCTTGCCCCTTTGCACACCAACTCTTGGCCTAACACCTCCATCATCAACCTAAGGATCTTGGAGGCCATTTTTAGAGGTTAAGGGACTGTTTTTTTGGATCAAGAAGCTACTGTCCCCTTTTGGCTACGAGGGTAACACACTTTACCCTCTTTTGGTCTTTATTTTGCTTCATCTTTTAGCCATACTTAGAAGCATTTTCGAGCTTTGTCATAAACTGAAAAAAGTCTTATTTTGAGCTCATTTTGAAGTTTTTTTAAGATCACTTTTGTGTTTGGGGTTGTTTACCCCCTCTTAGGCCTTGTTTGGCCTCATTTTTGTGCCTTTTTTGTGAGCTTCGGGACCACCTTGTATTGGCCCACTCACCACTGAAATCCAGTGGTGGGGATGGTGTTTTGAGGTCCTAAGAAGGAGAGGGGTGACCCTCTCCCTTGTTGTCTTGTTTACTAACATTTTGGGCCTTACAAAGGAGCCCTTATTTGCACACTTCTTGAGCTCGGTTCAGGATTTTTCAGTGAGTTTTAGGGCCTGCATGAACTCTTTCCAGAGCTTTTTTTTTTCATTTAAGGCTTGCCTCTTGCATGTGTAGAGCAACCCTTTTCATAGCTTTTCAAAGTAGCACCTCATTCTTGCATGTATTGGATACATTTCAGTGGGTATTTGGTCATATTTTGGTATGTCATGAATATGTTTTTGGCTGGTTTGGTGGTCCCTCATATGCTCCATACACTTGCAGTGTAAATCCCCTAAACTAGCTTCACATGCTTCATGCTTTGTCATGTCTTGTTAGCTTGTTTGGTTTACATTTCAGCATGTTTTTGGTAATGTTTTGCCATATCATGACCCTATCCATAGTTGGTTTGGTCATCCTTTGCATGCTCCATATAGGTGTAGAACAAATCTTGTTTACTAGCCTCTTGTGCATGATGTTTTGACTCATCATCCTAGCATATTTTGGCTTTACTCTAACATGATTTTATGCTTATTTTGGGCTGTCCTAGGACTGTTTTGGGCTGCCATGGCCATATCACTCATGCTTTGTATAGCTATAGTGTAAATACTTAGGCTAGTCTTGGGTTTTGAGGCCCCCTACCATGCGTTGTGTGAGTGTTTGCATGCTTCGGAGTCATTTTGGAGTCATTTAGTATGCCATTTCAAAGCTGGAATATATGCTATTGTATGCCATGTTTCATCCTTGCCATGCTCTTGGAAAGTTGCCTTTTGTGCCTAAGTGTTGGGACCTTTGCATGTGCATGCTTAGTTGTGTTTTATCCATCATTTCCATCACTTTTTGGCCACTGATTTGGGCCTATTTGAGAGCTGCCCATATTGGTTTAAGTCCATCTTTTGCATGTTGTTGCATGCTCGCCTTGCATGTTGTCACATACTTGGCCTATTAACATGTTGTTGCATGTTTAATTGCATTTGGCATGCTTTTGTTAAGTTGCTTTGCATGTTTGCATATCTTGTCCCTTTACATGTTGTCACATGTTTACCTTGCATGCTTGAATGTCCATGTTGCATCTTGTATGCTTGTATGCTTCACTAGGTTGCATTGCATTTAGAATGCTTGTTACCTTAACATGCTCATGTTGCATTAGTTTTGCTTGCATGTTTGCATCCCTTGCCTCTTGATCAACCATGATAGAGGTTGGGGCCCCTTTATATGTTGTATGCATTTCATTTGATATTGAAATTGCACACTTGGCTTCTTTGGCCATCATGCATTGAAATGCGTGATTGGTGGCCCGAGGGTCGAGAGCCATACTCTCTTGAATCTTAAACATGATAGGGAGGGTGGTTGTGCATACATTGCTTTGAAAATGCATTGCCATGCTCTGTTTGCCCTCTGCTGCTGTCAAACAGGATTCTGCAGGAAGATATGGCCAGTCGGCCATATCCAGTGCCAGTCGGCTATCCATTGTTGGCCGAGAGCCTCACAACTGGTCGGTGACCACTTTTCCATGGCCAGTGACCTTGCCTCTTAGCCGGTGATCCCCCACAGCACTCAGGGAGCATTTCAGAAGCATCATTGAGACTTGCACAATTTTCAGAGGTGAAAGCAAAGGTAAACAGAGGCAATCGTGGCATGGCGATGGATTTCAAAGGCGGTTTAACATGCATGCATTCATCCCTCTTCCCGAGGCCTTTTTACTGTTTTCAGTAGCTTAATTGATTTGTTAATTAGTTAAATGTTTTGTAATTATTTAATTAGCGTGTTAGTTGATTAATTTGTATTATTCTTTTGGTCCCTCCAAGAGAAGGCGAATTATGTAATAAGCGTGCGTGTGTGTGATGCATGTCTTCCAACCCCCACTTCTTTCTCCCTTTTATTTAACTGCTTATGATGGTTAGTATTAGGGCATATTTCAATTAGCATCCTTATGTTATGCATGTGTACATTCATTCATCCATTTTGCATGCACCGGGCTCGGTGCATCATACTACCTGCATTGTATTTCAATTCCAAGTTGAATACGTGTTAGCTGTAGCATCATCATATGCCATCTTAGAATAGCCGAGCCTATATTAGTTGCATTCTTGCATGTGTTGCATTAGCCATCTTAACATGAACTAGGATCATGCATATGATTACTAACTAGTTTCTGTTTTGGCTCGGAGTACTCGGTGAGTGTTTATGCTTTAGTATCTTGCATGTATGTGAGTGTTAACATGAAAGCATGCTTGCCATGAGGCTAACTGCTTAGTTGATTAACTGCCTGAATGCCTGTGGGTGAAGGTTGGATTGCTTGAGTTGGGACAAATTCATTGAAATCCGTACTTTAGCCTACTTGCGAGTAGCAAACCTCAAACTGTTTTCAAACAAACGGATATGCGATGTTTTGTTCCAATTTAGGCAACTTAGTCTATACTTGTTTGCTGTGCGCATCACATAATAAATCTAGGCTAATAACCGGAATAAGAACACATAATGTTTTCAAAACTCGATATCATGGTTAGTAGAGGCCGATCTTTGATCGGCCGAGCAGGGGTGCTCATAGCTGACCTTCTCCAATCGTACCCAAGTTCCCGAGCCGAGGCAACTTTGGTGATGACGGACACGTGGCCTTAGGCAAACGAGTCAGGGTTTCCTAAATTCCCCAAAATAAAATATTTAGGTGACGACTCTATATTTGGTAAAGCAGTCCATGTTTGGCACTTCTTTATATAAAATCTGTTTTTCAAAATGATTTGCCAGATTTGGACTCTTTGGTTCAGATTAAGAACCGTGACAATTTGAGTCCGAACTGTAGTGAGCCCAAACGAACAGAATGGGGGGATTTCCCTCTCGGGGCATTCGGGGACGTCTACAATACCCCACCACCAAAACTGGCGACCCAAATCACGATACATCTTGGTGCCTCCCGAATGCATTGCAAGACGTGAATGGTGAAACTCTCAGAGTACTTCCTCTCGGCAAGCCTCCGGCACAAACAGACGGTCTCGGTATCTCACACTCAGTCGAGATACACTGACAAACCCTTCTCAGCCTTCCCACTGGAGATCTTCTCTCGGATGGACTCTATCTCAAGGTCATCTCTCTGTGCCTCTAACACTCGACTCACAAGTGTAGGCTGCACAACAACAGAAAACAAGGCCGCAGCCTCAACGGATTCGCCCAGAAGCAAATCGAACTCTCCAAGTGCACCCAACATTTCCCACTCCCGGATGGCTATACAAGCTACATCACTAACTGATTTCCTACTAAGGGCATCGGCCACCACATTGGCCTTTCCCGGGTGATAGTGCAACTCAAAGTCGTAGTCCTCAATAAACTCCATCCACCTCCTCTGCCTCAAATTTAAGTCCCTCTGTGTAAACAGATACTTCAGACTTTTATGATCCGAGAATACCTCGAATCTCTCACCATACAGGTAATGCCTCCAAATCTTCAAGGCAAAGATCACTGCTGCTAATTCTAGGTCATGTGTAGGGTAGTTCTTCTCATGTATTTTCAACTGACGTGAGCCATAAGCTACCACTTTTCCCTCTTGCATCAGCACACAGCCCAAACCCTCTCGTGAGGCATCACAGTAAACCGCATAACCCAAACCTCTCTCCGGAATAATCAAAACTGGAGCGGTAGTAAGTCTGACTTTCAGCTCTTGGAACGACTTTTCACAAGTCTCACTCCATACGAACTTGACCCATTTTCGCGTCAATCTAGTCAACAGCGAAGCTAGCCTGGAGAAATCCTTCACAAACTGGCGGTAACACCCAGCTAATCCCAGAAAACTGCGAATCTCAAAAACGCTCTTAGGTTGTGCCCAATCCTGCACTGCCTCTATCTTGGATGTATCAACAGACACTCCTTCCCCGGAAACCACTTGGCTAAGAACTTGACCTCTCATAGCCAGAACTCACACTTCCCAAACTTGGCATACAGACTATGGGCTCTAAGCAACTCAAGCACCACTCTCAAGTGTTCCTCGTGCTCCTCCTCCGAAGGCGAATAAATCAGAATGTCGTCCACGAAAACGACTACAAAACGATCTAAGAATTCCCGGAATATCCGGTTCATCAAATCCATAAACACTGCCGGTGCATTGGTGAGCCCAAATGGCATCACCAAAAACTCATAGTGGCCATATCGCGTACGGAATGTCGTCTTTGGAATATCCTCCTCCCTGACCCTCAACTGGTGGTAACCCGATCTCAAATCTATCTTATAGAAACAACGGGACCCCTTCAACTAGTCAAACAGATCATCTATACGGGGCATAGGGTACTTATTCTTGACCGTAGCCCGATTCAACTTCCGGTAATCGATGCAAAGTCTCAAGGCACCATCTTTCTTTTTAGCAAAGAGGGCCGGTGCTCCCCACGGTGAAACACTAGGGCGAATAAAACCCTTATCTAGCAACTCCTGGAGTTGAATCTTCAACTCACTCAACTCGGCTGGGGCGAAACGATAGGGTGCCATGGAAATCGGCGCTGTGCCAGGCACTAAATCAATGGAGAACTCTATCTCCCGATGAGGTGGCAAACTAACAAGATCCTCGGGAAAAACGTCCGAATACTCGCAAACCACTCTCGGTAACTCAACCCCGGTCTCATCACACTCACTACTCATAAGGCTAACGAAAAGACCACTAAGCTCACTCCACCCTCGCGGATCATACACTAATGGCAACACACTACCAACCCGATCTCCCAAGAAATGGAAACAATCCCCGCTCAAGGTACATACTGTAACCCTCTAGCGGTAGCAATCAATAACAGCCCGGTATGACGATAGCCAGTCCATACCCAAAATAACATCGAAACCCGACATGAGCATAACTACAAAAGGAAATGGAAGCCGACGATCGACGACCTCTATATCACAACCTCTGCAGCCCTGTTTCAGAATCAACTCACCCCCAACAGGTGATACAATACAAATAGGAGATGCTAACTGTGCCAACTCCAAACCCAAAACAGATGCAAATGCAGCAGATATAAAAGAATGGGATGCACCCGTATCAATCAACACACTGGCAACCGAGTTGCAAAACAAAAAGGTACCTCTCACAACTAATGGAGCCGGTACAAGATCCTGCGGTAATAAAGATACACGCTACCAGAGGCCCCTCGATCAACTCGCTCACCAGAGGAGCAAACGATCACTGTACGATCGACGATGAAGCCCTCGATTGGCCTTCGAGGCTCGAATCGACCGTGGTTGGTAAAACTCGCCTGCCCAGATGCACCAGATGTGCCATAATCATGCCAAAAACCTCTTCAGTCCCAGAGTCGCCAGAATCAGAGTAACGCCTCGAGGGACCTCGGCCAGCTGGACTCTTTAAAGTTTGTGTCAGCGGTTCTAAATCAACCAAAGAGTCCACCTGCAAATTGTTTTGAGAAAACTGATTTTTGAAAAGAAGTGCCAAACATGGATGCTGGCTGACACAGAGTCGCCACCTAAATATTTTTAAAGGGGAATTTAGGAAACCCCGACTCGGTGCCAAAGGCCACGTGTCCGCTATCACCAAAGTGACTTGGCTCGGAGCTTGGGTACGATCGGGAAGGTCAGCTATGAGCACCCCCTTTCGCCCGGTCCGAAGACCGGCCTCTACTAACCGTGATATCCATTTTTGAAAACTTTATGCGTTCTTATTCCGGTTATTAGCCTAGAATTACTATGTTATGCGCACAGCAAACAAGTATAGACTAGATCGCCTAATTTGGGAACAAACATTGCATATCCGTTTTGTCTCGAAAAACGTGTTTAGATGTTGCTACTCGCAAGTAGACTAAAATGCGGATTTCAATGAGTACTTCCAACTTAAGCAATCCAACCTCCACCCACAGGCATTCATACAGTTTATCATGTAAGCATTTAGTCGCATGGTAATCCTACTGTCATGGCAACACCCACACGCATGCAGTATGCTAAAGCATAAAAGCTCACCTAGTACTCCGCGCCAAAACAATAAACTAGTTAGCAAAACAATGCATGACCTAGTCCATGTTAAGTGGCTAATGCAACACAGGCAAAAATGCAGTTAGGCAGGCTCGGCTATCCTAAGCATGGTATATGAAATGCTATCACATAGCACGCATTCAATTTTGGAATTTGAAAATTGCAATGCAGTTTGTATGACGCATCGAGCCGGTGCATGTAAACAAATGCATGGATGCGCATGCATTGCATAAGGTATGCTAATTTAAAATGCCCTAATCTACCACCGAAGCGGGTAAATAAAAGGGTTAGAAAGAAGCGGGGTTGGAAGACATGCATCACACTCACCCACACTTATTACATTTTTGCCCTCACTCGGAGGGACGAATAAATAAATAATACTGATCAAGAATAAATGAATAAATAAATTATTACAAATTCTAATTACCAAAATTAAATTAAACAAATAAATTAAATGGAGCCTCACCGCCTCGAATCTTGTGAATGATGCATGCTCGTCGCGACTACTTGGAAAAACTGTGCCATAGCATTGCGACCTTTTTTCTTGTCCTGCCTCTCCAAAATTCCCAAAATTCGAATACGTCCCAAGTGGTCCGAAATGCCCCAATCGCTAGTCGGTGTAGTCATCGGCTTCTACAGTGGCCAATGAGCTTTTAAATTATCGGCACAAAAATAGTGCGGTCGGCACTATTTTATGCCGGTCGTGAAAATCCTGCAGCAGACGGTGAGCGAAGCAGAAGAACAGACAAAGAATGCATAGGCATGGTTTTGGGCAAATGTGAGCATGTCCAACCCCTCCTATCATGTCAAGGGACTCAAGGGGGGATGGCTCTTGATTCTAGGGCTATCAATTGTGCATTTGATGCATAATAGCCTAAGGAACCAAGATTGCTCATTTTAATGTAAATATGCATGCAACACAACAAATGAATACTAAGTCCCTATCATGTGGAAATCAAGGGCCTTAGTGACCAAGGATTGAGATGAGTTACACCACTTGAAATGTGAACTCCCCTCAATCCTAGGCTTGGCTTGACAACCCCAAACCAAGCTATGAGATGCAAGTATGCAAGCAAGGCTCAAATGCAATGCAACCTATTATTTTAAGCATGCAAAGAGCTAAAGTATGTAGGATGCAAATGGCATGCAAGATGAGCCAATTAAACATGGGACTAACAAGCACACATTTGGGGCTACATTAACCAAGCAAGCAACAATCATGACATAAGCATGCAACAATGGACTTAAGCCATAGAGGGCAGCCCTCAAGCTCCCAAAAACAGTGGCAAAACAAGCCTCTCAACATGATCAAAATGCCACACAAGCATGCTTATTCAATGGGCCCAAGTCTAGGACACCAAAGAGAGTAACTTGACATCATTCATACAACCACTCATGGCATGCATTCAACAAACAAAAAACACAGATTTTAAGCATGTGGAATGACACCCAAATCCTCATGGCACCCCCAAAAATACCCTAGTCATGGAAGCATGCACAATGCTCTTTTAAGGCATAAAAGACCAACATTCTAAAGCATGAAGGAGATGATAAATGGAAGTATTTGAACATGAAATGGGGACTGAAATACCACCTATAATGATGCCAAATCATTAGATCAAAACAAGATAAGCATGCTAGGACTTCATACAAACAAGGCCTACAAGCCAATATGCAAGACAACCACCTCAAACACACCAAACATGGCAAAAACAGTGGCTCACAGCCCTCTAACATGGCAAAATAATACTAGTATCTTCATGAAACTAAGCCTAAACATGCAAGAGTCAAAACCTCAAAACATGGCATACAAGAGAGCATTTCAAAGGAGGTATAGGAAGCATGTTAGAGGCTACAATTCCAACCAAAAACAGAGATCAAACATGACCTAAAACAGCCCCAAAAGCCTTGAAATGAAGCAAAATGCAAACATGCACACATGCTATACTATGAGCCAAAACAAAGGCCAACCAAAGGACCAAAGGGAGAGGGGTGTCCCTCCCTTAGATGAGGCACGAAAATATCATCCTCACCACTGAAAACTCACTGGTTTTCAGTGGTGAGAAGATCCAAGAACACCAAAATAGGGAGGCCTAAGAAAAGGCACCAAAGAGGGCCAAACAAGGCTTAAAGTGATAAGTCTTAACTCAAACCATAAAATGACCTTAATGAAAGTTCAAGAACAAGTAAAAACAAGACTTTTTTATGTTAAACACAAATCCAAAAACACAAAGTAAAGAGGGTAGAAATAGATTGCAAGAATGGGGAATCTAAAGCAACAAGCTTACCCTTGAAGAACCAATGAAGAACAGGTGGTCCAGCCCTCTCCAAGTGATCAAAACCAGTCCAAAATCACTCAAAACAAACCTCCAAGTCTTCCAATCTCGGAGCTAGGTGTAATAGTGTGTGTAATGGTGCAAAAGTAAGACAAAACTCACTATTTGGGGCCTAAAACACACACACAAGAGGAGAGAGAGGGAAATATAGATATATATGGATGTATATCAGAGAGTATATGTATAATCTCTGGTTCTTGACCTAAAGTTGCTAACCCTTGAGCCAAAGAGATGAATGGTGTTTAAATAGGCAATATACAAGCCAAGACTTAATGGCTAAGTAAGGCCAAAAGGTTCAAAGAGGTGAGGAGGGTCTTGGCTTCTAAAGGAAGCCAATACAGCTGGCCAAGCTTCCCCAAGAAGCTTGGCCAAAAGGGGTCAAGCTTCTAGAAGCTTAAAAGGGTTCAAAGGGCAAAGGGTGCAATGCTACGCACGGGGAGGAGTGATGGTGTAATCCAGCTGGCACAGCTGGCATGCACCATCCTCATAGGGGTTCGAGGAGGTCACCGTGGCAAAACAACCACCGGCACAAAAGTGTGCCATCCGGCAGTGAGAAGTGCCGATCGGCACTGTATTCTAAGAAAATAGTGCCGATGACACCGATAAAGGGCCGGTGATCAAGTGGGGCAACCGGTAGGTCCTGGGGATGGCTAACAAGCCTTCCCCTACCCTCAAATGCAAACAGACACAAGTCTTGGTGGAAAACCAAGCGCAGAACAAACCAGTTAAGAGATCCTGAGGTACGGCGCGCAGCCGGGACCTCCGGGAACTCGAAACGAACACAAACATGGATAATCACCGGGTGTTCAAGCGGTGATGTCCAAGTCTTGAGGACGGTCAAAAATGGGGTGTCTACACCTCTTCAGGTGCCCCGCCTGACCACACTGATAACAAGACAGTGGCTGACCCCTGCCTTGACTCTGGCTCTACGGTCTAGCTGAAGATGAAGCAGCTCTGTGACCTCCTCTCCTTTGTCGGCAAGCTGGAGACTTGTGACCCAGTTGGCCACATTTAAAACAAGTCACGTCTCCCTGACTGCCTCTCCTAGAGCCTGCGCTCGGCATTGGAAAGGTAGATCTAGCAAAACCTCTCTGAGACTGCTGAGGGTGTGAACCCCTCTGTCTCCTGCCATCACCTTGACCATCCTGACTCCTCTTGGAGCCTTTCTGCCCCTCCTCCTCCTGCATCATGATCTCCATATGGGCTGCAGCATCAACCAGGAGCCCATAGTCTCGAGTCATAGACCCGCCAACTCTCATCTTGAGGCCGCGCCTCAACTTCTTCTCGAACTCGATACAACGGTGTTCCTCGGACGCCACAAGTTCAGGTGCAAACCTGGACAAACTAGTAAATGCAGCCTCAAACTCGGCCACTGAAGAACTCAGCTGCAAAAGCTAGCAGAACTGGTCTCTCAGCTTCTCCCTGACAGCTGGAGATAAGAACTTCTCCTGGAAAGCATCCACAAAAGCCTCCCAAGTGCCACCAATACGACCCTTCGAGAATTTCCACCACTGACCCGCATCCTCCTTAAGCTGGAAAAATGCCAAGGTCACTTTCAAAGCCCCGTCTTCGATGCCTAGCATTTCAAACATCTTCGTCATTTGTTCCAACCACTCATCCGCCTTAAGTGGCTTCTTCGGATCACCGACAAACTCGTCCGGATTAGACTAGAAGAACTCCCTCTTCAGAAAGAAAGGCCCTGCATCCACAACCTGGGCCTGAACTGGATTCTCAGCTTTGAGAATGCCCATAGATTCCCTCAAAGCATCGGCTATCCCACGGGCTAAGGCACCCATAGCCTGCTGACCTGCTGGCTCGACCACATTGGCCTGGCCAACCCCCTCTTGCTGCGCCGAAATCTCCTCCGGTATAGGCATCTCCTGCCTCCTAGGCCTACCTCGCCTACCTCCACATCCTCGTCCTGACATCCTAATAAAGGCAACGAAGAATATTAGCACATTCATAAATGTGTCGAAGCTATAACACTTGCGTCCTAATGGATGGACAACAGTAATTCATTCCACGTAAGCACATAATCACATAAGCACTTACGAATTTTATTTCCGAATAATGATAGTCTCGAGGCGTTACTAGAGTTCCGGTTAGAAACAGCATTGATCAAGTGCTTTTCCAACAAGACTCACAGAAACCCAAGGATCCAATCAACATCCTAGAAACTAAATCCCATACCCAAATAGTCACATAAACATGTTATCACATAAGCACATAACATTACACATAAGTCTCTAACAAGCGAGACAAACCCATTGTGATACTAATCACTTCCCACGTACCCAAAGTATTCAAACCCGGTACGCTCTGATACCAAGTTGTAACGCCCTCAAAAATAAACCCATAACTCATACAATATTGACAGGCTCAGGAATAAAAGAAATAAGCATAATTACATTTCATCAGAGTATCCATTACAAAATGTATTACATGTTGACAACAAAAGTAAACGCCCTATAGGCTTACAACTTTCCAAGTCAACACTTGGTTACAAAAGAAGAGAGTACTAACTCTACACAAAGGAAGCCCTTGGCTTGATATACATGTAATACAACAAAATTTAACAAAGAGAGTCTTTAACTCCCACAACAATCCATGCTAAGATCTTAGAGGCGGCATAGTACCTGAACCTGAAAATGATGTCCCATATAGGGTGAGCCACAGCCTAGTAGAAATATACTAAACCAACTATAAACAATGACTAAAATAGCAGCATTCGATAGATGGTCAATACTTATACATCCACTTACGCCACATTACAATTCCATGACAATCATGTCCATGTTATATTTCATTTAAAAAATGTGGCTCAGAACCTGGCCAGATAATCCGACAGAGATTACATCTCTTACTAACAATATTTCCAATTCATTGGGATAACAACTCATGTTAAACATTTCTTACATCATAATAGATACATATTTTGGTGTTGTATCAATCTCAACTAAAATCACTTCCATATTTCATAAATGATACACATTTTAGTGCTGTATCAATAACATGTAAAAACACTTCCATACTTCACAAATGATACACATTTTAGTGCTGTATCAATGTCAAACAAAATCCGGTTTAGAGGTCCATCCCCTATCTTCCCCTAAACCGTGGAGTACATCCCCTATCTCCTCCCATATAGCACAATGTATATAAGCAATTATCATATACATGTTCATTCAATCAATACACAATTTCGATGTATTATACCAACCACCATATTCGATGGCATACTCAATTGATTAGTTTTAGTTCACCTAATCATCATGCATTGTCTACAACAATCAAGACTATCCTCCACCGATAGCCCAAAGCAGTTATTTCTAAACAGAAAATAAATGCGCCAAATGGATACATTATCAACATTTTGTTTAGGTGAGCGATAAATTAATCCAACTACACCCTTTAATCCCATACCTTTCCAATTTGAATATTTCCTATTCAATTTCTCATTTCCCTAAATTAAGTATACAAATTAATTTATCATAGCAATTAGGGCTTTCCCCCCATATTCTCAACATCAACCCTAAGGCTCCATTTCCATCAATAAACCAACATATAATTCCATTTTCCAACACATTACATACATATGGGTTTTAAACTTGAAAACCCCTCTTTCAAAAATTACGCAAGGACCCCAAACTTTCTCAAAATTACCCGATAACCCCCAACATATCAAAATGCCAAAATTTAAAGACAAAACTCATAAGATGGAGTAGGATATCCCTGCCTCGAAGTTAGAGCTCGAACGGAGAAGAAGACCAAACTCAAAGTGCTCCAAACTCCAAACTTTTCAGATCAAAACGTAGCCCTCAACAATCCCCACAACTTTTACAAAGGCCCAAGGTGAGGAAATAACTCCTACTAGATCAACCCCTAGAGAGAAGGTAAGGTTTTAGAGAGAGGAGCTCTCAAATCTGTGTTTGGGAAAGTAAGAGAGAGAAAGAGTGTTGAAAAAGTGATCCAAAAAGTGAAATCTCGAAATGATATAATCGTCTCCCCGCTCGAGTGTCAGACACAGACTCACGCTCGAGCGTGAAAAGAGCCGCTTGAGCGTCGATTGCACACTTCCAGAAGTTTTGCAGACATGGTCCCCACTCGAGCGTCAAACTCCTCACTCGAGCGGAGGAACAAAAACAAAGGGTCACGCTCGAGCGAACGAAGACGTGCTGAGAAAAGTACTGGGAGATGGAAAATCACGCTCGAGCGTCAAAACTCCCGCTCGAGCGGAGAAGCAACAACGAAGGGCCCGCTCGAGCGTAAAGGCCAAATTCTGGGCATCCACTTTTGGTTTCAAAGTACAACCAACCTGTTTCAAACCTGCCCAACACAACCCAAGACTCAAATACAAAGAGTAAAGGCTAGAAATGAAAATGAGACAACAACACAACCTCGGAACCGAGTCCGGAGTACAATATACAAAGGAAAGGAAATCCGGGATCGCTATACACACAATGTGTCAATTTGGTCTCTGCTATTTTAATTTGCTCGATTTTGACAGTGACCAAATTGACACTTGGTATAAACTACAAAGACCAAATTGACACATAGTTTGACTTTCCGCCCACCAAACTTAACAACCGTTATTTATTGGACTAAAATGACACAATCCGTCAAATTAAGGAACAAAACCAAGTAAATTCAAACAATAGAGACCAAATTGACACATCGTATAAACTACAGGGACTATTTGCATAATTTACCTAATATTGTTTGACTATACAAATTACAATTGTTTTTGGAGAAATAATATTTTTTAAGTTGAAATCAATCAAATTTTCAATTTAATTTACTACGTTAGGAAAAAGTGTGAATAAATTAATAGTGTTAATAATCAAAAATATTTAAAATTTATCTCAATAATTATAATTTACATCAATAATTACGTGTACTATATGCAACAAATTTATAGAAGGTACAAGCAAAAAATAAAAATAAATTTAAGATTGTTACTATTTTACCAATGTATATATATATATATTTTAACAATTGTATGCGAATCGAAACCCCATCTTCTGAGTTCGTCTTAGGCCCTCTAAAAAGTCAGAGCCGACCCTGAGCCTTAATAGCATTTGCAAGATTCGATCCATTCATTTGGATTCCTTCTTTGCATCTTCTTTGCGTGAATGCCTATTGATGATCAATCTCATTTGATCAATCATTCCTCCTTTGGTGTGTGGAAGGAGTAAAACAAAAATAAATAAATGATATGTGCTAAGAGCAAATGATGTGGCAAAAGAATTACCCATGACAACACAATGTGACAACAAATTGCATAATATTCATTGCAATCGTATGGCATGATTAACATAACTAAAATTAAAAATAAAAACATTTTTTTGTCAAACAAAATTAAATCAAAAGCATATTACCACCAATACTTTAAAAATCCTACCACAAATAAAACTTAGTTACTACAACACATAACTGTTTAGAGGGATTGAAACCCACTATTGAAAGCATTCTCAACAATTACCACTTATTTCCTTCTCCCTCTCCTCTTCTTCTTCTTCTTCTTCTTTTTTTTTTTTTTTTTTTTTCCTTCTTGTTTCTTTTTTCTTTTTTAGTGGGATTGAAACCCACTTTATTTTTTATACCAATTTTATAAATAAAAAAAAAATCTACTATCTACTACAACTATAAAGCCTTTTTATTTATCTTTTAAAGATAATTTATATTGCCTAAATTTCGGGTTTAGATGCTTGAACAACACATCTACAAGTTCTAAGGCTTGGGTTAAAAACTTGAACAACTTGTAATGAGATGTTTATGTAAAGAAAACATGAAGGAGATTGTAGCAACAATTGTGATTACAAAAATGTTAGGAAACAGACTTAGAAACCATAATTTATTGAGAATGAGTTTGTATGGTAGAAATTAAATTGATGAAATGTGCAATTCATGAGTGAAATGAATTTGAATTATTAATTTCTATTTATGAAAATATTATGGATAAAAAAAATCTGAGTTTGTAGTCTTGTTGTTATGATTATATTTGCAACCATTTCGTTTATGTTGCGAGACAAAGTGAGAATTTATATGCATTGAAATGCATTTATCTTTAAAGAAAAATATAAAATATATCTAGCAGATTAACATTCATGTGCACTGCATGCAGGGGCGGAGCCATGTTGGACTCGGGGGGGTCACGTGCCCCCCATGAGTTTTGGAATTTTTTTTTTAACATAAAGAAAATATATTAAATAAAAAAAATTATAAAAATATTATTTAAAGTGAAATGTCAATGATATTTTTAAAATTATGAGAACAATAATGGTTATTTTGATTGAAAATAAATAGGCTATAATAAGTAATATTATTATCTATAAAAATTTCAATATAGTGGTGATGTCTATCATTATTGACATGCAAATATAATAAATTTCAATGAAGATATAGAATTTATTGGATTGCTAGTTACATTTGACATGTGGAGTTTATCCTTCGTGTGTTTCTTTCCATTCATAACTAAAATGACCACTATATAAATTATAATCAAACAACACATCTTCAATTATAAAAATAAAAAAATAAAAAAATTACAATAGGTGATAACTAATATCAGAATGAGTCGTAACTAACTATTACTTGATATATAGTCATAACTAAAATAACAACCACAAGAAGTTATAACTAAATTATATCTAACACTCTAATGTGTTATAACTAAAAATCACGAAAATCATAATTATGACATATGATAGACACTTTTTTTGCGGTATGTTTTATAGAATTTCTCTACTAAAATATATCATTTCTGTCTCAACGAATCTTCTTTTTTAATTTTCCAATCCACTTATAAAATAGTTACTCCCCAAAATTTGTATAAAATTTAATTTCAAATCCTTTAATTTAAAATTCACATTTATCCAAATGAACTCTTAACATTTAAGTTTAGTAATATCTCATCATTGTTTATTATGAAAAAAAAAATTAATCAGTGTGTTTAGTTTGAGTTTTTTGGATTAAGTTTTTTGAAAATTGAGTCTTTTGATTTTCGTGTTTTTTTTGTTTTTAGTGAATATTTTTAAACTTTTAAACATTTTTTTTTACTTTTTTAAATGCACCTTACTTAGATGTATCTAAAAAGTAAAAACTTTGTGAAAAAATATTTTAAAAAATTAATAAATACATAAAAATACAAAAAATGTATTAAATTCTCGTATTTTTTTTTTATATATTTTTGGTATTTAGTGAATTTTTAAAAGGTTTTCTCACAATTTTTTTACTGTTTAGGTATATTTATGTAGGTATGTTTAAAAAGTTAAAAAAAAATTGCTTAAAATATTAAAAAAATCAGTAAAAACAAAAAAATACGGAAACAAAAAGTAGAATTTTCTGAAAAGTATTTTTAGAAAAATGGAACCAAATTATCATTAATTTGTGCCCTCTCTGCACTGAATTCCTGGCTTCGCCACTGACTGCATGTGACCTTTTCTTAGCTAAAACAAAAACAGAAGTGATTGGTAGCTCAAAACAGAGGCCCCCGAATCCCCCGAAATTAAAAAACGACGTCGTTTCGTCGTTTTGAATTTTTTTTTTTTTTCAATCAGAAAAGAAGAAGAAGAAGGAGGAAGAAGAAAAGAAGAAGAAGGAGAGAGAGAGAGACAGAGAGATCGGAGGCGGAGGTAGAGCCGAAGGCGACGGCGGTCGGAGGTAGAGGCGAGGCGGGAGGTCATGATGAGTCAGGTGACAGGATTCTTATGACGCTGCGTCAGAACGCCTCAAAATCAACCCATCACATAAATAATATTGACATGCATTATAAAAAGAAAATAATACATTATCTCATTCATCAGAGTATTACTAAGTAAGGACAGTACATGTAACATCAAAATAAATGTCCTACGGGCTTACATCTTGCCAAGCCAACACTTGGACACAAAAAAATATGAGTTCTAACTCAAATACAAATAAAGCCCTAGGCTTGAATGTTTACATGTAAGTCAAATAAAAACAAATAACTTAAAACAAGGCTTCAAAATCCGGTTCCTTCCAAGCTAAGTCCTTGGAGGTAGCGAATCACCTGGACCTGAAAATGATGTTCCCTTATAGGGTGAGCCACAGCCCAGTAGAAATATACTAAACCAATTATAAGCATTGAATAAAGCAATAGCATTCAATAGATGGTTAACCATGATAATCAATTATATCAATATACAGTCTTAAGACACTAATGTCTATGACACTTATCAATATCCATTATTATCAATATGGCTCAGAACCTGGCCAAACTTACAACTGTGAACTATATAGCATATTCACATTACTTCCAATATCAACAACACAAATGAGACTCAGGCTCATATCAAAACACTTCATACTTCCAGATTGATACACATTTTAGTGCTGTATCAATAAAACACTTCAATATAAATAAGCACACATAAAAGTGATGCTAATGGAGTCCATCCCCTATCTCCTCCCAAACAAAATCCGGTTTAGAGGTCCATCCCCTATCTTCCCCTAAACCATGGAGTACATCCCCTATTCCATGAATTTAACTAATATTCCCAATTTTCCTCAAATTAATTATACAAATCAATTTATTAAAACAACTAGGGTTTTTCCCAAAATTACCAAAATACCCCCACCATATTAAAGTACCAAAACTTAGAACAAAACTCATAAGGTGGAGTAGGAAATCCCTACCTCAAATGAAGAGACTCAAGAAGATGATGAAAATACTCGGATGTGTTCCAACCCACAATTTTTCGGATCAAAATGAAGATCAAGGGAAGCTCCACACTCAATACAAAGGAACTAGGGTAGAAGATCACTAGAACTAGATGTATTTATAGAGAGAAGATGTAGTCTAGAGAGAGAAACTCTCAAGTTATTCATTCAATGAACTTCATTAAATTGATTAATGTATCTCATACATTCATGATACATAATGCATCCTCTATATTAATGAATTCATTAGATAGATTAATGTATATTCATAATAGATACATAATGCATCTCTAAGATTCATTCATAATAAATCCATCACATTCAATGTATTAGAATTAGTCTTCTATACATTGTATATATAGGTATCAATGATTAGTCACCATCTAATTGATGTACATGTATCTTACTAATGAGATGAATCTAGTATAATCATGCAAAATCTTTGAAAAGTTAGAGAGAGAGAATGGCCCGAAAAAGTGATCCAAAAAGCTATTTTTCGGACTGATATACAAACAGGTCCGCTCAAGCGTCAAGCCCAAAATCTGGACATCAACCCTTGGTTTCCAAACACAACCAACCTGTTTCAAACCTGCCCAACACGACCCAAGACTCATATACAAAGAGTAAAGGATGGAAACGGGAATAAGACAACAACACATCTACGGAACCAAGTTCGGAATACAATTAAACAATGAAGGAAAAATCGGAAATAATCACAAGGAAAAGACCGGGGTCGCTATAGCGGCGGAGGCAGAGAAGGGGCCCTCTCTCTCTCTCTCCATTCCCTCTTCTCTTTATCTCTTTCTCTTCTATCTGATTCGGGGGATTCGGAGGCCTCAAAATCGGGGGAAAAAATCTTTTTTGAAACAAAAAAAGGCCAAACATTACCAAATGGGACTAATAATGACATTTAAAATGGTTGACAATAATGGCTAATAGTGCACCTCAGTCTTTTTTTTTTAAAATCCATACACTTCCGTTGAAATATTATAAAATGACTAATGTTTTCATGTTAGTTTTTTTATTAAAAAAAGAAAAGAAAAAAGATTTGAATGTAAAAACATGTTTACAAAACCCACTTTACACATACAAATATTTTAGCTAGAAAATAAAAAATAAAAAATATTTTTAGTGTTATTTATAATTTTCATAAAATCGTGTTTACAAAATCCGCTTTTGATTAATTAAAATTTTTAACATAACTTAGGCTCCGTTTCAATTTAAAATATTTTATACAAAAAATATTTTTCTTGTAAATTTATTTTACACAGAAAAAATGCTTTTGTTTTTGTTTTTGTTTTTTGGCGTTTGGTTGACACTTGAAACAAAAATACTTTATTGTCAAAAAGATAAATTTTAATTTAATAAAATGTCATTTATGACTTTTTAGTGAGCTAAGATATTTATTTAAAAAGGCTAAGTGTGCTGAAAACGTAGTGAGTGAGAGTCAACTTTGTAAAAATTGGTTTACGGAATTTTTAATGGTAAGTCATTTTTGAGAAAATAATACAAAAATATTTTTCTTAAAAAATGTTTTACTTGTTTTTTGTTCAACCAAATTACGAAAAATGAGTAAAATAATTTTGACAAAAACATTTTACATCAAAACAAACAAGGTCTTAATAAAAAATATGTTTTGAAAAACACTTTTATGACATTTTTTTAATACTATTATAATCAATTTTAAAATTGAAAAAATGTGTTTTAAAAATGGGTGAAGTACCAATAAATCTCAAAATGTGATTTTGTGAACTGTTATTAGCAAAAATCTAGTTTGGGTCAAATCGATAGAGAAACCAGTTTTCACAAACAACAACTCAATCAAGCAATGTGGTTGGTGTCCTATGCCTTGATAGTTTCAAGGACTTCTTTGGAAGTTGTTATGTGAAGAAATAAATACAAATAAACTAAAATTTGATTGATTAACAAGTAAATTTGTCACTTAATTACAAAAATCAAATTACAAGTTCAAAAGGTATCACAATCGACAGGGCCAAACTTGGTTACAGGAATTGAATTACAGATAGATTACTCCTAAGTACAAGAACTACTCTTAAATAAGTTACACTACTCCTAGATTTTACATGGATTGTGAATGTGGTGGAAGGTCTTTCATCCTTTGAATTCCCAGCTTTTATATGTCCTCTAATGGCTATGATGTGCTGCCACATGTCCATTTGCTATGCTCTTATAACTGCCCATGAACTACCTTTGCACTTTCTCTTCTTCTACAACTGCTATGTGTCACACCGTCATTCCTCTTTCTTAGGCCAATAACTTCACTTCTTTCATTCTTGGGCCTCCTTTGCACGTGCTCATACCTCTATCGACAGAGGATTCCAAGTTTTGGTGCCAACAATACCCCTCTCATTTAAGGTAAAAGTGAATTTTGCAATGATATAAAAGACAAAATCTGGGACAATCCATATATTCTAAAATTCATAGATTATTTTGGTTATAATCGATAGGCCACAATTAATGAGACTAGATTTATGGTGCAAACAATACCCCCAACTCTTTAAGAATGGAATCATTTGTACTTACTAAAACAAGGCATATGTCCACACTCATAACATTTAGCAAAAAATTTGAAACCAAAAAATATTAACAGTTTTTGTGGAGTTCAACGTGGTCATCATTATTCCAATGTTCCTTGTTCAAGGTATTACTGCCATACTTTCACTTCAATCAATATTGGCAGTGGCTCTTCTAACAAATTAGTCATCATAATTTTTTTTTTCCCTTATTCTTTCTTCTATCATTTTTGCATAATCAGTTGGGCTTCTGTCGATTTGTCAATTCCCTCAAACTTCATGCAAAATTTAAACCATTGGCCATTGTTTGGCCAAATAGTGTTTTTTATATGGCCATTTTATATATTTTTATATTGCATAAAACTTATAAGAATAAAATATTTTTGTCAACCAATTTAACAAAATTAACTTTTGATGTGAACCACAAATCCATGGTGGTCATTGGGTAACAGAAACCATAATATCAAATGGCTTTAGATAGGAGTGTAAAAATAGCCTATGGCCCGAAGGCCGCCCGCGGCCTGGGATGGGCCCAGCTCGTTTAGGCCCGAGCCCAGCCCGAGCGACTAGGCCTAGGCCTAGACTATCATTTTGAAGCCCAACCAGGCTCGTGGGCCTGGCCTGTAACAACCTCGACCTGTGATTAATTGGTAAACCATGACTAAGAATGCTTAATAAATAATTAAGGTGAAATTTTGCATTCATTACATGTGTTATGTGCTATATGAGTTTCTATCTGTTTTGCGTAAGAATATCTGTCTCCGATTTAATTTTATTCTGCGAATTGAAGGCCTTATCGGCATCCAATCACGAAATTGACTTGGTTTCTGAGTTATTTGGAATTTTTAGAAATTTATGGTAGGTTTAATTGAAATTCGATTCGAAACGAATTAAATCAGAATAATTAATGTCAATTTAATTAACTTAAGTTTAATTATGCCTTCTTAATTGAGCCTATATAAGGCTAATTTGACTCCATCAGTTCATTTTGCACCTTCATTTCATAGTATTTAAGCTCAAAAACGTGGGAGAGAGAGAGAGAGAAAAGGAAGAAAATTGAGATCAAAAGCTTGAAAAATGAGAGAATTGCTAGGAATTGTTGGAGAATTGAAGAGAATTTAGGAGGTTAAGCTTCTACACTTGTGAATTTAAGACTCTAGGTAAGAATTTTTGTCCTTAAGCTTTGTAATCAAGACTTTAGTGCAAGAATTCTAGAGGATGAAGTGTTTAAGCATGAGAATTTAGCTAGAAATCAAGGAATGTAACTCATTCCATACATGCATGTATAATCCATGGATGTCAAGTGTTGATTTCAATTAATTTTCGCATGCAAGGACCTGTTTTCGTTCAATTCTGGAAGCTCATTGTGGTTTTGCACTTTAACACTTCATTTGTACATGTTTTACAAGCTTTGAACCCAAGTGAATACAGTCATGTTATGTATATAAAAAATTCATGGTTTGTTTTGACGAATTCACTTGCTTTTGGGCTTTGATTTTGCGAAATGGTTTTGAATTCTCAATGTTTTACAAGTTTGAGCATGCTTTCTCAAGTTTTGGGGCCCAAAAGTTGCATTTTAAGCCTTTGAATTTGAGTTTGAAGCTTGGAAACAAATCTGGAAATTCTAGAATTCTGCTTCTACGCTCGAACGATAGAACTTGCACTCGAGCGAGCACTCATGATCTTGCACTTCCGCTCGAGTGACCAAAAGTTGGCTCAAGCGTAAAATGCATGCTCCTAGAAGTATACATGTTTTGCAGACCGCTCGAGCGACAAGAGTTGTGTTTGAGTGAGGACCTCAGTCTCACGTTCAAGCAACCGTCGAGGGTGCGTCAAGTGGAAAAATCACACAACCAGTACTTTTGTAGAGTTTAAAGACCACTTGAGCGAAGGAAGTTGCGCTTGTGCGACCTTTCACATTTTTGAACCTCCGCTCAAGCGAGGACTCTGTTTTCAGCAAATTTACGCAAGTGTTGAACAACATGTTTTGGCATCCTCATTGCATCCTAGGCATTCCTAGGCCATGATTAAGACATAATAAGGAGGTTAGAAACACACTAAGAACGAAATAAAATAAGTTACGTATTATCTGGATGTGTGTTTCAATACATGTATCTGTTATGTTTATGTAGGTCATGCACCGTAAGCCATTTGATTAGTCTGCTCTGTCTGTCTGCGTCCTGAGCCATTTGTGAGTAATAATTTTGCAAAGCTTTGTTCATGTCTAAGTATTTTCCTATATGCTATGATATGACAAGAAACAATCTGTTTCCTGAAATGCTATGTTCTGTACCAATGAATGATTGTCCATATGTTGCAAAGTATTCATGGCATCCTTAGCACATGGCCCTTGGCCACTGGTAACAATACCGTGGTTTATGAGCACATGGCCCTTGGCCGGGGGTAACAATACCGTGGTTTATAAGCACAAGGCCCATGCTTAGGGGTAATAATACCGTGGTCTCAAGGCCCTTGCCCGGGGGTAACAATACTGTGGCTTAAGTATGTTATCTACTCTCGGTATCGGAGGTTCTTTTATGGAACTGGTCAAGTATGACCCGCAATGCTCTGTATCTGATATGTTAGTGCTAATGGATGTACCATGTATGATTAAGCATGAACTCTGATTTCTATATATGATTTGAACAAGAATATGAACATGAATCTGTATTTGTACTTTCCGAATCTGATTTGGGATATCATTCATTAAAACCTTTATTCTGTTATTATTTACTGGGCTTCCGCTTACTATTTATATTATGTATGTAGGTGAACAGGTGCGTGACCAGGCCTAAGCTGCTGCCTAGAGAGTTTGGGTCAGCCAGCCACCATCTCTCTCGGGGAGATTTCCTTTTGAGAAGTCAAGTTTTGTGAACCATGTTAAGGATGTTTTGTTGTTTTGCTTTATGTTTTTGAGTATCTGTACACTGGGTTAAGTCCCTTATGATACTACATGTATGGTGATGCAAGACTTAAGCAAGTTTAATGTCACATATCTATGTATATATTTCAGTTTTGAAATTTTTGTTTCATGTATGTCTACATAGCTCAATGGACTATGTATATTTTGTATATTTGCTTCCGCAACCCCTCTATTTATATGATATTTAGGTCAGAGGCCTTTGGTAATCCCAGCATTACCGGCCGATTACGACACTAAACCTATAGAGGTGGGTTTGGGTCGTGACACGACCCATCGGCTCGCTTAAAGCCCATCCTACCCAAGGCTCGGTGTATTTTTTAGTGGAAAATAATAAAATTTTGGTAGAAAAAATAAAAAAAAACAAAAAAAAATGTTCAAGCCCATCCGAGCCCAAGCCCATGCCCAGGCCCACTGACCCGCCTAAGGCCTAAATACCCCCTACACCTAGGCTTGGGCATAATTTTCTGGCTTGTGGGTCGGCCCGACTTGGCTTGAATTTTGACAAGAGCCTGCGAGGCCTAACATGACCCGGGCCGGGCCAGGCCAGGCTAGGCCAAATTTACGCTCCTAACTTTAGCAAACCAAAACTTTTGACAAAATTAACAATGTCAAAATCTTCAAATTCAACAAACGTGGGTTGTTCATAATTTTCAACCACTTTTGGCCAAAAATCATACCCCCGAAGTAAATCTTCACCATCATTTTGTGATGAATTTTCAAACTGTTTTTCTTTTTTAGCTATTAATGGCCTGTTACTCTTTGCCATGTTTGGCGAAAAATCATGCCTCCCAAGTGTATTTTCACCATCATTTTGTAATGAATTTTTAACATCTTTTGAGAGAAGGGACTATTTTTCTATTTTAGCCACTATTGGCCTATGAAAATTCTCCAAAATCATGTTATCCTCATGACTTAGTGTACTAACCCTTTGAGCCACATACCTTGGCTTTTCATGAATAATTGGCTCCTTAGGAATATGGGTAGTAGTCTCCCAAGCCACATTATTTTCATACCTTAATTTTTTCTTGGCATTAAGCCTTCTAAATTATGCTCCCAATATCAAATTTCTTTATCAATTAAGTAAATTTGGCCTTCAAGTTAATGAATTTTTTCATCAAAATAATTTAAATCTTTTTGCATCAAATCATATGGAGATGATGAAAATATTTGAAATCTTTGTCGATAAAGAGAATTAATTTCTCTTCTTATAGCCAAACTTTCACTCCCGCTCCAATAAATTTTATCCTTATAAGGCCAAATCAGATAATTTATCATGCCATTATGTTGGCAATAGGTGTTAGAATCATTGCCATAATATTGGCAATCTTTAGACATGGAAGCTGAGACATTCCATTGATAATTTATACCCATGGGAATACTACCACTCCATAGGCGGTTTGCATCCATGGGTACATAAGATGTAGACATGCCACTTGAAGGCATGATTTCATAAGCCTCAGTTTACTTCTTCATCACCATAACTCCAAATTAGACAGGTCCCACTGGGCGTGGAAAAATATGTTAGCAAAAATCTGGTTTGGGTCAAATCGATAGAGAAACCAGTTTTCACAAATAGCAACTCAATCAAGCAATGTGGTTGGTGTCCTGTGCCTTGACAGTTTCAAGAACTTCTTTTGAAGTTGTTATGTGAAGAAACAAATAGAAATAAACTGAAATTCGATTGATTAACAAGTAAACTTGTCACTTAATTACAAGCATTAAATTATAAGTTCAAAAGGTATCACAATCGAGAGGGCCAAACTTGGTTACAGGAATTGAATTACAGATAGACTACTTCTAATTACAAGAACTACTCCTAAATAAGTTACACTACTCCTAGATTTCACATGGATTGTGAATGTGGCTGAAGGTCCTCCATCCTTTGAATTCCCAGCTTTTATATGGCCTCCAAAGGCTACGATATGCTGCCACATGTCCATTTGCTATGCTCCTATAACTGCCCATGAACTGCAATTGTTGCAACTGCCTTTGCACTTTCTCTTCTTCTACAATTGCTATGTGTCACACCCTCATTCATCTTTCTTAGGCCACTAACTTCACTTCCTTTATTCTTGGGCCTCCTTTCCAAGTGCTCATATCTTTGTCAACAGAGGATTTTATACGAGCACGAAATAATGTTCTCGTATAATCCTGTTGATCAAGTCTGCGCTCCTCCAAACGTCGTCGCTTTACTCCCTGAAAACACAAACGTGAGCTAGCCGGCGAGTGTGTGCCGAATACCTCTCCGATGTCTAAGTCAGCAAAATAGACAAATAAACAAAAGCTCTATGTATTCGAGAATCAAAGTTCCGTTACCTATACATAGGTTCTGTCATGAGCTTTTATAGATTCCGTGTGGCACAATCCTAGTAGGACTCTTATTCCTCAATGTAGAGTCCTCCTAGGAATCATACTCCTGAAAGATAATGCTTATCCCTCAACACCCTCAACCATGCTTTAACTAGGTGAAACGGTTTTACCTCAGTAGTACGACAAAGTAACATATGCCGTCGTGGCAAGTTTCGCCGAACTCTCCTTAGCTCGGTTCTCCCTTGCTTTACCTAGCTCGGTATCAACTTGTTTGCATAACGCAACTCCTTGTACCCCAGTTCAGAATACTCGAACCGAGCTAACTTCAGTCATCCATGACCGGGCTAACAGAGCCCAGCGGCAAAGCCTATTCTACTCAACCCATAGCTCGGCTCGCTTCTTCCCAGTTCTAGCTCGGTCCAGACTTACGCTTTTTACCCTCTCAATTGCCCCTTAATTCCATCTGCGTAGCATGATTGGGATTACTTGTTATCAGCCGAGCTAAAAGTTCAGACCTCCAACCGAGCTAAATTGTTACTGGGTTACCGCCCTCTCCAGTCAAAAAATGTCTTTTCAATCACGCTATACATCTTAATCGCTTTTTATTCCCATAGACACGTGGCTGGCCCCTATTGGTTGAATACAGCTGTCAACGTCGTCTTCGTACCTCGCGAATTTTGAACAGTCTCGCCTAAATCTAGGTTTTATACAAAAACCCTATTTTTTCAAATCAAAACATTTTACTACTCATCTTCTTTCTCTTGCCTTCTGAGCCTCCATTTCTCAATCACAGCATCTGCAATAACTTGTGATCCTGTCTGGCACCTTCACTGTTTGGAACTTCATCCTCTTCGTCTAAGACTGTAAGTGACTCAATCCCTCACTTTTTCCGTTTATTTTGTGAATATGTATAGTATAGATGTATATACACATATATTTTCCAAAACACACTCTGTAGTTTTGCTCAAATGGGTAAGAACCACGAAAACTCAAAAACAAACCCCCAAACCATAACCACCTTGGTTGAATCTTCAATGAATTTGGAATGTGATCCTTCCGATCGAGAATAGCACCATGACCGAACTAGGAGCCAGTTTGTGATAGGTGCACACTCGACCGAACTAGCACACCTTACCCAACGACCGAGCTAAGATCCCAAATGCTTAATAACCGGGCTAAAAACTCACGTAATGACTGAGCTAAGCGTTACAAACCAATTAGCTAATCTAGAGTTTTTTTATTTTTCCTTCTTTTTAAGCCCGGTTTAGTTATCTGGGCATAACACTTTTCATCTTCACTTTGCAGACTTTGACTAGGTTGGCCAGGCACACCTTTGCATGCTCAACCGAGATACTCTACGCCATCTCAACACCGAGCTAGGACTCCGGGCTAAGTTATTCATAATTTTAAGTCATAAATGGGTAAATATCAATTCCTAGTAAACTCACCAGGGGCTATTGCCGAATTTTGCAAGGACTACAACATCCCTGATGATGTTCATCTCTCTTTAGCCGAGCTAGATACCACACCCTGGGGAAAACAAGGTTTCGTTCCATTCACCGTACTATCCATTGTTGAAGCCGGCCTCCGATTCCCAGTTCAGCCACTTCTTTGTGAATTCCTTAGGCAAACAAGACTCTGCCCCACTCAGCTCTCCACAAACTCATATAGAATAATAAATGGCATCGCCGAGCTAAACCGCCAGCTTGGCCTCAACCTCGATTTAGCCGAGCTCTTTCATCAATACTTGCTTGGCCAAAATGAAGGTGGCTGGGTATATTATTTAAGAATAAGAGGACGCCGAGAGAAAATAATTAAAAACACACCGAACAAAGATGTGAATGACGACGACTTTTTCTGGGTTTCTGGTAATTTTGAAGACCAGGAAGCCCTAATATTGGGATACCATATTAACTGGAATAAAGGAGTAGCCGGTATGTATACCTCGGCTCAGCTTTATGCGTTCTTTACTCTGTTTATAAGTTTTGCACCGTGCTAACCGTTGCCTTTCTCTTTATGTAGACTTGAACCAACTAAAGTCACAGTACCAATACCCCAATTTAGACGCACTCCGCACCGTGCTTCGGTACCGCGATCGAGGTTGGGCCGAGCTACTCAATTTTGAACCAACATACAAATACAGTGGTAGGAGGAAGACCAAGGTGACAGACTTTCTCCTTGAGCCTTCACTTGAACCAGATCCCACATTACCCCAAATCAATCTAATTCCACCAACCGAAGAACAAAAGATGGCCAAACGCCGAGTTGTCCGAGCATTGATTACCGAGACAACTCAAGCCGAGGTACCATAAGCCTGCCAAACAAATGAGGCAGTGGTGGCCCTTCCAATGGCCCGAGCCTCGTCATCCCGGCCGAGCAAGCGTGCTCGTACATCTGCAACCGAGCCACAACACCTCGTTGGTGAAGACGATACCGTGCTTCCTTAATCCACCCAGCCGAGCCCAGAACCAGTGCATTCTGACCGGGCTAGCCCTTCTGAGTGGGCACCAAGAGTGACTTATAAGAACCGAGCCATAACAAGCACAGATTCAGTGGTCGCTAAAAAAGACCACTCGCTCGCCTTTAACCTCGCCAATAGCGTGTGCTTGCCAGCCGACACGGAGCATCATGATCATCTGACCGAGCTGAAGGCCATCCGCTCGGTGACAAAGTCGATGGTGCTGGTAAGTTTCTCTACTTGTCTTTCTAGTTTGTACATCTGTCTGCACGGTTTTAACCATAATTGTTATCTCTCCTTTTGCAAGCCATACAGAAGAATCACGTTGCTCACAAGCGCGTGTTGGAGCTGCGTAAGACCATACGGCTGGCCGTGGTAGAAGCCAACGCTAAGACAATCGAACTAGAGGAATCCAAACAAAGAACGGCTGAGCTACAGACCGAAATAGCCCGACTCACCGGACTAGTCAACTCGGCTGAAACATATATGAAGAAGGCTTTGGCCGAGCGGAAAGATAAATATCTGCGTGAGCTTTCCAAGCTCGAGAAAAAGAAGGATACAGAGATCGCCGAGCTGAAGAAGGCCGCGGACGATGCTGAAGACCGTAGCTACAGGGAAGGGGAGGCCACCTACATCCTGCAATGTGAGGTTGCAAAGGACATATTCTTCAAATGCGGATGGAAGGCGGCTTTGTCATAGCTCGGTTATGGCCACGAAACCAAGGTCTTCCAGAACCCTCCTCCTCACTTCATTCCGAGCTATATGGCGGACTACACCAATGCCATTCAACAGAAATTGCTCTAAGTAGGGGAGGAAGATGAGGCATCTCCAGAACCAAACAACGCCCCGGCTGTCAACAATGATCGTGGTCTCCAAACTGCTCAATCAGCTCAGGTGGAGCCACCGGTGCCCAGTACGGTTGAAAATGTGACCGAGCTACTCGCTGAAATTGGGCTACCGAGTGGTGCAGCTCGAGTTGATCTGGATGCAGATCTGAACGACCTATTTGCTTGATCTTGTATTTTTCTTCTTTTGACACTAACTTTTGAAAGCATTTGTAACCAGGCTGAAGCCCTACTTCTTGTAACTTTGTTTTGAATCTTGAATGAAATCTGCTTCTTTTTGCTCGGTTTATTCCATACCTGCATTTATTTTTCAACTATGAGTTGCATGAAGTTTAGCATTTTCTGGCCGAGATACTTATCTCAGTCTTGGAACCTTGTAATCTGTTTGGTCATACCTGCCAACTCTCTTTAGCCTAGATCATTGTCTCGGCTGAACAAAGATGAAAGTTGGTCATTCCTGCCAACCTCTCTGCAGCCTAGATCCTTATCTCGGCTGAAGAGAACTCAAAGTTGGTTATTTCTGCCAACCTCTCTACAGCCTAGATCCTTATCTGGGCTGAAGAGAACTTAAAGTTGGTTATTCCTGCCAACCTCTCTTCAGCCTAGATCATTATCTCGGCTGAAGAATACTCAAAGTTGGTTATTCCTGCCAACCTCTCTTCAGCCTAGATCATTATCTCGGCTGAAGAATACTCAAAGTTGGTTATTCCAGCCAACCTCTCTTCAGCCTAGATCCTTATCTCGGCTGAAGAGTAATCAAAGTTGGTTATTCCAGCCAACCTCTCTTTAGCCTAGATCCTTATCTCGGCTGAAGAGTACTCAAAGTTGGTTATTCTTGCCAACCTCTCTTCAACCTAGATCCTTATCTCGGCTGAAGAGTACTCAAAGTTGGTTATTCCAACCAACTTCTCTTCTGTTGCCCCTAGCTGACAATGACTGAGAATAACTTTTACAATAAGAAGACTTTATGCTGAAAAAGTAAACTACTTGTATTATTTGAAAAAAAGGAAAAACTACACTTATTCTATGGAAAAAGCTAAAAATAAAATAACTTGAGATTGGAAGTATTCTATGGCCTGGGAACAGCCTTGTTGTCTCTATCTTTCAAGTGATATGCCCATTTTCCTGCTAAGCCAACCACTTTGTATGGTCCTTCCCAATTAGGCCCTAACTTGCCATCTCCGGGTACTAGAGTGTTTCCCATTACTTTGCGCAGTACCCAATCTCCAATCTTGAATTGCCTCAGATGTATCGTCTTGTTATATTTTCTAGATAACTCTTGCTGGTATGAGGCGATGTGAACCAGTGCTCTTTCTTTTCTCTCTTCTGCTAGGTTAAGTTCCAAGGTTATGGTTTCTCCATTTAAGTCAGGGTTAAAATTTTCACTTCTAATGGTGGGGAGGCCTACTTCTAGTGGGATTACCGCCTCCATGCCATAGGCCAAAGAAAAAGGCGTTTCACCAGTTGACCGCCGATGTGTGATGTGGTAAGCCCATAGAACATGAGGAAGCTCCTCAGCCCATTTGCCTTTTGCTCTTTCCAACCTTTTCTTCAAACCATCCAAGACAACTTTGTTTGATGCTTCTACCTGGCCATTTGCTTGAGGGTATGCTAGTGTAGAGTTATAGAATTCTATTTTGTATTCCTCGCAGAAGCCTCTAAAGATCTTGTCGTCGAACTAAGTGCCATTGTCAGATATCAGAGCCTTTGGTATGCTGAATCGGGTTATGATATTCTGCCAAACGAACTTCTTAAAATCTTTCTCCTTTATTGATGCGAGTGCTTTAGCCTCTACCCACTTTGTGAAGTAATTCATTGTTGCGAGAAAGAACTTTCTGTTGCCGGGTGCTATTGGAAGTGGCCCTACTATGTCCAAGCCCCACATCGCAAAGGGCCATGGGCTAGTTAATGGTAGAAGCTCTCTAGCTGGTTGATGTATTTGGTGTGCGAACTTCTGACATTTCTCGCACTTCTTGACATACTTCTCTGAATCTGCTTGCATGTAAGGCCACCAATATCCTTGTGAAATTGCTCTGTAGGCCAATGATCTTCCCCCTTGGTGGTTTCCGCATACGCCTTCGTGTATCTCGAACAAGAATGCCTCGACCTTGCTAGGATGGACACATTTCAAGTAAGGTCCTATGAAGGATTTTTTGTATAACGCCAATGACGGAGAGAGCCAAAATCGCTGTGACTTTGCTCTGATCTTGTTGGCCTCTTTCTTCTCTTCAGGTAAGATGCTGTCTTTTAAGAATACATCAATGGGATCCATCTATGAAGAGCCTAGTTCGGCATAATATACCTCTGTTACTTCGGGTTCTTCAATACTTGGTCTGGGTAAGAAGTCGATCAGTAATGGATGTGGGATAGATGTGTCTGTCATGGAGGCAAAGCCTACCAGTTCGTCTGCTCTGTTGTTTCCGTTCGGCCGATCTGCTCTATTCGCACTACTTCGAACTTCATGATCTCCTTTCTGACTAACTCTTGGTACGTAGCCATCCTCTCATCTTTTGTCTCGTAGTCGCCTGAAATCTGATTTACTACCAGCTGGGAGTCACTATAGACCATTAGCTCGGTGGCCTTCATGAAGAATGCTGATTTTAGGCCTGCTAGAAGTGCTTCGTACTCTGCCTCATTATTTGATGCTAGGAAACCAAGGTTGACTGCTTGTTCCACTATCAGGCCATCTGGTGAGATGAAGACTATGCCAAGTCTTGCACCGTGCCTATTGGATGCTCCATCCACGAAGAGCTTCCACATCTCTCTAACGAATAGCTTCCAGCAAGTGGAGGGGTCGGATGATGTCTTGGGGTCATGAGTGTTGCTGATGTTCTCTTCCAAGTCCATGCCTACTGTTAGGGTTTACTCTTCACTATCTGACTGTACCAAGTTTTTACTTGTTGATGAGTCTTTACCGGGTATAGCACGGTTTGCCTCTTCCTCCCTTTCTTCAATCCGGTATGACTTGTGATGTGGCTGGGCATCTTGTTTTGGGGGCTGCGCAATTCCTGCGGCACTTTCCATCCCCTTTTCGGTTGTATCAGTTAAGTCAACTGGGCAAATGTGATGGCTTCCTAGTGTGAACTCAGCCACAAAGTCTACCAGAGCTTGGGCTTTTATTGCGGTTCTGGGTTGAAACTTGATGTCGAACTGTCCCAATTCCACTGGGCATTTCAAGATTCGTCCAGAAAAGTCCGCCTTCTCAAACAAAGCTTTTAAGGGAAAAGCTGTCAGGACGATTATGGTGTGGCGTGGAAGTAATGTGATAACTTCCTTGAGGCCATCATCAAAGCTAAGGCCAGCTTTTCCAATGGTAGATACCTGGTTTCTGCCCCCAACAAGGTCTTGCTTACATAAAAGATAGGCAGGTGTTGGATTCTTTCCGCTCTGACTAACACTGCACTGACTGCATGCTGTGAAACTGCTAAGTACAAAAAGAGTTCTTTTCTTGGTACTGGGGTTACTAGGAATGGAGGAGAAGTCATGTAGTCTTTCATGTTCTCTAGGGCGCAATCGCATTCTTCATCCCACTCAAATTTTTCCTTTAACGCTTGGAAGAATGGTTGGCATCTGTCTGATGACCGACTTATGAACCGGCTGAGTGGGGCAGCTAGGCCAGTGAGATGCTGCACCTCTTTTACTATGTTGGGCCTCTCTAGATCCTGGATTGCTTTGATATGAAAGGGGTCTGCTTCTATACCTCGGTTGGTCACCAGGAAGCCTAGGAATTTGCCTGATCCTACGCCGAATGCACACTTAGATGCATTTAGACGCAACTTGTTCTTCTTTAGGATTTGGAACATTTCGTCTAGGTCCCTGAGATGGTCTTTTTTATCCTTGCTTTTGACCACCATGTCATCTATGTAAGCCTCCATTGTTTTGCCTAATAATGGTTCAAACATTTTGGTGACCATCCGTTAGAATGTGGCTCCTGCATTTTTCAGGCCAAAGGGCATGACCTTGTAACAATACAATCCACTGAGCGTTGTAAAAGATGTGACCTCCTGGTCTGGCTCATACATAGCGATCTGATAGTAACCTCTATATGCATCAATGAAGCTAAGTCGATTGTGCCCTGCCGTTAAGTCTACTAGTTGGTCTATCTTGGGTAAGGGAAAGCTATCCTTTGGGCATGCCTTGTTGACTGCTTTGTTGTCTACTCAAACACACCATTTTCCATTCTTCTTTGGCACTACTACAGTATTGGATATCCACCTGGAATAGTGTACTTCTCTGATGGCTCCTGTCTCCAGCAAGTTTCCCACTTCCTCCTCTACTATCTCCGCGTGGTGGAGTGTTGATCTGCGAGTACGCTGTATAATTGGTCTAGCAGTCGGGTGGACATTCAGTTGGTGACAAATGAAGTTTGGGTCAATGCCAGGCATGTCGTATGGTGTCCATGCAAACACTTCGATGTTAGAAGTTAAGAATTCTATGATCTCTATTCTCTCAGTGCTGGATAAAGACGAGCCGAGCAAAAAGAACTTTTCTGGGTTCTTTTCATCTATCTTTACCTCTACCATGTCTTCCACTGCCTTCTGTTCTGCTACCTTGCCAACATCCGCAAATAGTTCATTATTCTCTGGCTCTTTTACCATCTGTACATATCCTTTTGCAGCTCGGCTGCCATTTACTGTGACGAAGCACTGTTTTGACATGATTTGGTCTCCCAAGACCTCTTCAATTACTCCGCCTTCATTGGGGAACCGCAGTGCTTGATGGTAGGTTGACGCTACTGATCGCATGGCGTGTAGCCATGTTCTTCCCAGGATTATGTTGTAAGTGAAAGGAACCTTCAATACCCAGAATTTCACTTGTTTAGTTATTGTCCCAGCTTTGACTGGAAGGATTATCTTGCCTACTGGCCATTCTGGCATTGAGTTAAAGCCAACTAGGGGGGATGTTGCCGGGGCCAAGTCTTTGTCCTCTAGTTTTAGCTGTTTGAAGGTTTCATAATACATTATCTCGCACGAACTTCCTTGGTCAATCAGGATTCGCTTGATGTCGAAGCTTTTGACGCGTAAAGTTACCACCAGTGCGTCATTATAAGGGCAATGTAGCCTTGCTAGGTCCTTGTCTGATAAGGATATGATGTTCGTAGCCTCTGTTTTGCCCTTTTTTATGGCGGGTTGTACACTTAGTACCTCCTTCAAGTGCTCTGCCTTCTTTATCATCCCCCTGAGTTCACATACCCGTTCAGGTTCAATGATCCCATGAATAACATTGATTACGCCTTGGGGTGGTCCGTCCACCGGCATCCCGTTTGGCCTATTGAGGTCCTGGGGGGCTGGCTATGTTCCCCCTTCAATATACTGGTCTAGGTAACTAGCAGTTACTAATTCTTCCAGATGTTGCCTCAGGGGTGTGCAATTTTTAGTTAGGTGCCCCTTCTCATCATAGAAGGTGTAGTGGGACCTCTCGTCGTAGCCCCTTTGTGCTACTCCCAACTTGGCTGGCCGCCGAACGAAGGGTTCATTCTTTATCTCACTGAGAATTCGGTAGATGGGTTTATTGAACATGGTGATGATGGCAGTACGAACTCTTAACCTCCTTTTTTCTAGGTCCTCCCTATTGGCTCGTCTGCCTCGCCCATTCTTGTTTGGTTGTTCTACTGTGTTGACTTTTGCTGTAGTCTTTTTGTTTGGCATTACTGTTGAGCCAGATTTTGCTTTAGCTCGGGCGCTATCTTCCTCCACGCGGATATGTTGGTGTACCCTCTCCATTAGGGCCTCCATCGTGAGGGGTGTCGTCATAGTAATTGAGTCCCTCAATTTGTTTCCAACTGGTAGACCCCTTTTGTATTGTGCGATGGTGAGATTTGTAGGGCAATCTCCTATCTGGTTGAAAGTCTTCCAATATCGACCGTTGTAGGATCTCAACGTCTCCTTGTCGCCCATGTCAATGGAGAGTAGCTGATCAATCTCCACTGGTGTTTTGGTGTTCGTTTTGAACCTAGTCACGAACGCCTCTGCCAATTGTGCCCAGGAGGCGATGCTGCTTTCCGGTAGCCTTTCGAACCAGGTTAGACCTAGGTCGCCAAGGCTGGATGGGAACAGGATACACATCAGGGCCTCATTCCGCCGGTACACTGCCATAACCTGGTGAAAGTGCATGTAGGGGTCTGTCTTCCCCTCATAAGTGGTGAATTTGGGCTGGTGGAAGCCTGAAGGTAGTGGTGCATTCTCTATTGCCGGAACAAACGGCGAGCTCTGTAGCCTTGCTAATACTTTATCCGCTGGTTCGTAAGCAAGGCGCGACATTGGCATTCCTACCTCAACACTCCCATGTCTCCGAGGGGCCAATCGCTATAGTGCTGAAACTCTACGTGGGTCGCGAGCCCTGGTGTCCTCCTTCCATCGGGCCCTTTCTTCTAGTACTGTTCGCAAGTCAAATGATCTAGGCAACTCCGTGTGCCTAGATGTCGTATGGTGCGTGTACGTGGGTCGATATGTGCTTCCCTCAGTACACGACCTCTTAGTTCTCGTTCTCTCAGACCTGGAGTAACGAGTCCTGGAAGTCCTCGATTGAGTGTCGCCTGTTCTAAGGCTCCTATTTTCTGCTTGTGATGGTGTGATATGCCTATTACGATCATTCGAGTGGCGAGGGGGCGTGTTGCCTTTGCGCCCCTCTCCTGTCGCCATCCCTTTCCCTTTTATCTGGTGTTTCATTGACTCCATGTTTGCTGCCATCCTCCTTATTAACTCGTCTTGCTCCCTTACGCGATCCTCCAGAGCTTGAGGATCCAGCCTCCGCCTCTGACTATCAGGACTTTGAGAGCGACGGGGGCTAGCGCCTCGTCTCTCCCTTGCGTCCATTCGGGAGTTCCGTCACTGGGGTTCTAAATCCGCCATGGGAGGGATAGAAGGCAAACCTTCGCGCCTCCCACCCCCCTTCGGGGTTTGCCCATCAACAGCCCATTGCGGCAAGTCTTCATTGTGCGCCATTACTTCCAACTAGAGAGGAAAGCTTGATCAAGAGATTTTGTTCTTTGTGGACTTCCCACAAACGGCGCCAATTGTACGAGCACGAAATAATGTTCTCGTATAATCCTGTTAATCAAGTCTACGCTCCTCCAAACGTCGTCGCTTTACTCTCTGAAAACACAAATGTGAGCTAGGTGGCGGGTGTGTGCTGGATACCTCTCTGATGCCTAAGTCAGCAAAATAGACAAATAGACAAAAGCTCTGTGTATTCGAGAATCAAAGTTCCGTTACCTGTACATAGGTTCTGTCATAAGCTTTTATAGATTCTGTGTGGCATAATCCTAGTAGGACTCTTATTCCTTAATGTAGAGTCCTCCTAAGAATCATACTCCTGAAAGATAATGCTTATCCCTCAACACCCTCAACCCTGCTTTAACCAGGTGAAACGGTTTTACCTCGGTAGTACGACAAAGTAACATATGCTATCGTGGCAAGTTTCACCGAACTGTCCTTAGCTCAGTTCTCCCTTGCTTTACCTAGCTCGGTATCAACTTGTTTGCAAAACGCAACTCCTTGTACCCCAGTTCAGAATACTCGAACTGAGCTAACTTCAGTCATCCATGACCGGGCTAACAGAGCCCAGCGGCAAAGCCCATTCTACTAAGCCCATAGCTCGGCTCGCTTCTTCTCAGTTCTAGCTCGGTCCAGACTTACGCTTTTTACCCTCTCAAATTCCAAGTTTTGGTGCCAACAACTATTTAGTCCTTTCTTTTTTCTTTTGAAACCAAAGGTCCATTAAAGTGGAAATAACACAAAGGGGTAGTTACTTACATGTTTGGGTTTAATTTTTCAGGAATAAAAGTAGGTTTCTCCAAATATAAAATTACACATTTAGGCAATTCACACTATAGAAGTTTTGAATTTTCCTTCTTTCTAGAACAAATCTCATATTACAAACAAAAACGTAACACTCTAATAACGTATCACTCTAATGTAACACATTAAAAAACTCCTTAATGTACTTTTTCTGAATGTAATAATATAACACTTAAAAAAAAAAATTCTTAGTGTATTTTTCCTAAACGTAACACTCTAATGTAACACACAAAAAAAAAAAGAAAAAAAAAGAAAAACCTTCTTAGCATACTTTTCCCAAACGTAATGCTCCAATCAACGTAATCTCAAACATAACATTCTAATGTAACATATTTCAATGTAACACACAAAAATACTAAAAACTCATAGTGTATTTTTTCTAAACGTAACCCTCACAATTTGAAATTATTAATTTGTCCAAAACTTATTAAGGAATTTTTGTACTCCTTTTGGAATGGTTTGAAGAATCCTTCATCCTTTATCCTTTTAGAATGGTTTGAAGAATCCTACATTATTTTTTTGGAGTGTTTTACATTAGAGTATTATGTTTGGAAAAAGTACACTAAAGAGTTTTTTTATGTGTCACATTAAAGTGTTATACTAAGGAGTTTTTTTGGAGTCACCACAATAAAAATACATTTTTGGCAACCAAATTTGGCGACTAAAAAAAATTTAGTTGCCAAAACTTGTGGAATTGGCGACAAATATTTTTTTTAATCGGCAAAAGTACAACATTTAGCTACTAATTTTTTTTAGTTGGGAAATATTGATTATTGGCGACTAAAAAAATTTAGTCGCTAAAAATGGCATAATTGGTGACTAAAAAAGGTTTTGGTCGCTATATATATGGTTTTGGCTACTAAATTTTTTAGTTGGTGAATGAAAAACAAAAAATTACTTTCAGACTTTTGGCGACCAAAAGTTTGGTCGCCAAAAATTTATTTTCAGCGACTAAAAAGTGTTTGTCACTATATAGCTAGTTTTGGTTGCTAAAATTTTTTTATCGTTGAATAAAAAATAAAAATTTACTTTTTATCTTTGGCGATGAAAAATTTATTTTTAGCAACAAAAAAATATTTTAGTCGCTAAAAAATTAAAATATTTGGAGAGAAAATTTCAAATTTTAAAAAGATTTATAAAATTAATTAGCGACCAAAATGTTTAGTGGTCAAATTACTATTTTTAGTGACTAAAATAATGTTTAGTCGCCGTTAATTAAGATTTTGGCTACTAAAAAAAATTGGCATTGATCAAACTTTGTTTGGGAAGACTAAATAAGTGCACTTTTTGTCTTTTTTGACTAAAAAATTGAGGTTGAAAATATGAATGTTTGGGTTAATTTTTTGACTTTTTATTGAAAAATATGTAATAAAAATTTGTGAAAATTGATTTTTAGAGAAAAATTTGAATTGAAAATTGTGCAGCTGTAATTGTTGACTTTTGGTGAATAGTGTTAATTTTTTAACTTTTTAAGTAACTTTTTAACTTTTTGGATTATTTCAAAGTCCCCAAACTTGGCCTAAGACTAGTCTGGCAGTCCTCTCCCATTTCACTCTGTCATTATCTCTCTTCTCTCTCTCTCTCACTCCATCGCAGGCAAGCCTCCTACCAGCCACCGTCCACCACTGTCGCACACGAGCACCCACCTCCTCACCGGGGACGGTACGACCCACCTCCCCACCAGCGACGGTACCACCCATCTCCCCACCAGCGACGGACAATAGTAGCTATTTTGATATGTGTCTCCTCCAGTGCACACCAGGTATTTCCGGCCTCGCTCTCTCTCTCTCTCTCTCTCTCTCTCTCTCTATATATATATATATATCTTCACCCAATTTCTAGGGTTTATTAACAAAGGATTTGTTTTTTTGTTTTGTTTTGTTTTTGGTTATAAATCAGAGGTTTGGAGCTTCTCTTCTATCTATTTCTCGCAAGAGCAGCATTTTTTCTCTATTTCTCGCTCGCAGCAACCATTGGAGCACACCCTGGTATTTCCCCTTCTTCTGCCCCTTCCTCCCTCTCTCTCTCTCTCAACCATTGGAGCACACCCTATTAAATCCAATTGATTCTTCTATTGTCCTACATAATGATTCTTAATTGTACTTCTATTGAATTCTAATTTTCTTTTAATCAATTAGTTTGTGTGTGATGATGTTGCTATTGTTGTTGTTGGTAGTTTATTTGTTGCTTGTTTGGGCTATGCTTTTTATTGTTGTTGTTTTCCACCCTCTTGCTCACCATGTGTTTGACAAAATGTTGAAACGAAATTGGTGAAGTTGAATTGACAATTTGTTTGCCTTTTTATAATTGAAATTGAAATTAAAATTGAATGTTGTGGAAAGTGAAATTTCAAAGTCATTGAACCTTTCTTGCATTCTTCAGGGCTGACCCACTAGTTGACTTGGAAATTAAGACCATAAACAAGAGTATGTTTGACGAGTTAATAAAGCCTCATTTCTATTCATTAGTAACCCCTCACACAATCACACACACATATAGATATACGTATTTAATTCTTGTTGAACTGTATTGTTTATGTGAATCACATACTAATGTTTATATTTGGATTCAATCTCATTTTGTCAGTAAAGTCCATTCTTTGTTTAAAATTTGCATTATTTTATTTTTATTAAATTAGAATTTAAATGAACATAATTCTGGTTCTAAAGGAAGAGTTTCTTGTCAATTTTAATGGTTTTAAGTAGATATTTGAAATTAGTTCAACTTATTCATTAGGAGATTTGAATAAATTCAAGTGTCGATGGGATATAATTTGGATTTCATATTTGTGGTTAATTCGAACTCAATTTACATTTTCTCCTCACTCTTTCTCACCTTAGTGTATTCTTTTTTCCATGAGTAACTTCGATAATAAATATGAGAGGAAAAAGGCATCATAAATGTGACAAGGCAATATATATAACAAATATAAGATGAAAATTTTCTTGTATGTGTCTTGTGTGTGTTAAAGCAACCTTGTTGGCTTGCCCTGTGTAGAAATTGAAAAGACACATCAAAGGAAAATATAATTGTTAGTTATAGTTTGTGAACAATAGAAATTTGAAGAACAACAAGAATAATGATCTCTCTTCTTTGTTCTCTGCATGATTTGTATGCTTTTTCCTTTTTGGGTAGCAAAGTGGTATATCTTCATTAAAGTGGAGTGTTCCCATTTCCCAAACCAGAACTGCAACTGAGTGAGTAATTTTCTTCAAATTTTATTTGTTGTCCACACCTTATGTAGACCAAAATTAATTTAAATTGCCAGATTGTTTGCTCTTATCTGTTAGTCGCAATGTTTCTTGTCATAGCAATATTGAATAAGTGGAAGACTGGTGTCACACTTTTTATTTTATTTTATGTGCCTCCATTGATGATCATTGTGGTTATTTAAAGGGGTCTTCTATTTATTTTCTTTCTTTATTTTTATTTTTTCATTTTCCTGCTTTTGTGTTGTTGCTGCTCTTCTTCTTCTATATGAAGAAGGACCAATTTAATTTTTCTATATTGCAGGAGATATGTCATGTTAAGACAGATGTGTATAGACGTTAAAAAACTGGAAAGCTATAGTAATTTGTTGTTTACCAGTATCTGTTGATTCTTGTCATGTATGTGCTACATGAAGTTTCTTTAATTTCTGGAACTTATTTTTTATATTTATTATTTGTTTGGCCTTTTTTTTTTCTTTTCTTTTTTTTCTTTTTGGCGAAATAAGGGATCCCGGATCCACACTACAAAAAAACCAAGATTTAGTAGCGGCCAAAACTGTCGCTAAAAACAGGAAAAAGCGTCACTAAAAACTAAAACACCTTTACCCGCGGTTGCAATAGTGACGGCCAAACCGCCGCAATAGCCCCGTCGGCATATCCTTATAGTGACGTTTTTCGCAAACGCTGGTACAGTTATTTTTATTGCGACGGTTGATGTAGTGACAGTTACAAATGTCGCTATATCTTGAATTTACCAATTACTTGCTAACTTTATAGCGACGGGTCGACTGCTGCTATATCCTTCACTTTTGCGACATTTTGTAAACCGCTGCTATATTTTGACTCTATTCCATCAGTTTTACACTGTCGCTATAACCATAGAATTCGTTTCGAATTTTATTTACAGCAACGGTTATTAACCGCTGTTGTAGGCTATGCTTTTTCTTTTTTTCTTTTTTTTTTTTTGGGGGGGGGGGGGGGGGATGAATAAAATCATAAATAAAACGACAAAAAACTACAAGATACAAGGGTATACCCTAAGAGCTAACCAACTATACAAAGACACATAAACCAAAAACCAAAAAAAAAAACAATCTAGACAGCAAAAACCATCTTGTTCACACACCACATAAGCAAAGAGCAAATGAGGGCAAGAACAAGGTTATATTCACTCTCAATTAGATCATAATTTTAACCACCAATGGTTATATTCAGAAGATGCCCAAACAAAATATGAGGTAAACAGGGATCTACAAATGTTAACTACACAGATCAAACCCATGCATAAAATGGGAAGAACTGAAATATAAATGAAACCAAAAAAAAAAAATCAATACATGCTGAACATGGAAATTACTATTATTTGTTACCAAATTCGACATGGAAATTACTGCAGTAATCATGTATAGTCGAAACCAGTGCTTGTTTTGGCAACAAAAACAGATTTGTCTTGGACCCACAAAAATTCGCTATGATTAGAACAATATCTGCTCTTGATAAATATCCAATGCCTGGATGACCTTCTCAACGAACATTTTTCTGTGTAATCTATACCTGCAAATGCAAACTCTGTTAATATATCGGATCTCAGATTTCACTGCATTAAGAGGTTATGTATGGAATAGTAAGCCAATGAGAGGATTGTAGTTTAGCAGAAAAAGACGGGTACTCACTTGATTGCAGCTTCAAGCGTCCTTCTAGCTTCTGGCATAGAGTCTGTGCAACAAGAAAAAACAAAAACAACAATAGTAAATACAAGAAATTTCTCAATATAGGTCTATTTAGACCCACCTAAATTATTCAGTTTGTGCTTAGGGCCGTGTTGTTTAAATGAAGTTGTTCAAAATCACTTGAAAGAAGAAAGTGAAATGTTAACGAACACCTAACCCTATTCAAACTCTTATGAATGTTGATGAGTTGATGGTCAAGAACAAAATGCCAAAAATGTGCAATCCTGTCTGGCTCGTGGAGCAAACATCCATACATACGGCGAAGAAAGAATGTCAATGACAGAAATAATGCAAAAGGAGAGACTTGAACTCAAAAATCTCTTGCAACCAGAGCTCTAATACCATGTTAAATCCAACATGGATGTGTATCCGAAGGATGTCGAGAAGTGTCGGACACAGACATGCACCTTCTTAAAAGTGTCCACTCTTCTTAGGTTTGCGGCATTAGCCACCATATCTCAGACAATCTATGCATGATAGTGAGAGGATTTGGCCTAGCGAACTTAACCTAGGATTTGTTAGTCTTGCTCGGAAGTTGTGGGGAATTCTGCAAGCATCTGTAAGCATTCTTCTTTTAACTCCTTCACAGCTTTCCTTTCTGCACTTGGGTTCTTGCTGCTGCTATGACTGCTGCATCAACAAAAGTCTCTCCATCACTTGATAACTGACCTGCCATAAGTAATATATGGATTGTATAAGAACACTAAACCAGTTCTTGATCGATGTCGATATAAAGCCAGAGACTAAAAGTCCAACTTTGTGAATGAAGATTTATATGACCCGTACAATTATGATAATATTCTTCAGAAGGCCGATCGTTGAAGATGACAAGAAGGAATCCAGATGAATCTGTGAATTGCCAGAGAACTGAATAACATCCCATGGATTCTACATTTGTCAAAACAAGATTACAGCAGTGTTAATTAGAGTAAATTCAACTAATAAAAACATCAATCAAAGTGCCCAAAAAATTCAAAAAGTAAAAAGGTTTCTTCTTGTGGCTCTAGTTGTTAGTGATAAGGAGACATGGTTTGGGATATCTTGTAATATAATTATCATTTAATTAATAAAAATGGCAATTTTATATTTCATCATGTTTATTTTCGGTGTTATTTGCTTTTGGGTAAATATTTTCGACGTTATTATTTACATGATAATTCAATAGAATTAAAGTTGCAAAAATATCCTGTTAGAACGTGGCACAAGTTTGTTTGTTTTGTTTTGTTTTTTTTTTTTTTTGCTAGCGGCACAAGTATGTATACTGTGTACATTTACATAACCTGATTGGCTTTTTTCAAATTTCATATAAATAGCTATAAGAAACATAAACTCTTTTCAGTTGACTTTGAAAAGAGAGCATTTCTAAATTAAGTTATTTCACTGCCTGGATTATCTGCACAATTTAACAACATCAACGAAAGACAAAATTGAATAATTTTCTAGCAAAGAGTGGAGCTGAGAGGAAATTACCACGGATGATGAAAATCCATATCTTTGCATGAACATGTCATTCTTTTGTGGACTCATGTAATTGGATCATCTCAGTATAGATTCTCTGAAACCGTTAGTAGATCATCTCATGTTATATACAAACTTTATGAAGATGAGCGCACCAATACACATGCATAATAACACACGAGGGGCCTATTATTGACTTGCCAAAGGAACATAAAGTGGGACTGCCAAAAGTGGAAAGTAGGACATATAAAATGGGATGGAGTACTTAAGTACCTCCTCTCCTTTTTTAATCCGTTGGCCTGCATTTATCATCACCTCAAGCATTCGGTCCTTGAAGCGCCAATGGAAAAAACAATTTGGCCGAAAAGAATGGTTTAGCATGTCTGTGAAATATGATTAAATTTAATCAGTTAATGACAGTAAGAAAATAGCCAAATGACTTGTATACCAACAAATTTGAGGAAATTGAGATAAATAGTTTACAAATAAAAGGGATTTATTGATATTACAACAAATCAAGGTGTATAGGGAAGTAGGGGCTTTGAATTCTAACATGTGCCGACAAGATTTTCATGCACTTTCAGGCTTGTAGCTCACTACAGTCATTTTACCAGTTGCTTGACAAGTGTACAAATTTCATTTATTAATGTTGGTGAAAATTGAAGAACTACTAAACCTTAATTTTTTAAAAATTGCATTAGAAAGTCAAAAATAACTGGGTTGACTATATGACATCCTGATGAAATTCCATGCTACCAAAATTTGGTGGTAAACAATGCCACAACTCAACTCTACTCAATGAACCTTTGTCCCAATTACTTGAGGTCAGCTATATGGATCCATTATCTCCAATTAAAGACATACTCCTGATGCACTCTTTCCTTCCTTAATCATTCTACTTAAAATAAAACTAAATTTTCACCTTTTAAAGAAAATGAGTTTAAACTCAAATTCAAATTGTATTAGAAGTATGGCACAACACGAGACAGATTTAATCTTGATAAGCTATCCAGGGCCCCACTATGAGGGGGAAAAATATACATCCAATAGCAAAATATTAGCCGATAAGACAACAAAAAAATGGTGGAAGAAGCTCACCGGCATTAGGGATTAGCATATTTGAATCTTGAACAAGTGCACCAATCCTTGTTTGCAGGTTAATGCATCGAGATTGTGCCATACTCACTGCCCAAATGAATCTCTCTGGTTCACGAGCAAGGCGCTTTATTTTAAGGGGTATGACAGACAGACAATGTGCTAATGTAGTAAGCAACAACAGATTACAACAGTAAACCTTTTAACAGAGGGTATAAGGATTGCTCGAGACTTAAATAGGATAAACAGATTGCTCATACCCAATTCTTTTCCCAAAATTCTAAAGCTCTCAGTTGCTGTTATCTCATAGTTGAAGCAAGATTCTGGTCCTGCAGCTCCAAAAGGTCCTCCTGCAAGGTAATAAACAACAATAGAGAAAAAGGCATGCTTAGTTAGGCAGTAAACCAAGGATCTAGGAACACAGGAAATAATTTGATTTGGGGACAGGATTACCAAGAAATCCCTTCAAATAGCATGAAGTAAGTGATGCCCAGGGACTCAATTTATGGATTGCGGACCTTTTATTTGGATGCGAAATATTTTTACCTTGTTACGATTGAACAAGCCAAAGGTTCAGTTTTGATAGGCTGTGAATTCAATTAAAAAAAAGATAAGAGTGATCAAGGGAACTCCAAATTGTGATATATTGATGCCTTTCAAAAGCCTTGAAGCATAGGGTTCAGCTCAACACTTCAGTTTTTTCTCCAATCAGAAATCAGTAAAAATAAAGAGAGGCAAAACTAAAGCATGTGGGAGAATGATGATGCAAAAACAATGTGAAAAGTTGGTAGCATAGGCAATCCTAAGAAACAAATTAACTTAACATAATTTGCAGGCTCTATGTTCACCTCTATACCTACTGGAGAAATTATTATGTATCAGAGCATCTAAAAGTTTCGACAACAATAAAATTGAAAAAGTAAATTATTAGCTTGTGATATATATATATATAACTATGAGATGTACTTAACAGTTTATAAAATGTAGTTTACAAGGAAGACATCCCCTTTTGCGCTTATGTAATTAAGTTTAACTATTCAAGGCAGCAAGCAGGACTCGAGGGGATGAGCCATAACTGTTATTTATTTGCATCGTAAGCTTTATTGCCGGTTGGCTTTTTGTTGATCAGTTTGAAATGGCAAGAACTTTGTCTCTCATTCTCTCTTCATCTGAAACCATTCTTAAGTGGTCAAAAATATTACACATGAAGCCATGCTTGGGAAGAGGGGGCCCAAATCCTAAACCTCGAACATGACCATGATGCTCTTTATCTATCACGTGAGAATAAATATCATTTAGTGACCAAGATATACGTCCACTAATATTTCCTTCGGAGCAACTTGGTTGTGACCTCATCAAAGCTTCTAGTTTTTCCTATAGCATAAATAGGGGAAAAAAATAAGAAGACGAAGAGCAAGAGTGATTGTTTGTCACAAAAACATTAGAATTTTGATAATTACATCACCCTGTCGCCCATCTTAGCCTTTGTTTATGTTGTTGTAATCAGGACTAGGCCTTTCAAAACTTTATGCTTCTTAAAAATTACATGCCCACATGTATGATATCCGAAATTGATATGTGATTCAAGATCACATCCATATTAATATAATTATAATTAAAATCAAAGTTAATAAGGTTGCCTCTACATTCTCACAGCTCTGTCTATAAAGTGTCTCAAAAATAAAGCCAAAAGGATTCCCACAGTAGATATTTCAGTTATTTAAATCTAAAGAGAATAATATACATTAGAATACATATACAAAGCCAAACCCCAATAGAAGAAAATGGAAGGAACCAATAAGAAAACTGATACTTGAAAAAGTCATTTCTTTTTCCCAAAAAAGGATATACATGAACTATGCAGCAAGCAACCTAGTGACTTCTAATAATCCTGCATTTCTGTGAAATTATGAATTATTAAGAATTATATTAACAATATTTAGTTCAATTGATGGAGAGTAAAATGTAGCATTGTCAGATATCTTTCCTACCCAATCGGAGAGCTCGAGCTCGCAAGTAGCATATCTTGCAATAGTATTGAATTCAATTCCTTTTCTCCAGAACTACAAGGGCAGAAAGAAAAGGTTTATATTTGACTCACTCACACAAATTAAAATCATTCATGTAACAATAAGTAGAACAACATATCCTCCATTAGTTACAAAAGAGCAGGGAAAATAAGACAATATGGAGAATTATAAAGCAATGAAAAATAAAATTACCACAATGATTTTCTTTTCCTTTTTTTATTCATGAATAGTAGATGTGTGTTTGTTCTATGTGTAAGCATCCACACATTGCTATACTGCACACATGGAACATACATTGTCACTAATTTAAGGTTGAATTATACCTCTTTATATTAGTTTTCACAGATTAATTCCATCATACCATGCATCTCACCCAACCTTGTTTGTAGTTTCCCAAATCTAGTTTAATTGGTCACATTCTTAGTTCCATATCTCACTACAAGAATCCATCTAAAGTGTTTGCATATGACCACCACAGTGTCACAATAAACTAACAACCCAATTGTTACCACGTATACCCTCACTATTAAAAATACCCAATGCCGTGACATCACATTCAAATCTTTTAAAAAACATGAGAACTGTATGTTTTGAATTAATGTTTGTCATTCTGTAAAATAAACTTCCTTGTTAACGTAAACTTTTGTATGCCCGCTACCAGTATGAGTAACAAGACAAGAAAGGCCACTAGAAGTGCTTAAGCACAACATCCAATATACAAATATATCCAATTGAAGAGATTTCATTTATAGTACAACAACCTAGCAGGACCATGACTTAAAAAGATCAAGAACTCTATTCTAACTTAAAACCTTATCCTTCCTAACCCTGTTACTATTCAGCTATATTTAAAATTTACAATATGTGATGGAAGAATCTTAGTGTATGGGGATCTTCATAAAATTATGAAATGATTGATCTCAACTAGTCCAACTTGAATCTACAAGTTTAAGTGGATCAGTCCTGGCTCCAGACTCTAAGCACACTCCACAAGTTTATGTTGTAATTCTAACAAGAGTGCTTCCGTTCTGGTATAAATTTACTTAAGCCTTTTTTAACCCCCATACACTAAAAACTTTAAGGAATCAAAAGTAAAAGGAAGGCAAAGGTCATCCAATTACATAAAGATTTCTTACATTAGTAAGATCTAATTGTTACTCTTCAATCATTTAGTTGTTGAGAAAAGAAGCACAGTCCTATTTGTTTGTCTAATGTGACTTTGTTCGATTTGTAATTTTGTTTTTTTTCTAAGTGGTGCAGCATATGTCAAGCACCACCTCGCACCACTTTGACAGCCAAGGGAACATCTCACATTCATTATGTATTCGAACGGACCAATTGAAGGCCTCAAGGGCGAAAGATTAGGTGTTCAAACTCTCAAGTGAACCTAATCAGCCTTTTCACTTTATTTAATGGACTGTGGTTTAACACCCAGTCCTCAAAAAGGCTCATGGACCTCACACTCATCTGGTGCGGGAGAATAACTAGATGACCAAATTTTCCAATTGAAAAAATCTCTGTATCAGACAAATCCTATAGCACTGTAACTAGATGAAAATACAACCAACATATTTTGTCACTTTCTTTGTTATTTAGGATTCCTTGGTTTGTCTAGCTCCTAAAAGGTTAAGGTTCTTCAACAGAAACCAAGCAATTCCTAACAATCACACCCAACTTTTCCCTCATTAGAAAATAAGAAGAATTTTGATAAAAATTAAAATTTCTCTGAAGTTTCTTGTAGTAGTCAAGCTATTCTCTTGGTCCCTACCTCAAACTCTGCAGACATTACACCTAGGGATTGAGTCCCCCCCCCCCCCCTTCCCTCTTTTCTTGGTCCACTTTCTTCCATCCTTCCGCCAGTAAACCTAACTTCACTCTCTTAATCATCATTTGCTAAATCATGATTATTTAGTTCCTTCTTCAGGCCCAACTACATGTTTAAACCAAAGCAAGAAATTCTAACCCAAGATAATTATTCATCATCATGTAATTGCAAACAAAAATCAAGAAAAAAAAAAAATTAAATGACCTTTTGAAAATGAAATCAAGTGACAGCAACCTGTGGTGAATGTTATAATCACTACCAATGTAAGTCACAACCAAGTTACCAGCAACTGGGTGGGCCAGCTCCTTGAAGTAGGACAAACCAATAAACAAAAAGGTAGGCACTATTACTCCATTGTGGCATTTTATCAAATATCTAGCATACATAATGATTCATCAAGCATGAGATTTTACTGTATAGCATCAACAACAATCCATTCACTTCACTAATTATATTGGTCAAAATATGAATGTCATAGATGATCAAATATATATATGTGTGTGTGTGTGTGCGCGTGTGTGTGTGTGAGAATCTCATAATCAGAATACAAAACATGCTAATCAATCTATTTTCTAAATTATTTTCCCAAATCAAAATCATTCAAGATGTTCATGAAATCCTTCAAAGTAATCAAGGCAAGTATCTCATCTTAACAATGAATTCCATGCACCCAAACTTGTTCAAAGACAGTGAGGGAGAAAGAAAAACAGAGGTAAGTAGAAGAAAGAGAGACGGGTAGAGAGAAATTGAGAGACCAGAAGAAAGAGGGGGATACAGAAAGAGAAATAGAGAGAGCAGACAAACCTTGAAATCACAGTGGTGCTGCAGGTTGACGTCGTCAACGCGCAGTGGTGGAGGATGAACGAAGGCTCTGAAACTTTGTAAAAGAAGTGTTGATAGACTAGGGCACAAATTGTAACAAGGAGATGAACGGTTTGTTTTTTTTTTTTTTTTTTGGGACTGAAATTCTGATATGTTATTTACGAAAAAAATTGACTTCGCGCCTAATGGTAATTTTATTTGGCGGGGTTTTTATTTTGATTAACTTTTTGTAACGGTTGAGGTTAAACCGTCACAATAAAAAAATATATAGCAGCATTTTAGAAAAAAAATGTTACTAAAAATCTTATGTTTAGTTACGGTCAATAACTGCTACAATAGCCCATCTATAGTAGCATTTTTCAGACTGCTACAATAAAAAACGCTACTAAAACTTGATTTTCTTGTAGTGCCACTGTATAGAAGTTTCTGTAAATTATGGTTACTTTGTTGTTTTGTGGTGTACTTGTGTTGTTTTATGGTGTACTTGTCAATTAAATTGCAAATTATCAATGGACCTTGTTAGTGTTCAGAACATTGATGATGCTGTTGCATGTATAAATAGCAAGTTCTCATGATTAAGTTTATTATTGAATCATCTGGATAGTTGTATTGGTTTCTCATATCTATTTTCAGTTTTATGAAAGTTAATAATTTGTAAAAATATCTTGAGAGCAAGAGTCCCATAAAAGCGTCAATATACATATATAAGTAGAGACATTTATCAAGTGATTTTTTTATGCATTAATCATGTGCAAAACTAATTATATCTATTTAAAAATCAACTGAATGCATTTCAAATAATGTTTTTATTAATAGTTCATAACACCAAAAAGACTTTAGGGAGAAGGGGGCCCACAATTGCATAATAAATAAAATTAGCACTTAATTACAATGATTGTTGAGTGTTCTACCATCTCTATACACTCTAGATCACATTGTACAGAGGTTTCCCACCTTTTGTGTGTGTGTATTTTGTTGTGTGACCTTCAACACTTGGTTGACATAATCTTTGAGTTCTTGTCTAGTGGAAGGTATAATTTCTCATTCTATCACACACCTATACTCTAGTCACGCACAGAGACACCATAGGAGCTCTAGATGAGCATCCCTATTGAAGTGTTAGGATTGTGTTTAGTGGTTGTCAGTTTTAGGTGAGTTGAGAAAACCTTGTTTATTGTTATATTTGAGAGAGTAGTAATTGTGGAAAAGGTTGGTAGGTGATCCTACTGAAAACCCTTTGCAAAGTTAGTGGTTGTAAAGATTTTGGGTGACCTTAGTGAAAGCCCATTTTATAATATTGGAGCCGTGCCAGTGAGGAATCATGAGTAGATATAGGTACAAGGGTTGTGTCGAACCACTATAAATGTTGGTATTAATCTCTTTTTTTATTTCTTGTACCTTATTTTACTTAAAGGTTGGGTCCGTTACATTTGCAACTTCTTTTCTTTTGTGATTTACTTGAATATTTATTTATTTTTGATATGTGATTTACTTGAAACTGTAGTTCTTGATTTCAATTTTCTGGGCTTGTAGCATTTAACATGTCCTATTTCATGATAGAAGAGGTCTCACATGGTTATGTTATTGTATGCCTACGATGGAAACTAATCTAATTTTTTCCTTGATATTTTGTAGTCTATGCTTGTTTTCTTGAATCCAATCAAGTTTGGAATAGCCTTTACCTTCGGCAATTTGCTCTCACTTGGGAGGTTTGTGCTTAGATTTGTATATTAGTATGCTTCTTGTCATTATTCCCTGTAAAGAGATTTAGTTTTTAGTTATTTAGATTTCTGTTGAATTTTTGGGATTCTTTATTAAAGTTTGGATTCATTCACTCATCCTTATATGTTCATATTGCTCAGCAGCTAAGTATCCTGTGCTTTCTCACAGCCTTGACTTGTTTTCCTATTTGTCTTGATCTTTTCCTTGGCAAGTTGTAGTGCCTTTAGTTTGTACTCATGGTAAACATGTCTTCATTTTCTTCATTTTTCTCAGTACTTGTATGTTTATATCAAATTAATTTTTTGAATTTGGGACTCTACTCTTGGTTGTCAAACAGTATTTGGAAATTACTAAAAAAATTTGTGGACAAATTACTTTGGCCGTCAAGGTTTGAGTCTATTTGCATTTCTAGTGCTTAGAGTTGATGAAATGACACTTTCTAGCTTATAAAACTCTGTTTGGACTTTGGTTCAACACTTTTATCAATGGTGTACAGGAAAAATATGCATGTGATCCTCACGTCATGTACATTTACTTAATTGATCATTTCAACTGTTATAGATGTAGTGATAAAACCAGTCTCAAGTCAGATTCTAGATGTAGAATTAAGTAAATTTATGGGAGTGTGATAGTCTTAGGTCAATGATGAGGTTGGTGAAGAGATGGGTAGTTAGCGTGCCTTAAACTAAAAAAATAAAACAAATAGGACCTGTCACAATAAACGGAATGTTATTAGTACACATAGTTTGGGAGTTAGAGCTGAAAACGCCTTAAGCTTAATCGAAAAAGGGCGTTAAGGGGGCGAAAATGCGAGGCAGCCCCTGAACCATCGTACGGATGTCACGGCCACCTTCCCCGTCACAAGTAGGACTCGTGACAACAGACGGAATGTAATTAGCACACGTAGTTTGGGAGTTGGAGCCGAAAATGCATTAAACTTAATCGAAAAATGGCGTTAAGGGGGCGAAAATGTGAATCAGCCCCCGAACCACCGTACGAATGTCACGACCAACTTCCCTGTTACAAATAGGACCTGTGACAACAGACGGAATTAATTGGCACACGTAGTTTGGGAGTTAGAGTTGAAAACGCATTAAACTTAACTGAAAAAGGGCGTTAAGGGGACGAAAATGCGAATCAACCCCGGAACCACCGTACGGATGTCACGGACACCTTCCCTGAGACAAATAGGACCCGTGACAATAGACGGAATGTAATTAGCACACGCAGTTTGGGAGTTAAAGCCGAAAACGCATTAAACTTAATCGAAAAAGGGCGTTAAGGGGGCAAAAATGCGAATCAGCCCCCAAACCACCGTACGGATGTCACAGCCACCTTCCTTGTGATGAATAGGACCTGTGACAACAGACGGAATGTAATTAGCATGTGTTGGTTGGGAGTTAGAGCCGAAAACACCTTAAACTTAACCGAAAAAGGGCGTTAAGGGGGCAAAAATGCAAAACAGCCCCCGAACCACCATACGGATGTCATGGACACCTTCCCTGTCACAAATAGGACCTATGACAACAGAAGGAATGTAATTATCACACGTAATTTGGGAGTTAGAGCCGAAAATGCATTAAACTTAACCGAAAAAGGGCGTTAAGGGGGCGAATATGCGAAACAGCCCCTGAACCAGTGTACAGATGTCACAGACACCTTCCCCGTGACAAATAAGACTTGTGCCAATAGACGGAATGTAATTAGCACGTTTAGGTTGGGAGTTAGAGCTGAAAATGCCTTAAACTTAACCGAAAAAGGGCGTTAAGGGGGAGAAAATACGAATCAGCCCCCGAACCACCGTACGGATGTCACGGCCACCTTTCCCGTGACAAATAGGACCTGTGACAACAGACGGAATGTAATTAGCACGTGTAGGTTGGCAATTAGAGCCAAAAACGCCTTAAGCTTAACCGAAAAAGGGCGTTAAGGGAGGAAAAAACCAAAACAGCCCCGGAACCACCGTAGGGATGTCACAGCTTCCCCGTGACATATAGGACTTGTGACAATAGGCGGAATGTCATTAGCACACGTAGTTTGGGAGTTAGAGCCGGAAACGACTTAAACTTATTTGAAAAAGGGAGAGTTTGACATCCAATAAATGTTCAACATTTTTATTGTAAATGATGCCATTGTTTCATCATACATGGTGGTCATTTGGGTGGTAAACATATTAAAAAAGCATGATATGGTTATGGAAATAACCTCGTAGATTACTCAATCATTTTACTTTGACTAGGAAAATAAGAATGAAGAAGAGTTAAAATAAATTTACCACCAAAACATTCTATTCATAAAAATTTATTTTATGAAGAGGTATGCTCCTTAAAATTGTATTATTTGTAAAGTGAAATCAAGGTTGGAATAAATTTTTCATGATACATACATATGATTGTATTTCGAAAAAAAGGATTTTATAGATTGTTCTACCTTAAATGCATGTTATTACAACCTTTTTCTTATGTCTGAATGAATTGATATTTTGTAATGGGTGCAATTGTTTTTTTATTTTTTGTAGATAGCTTTTGGCGTGGACTTGTGGATAGTCTACATTTTCGTTTATGGAGGACACTTGACACTTTTGTATAATCCTGCTAACTATGTCTTCCTCTACTTTTGTTTATGGTAGTAAATATATTTTTTGTATACGGTGAGTTGGATTTTTGTATGGAAATATAATTTTAGTTTGGACAATAGTTGGTTTGTATGGAATATATACATTTAAAGTTATTCATTTTTGGATGGTTGGAAGTAATATGGACTGTGGCATGATTGATAATTTTACATTGTGAAATGATGGATAGTATACGTATTGTTTTGTTTATATACGTGTTACAGGTTGCATGGAATTAGGGCTGTCAATGGATCGGATTTAATCCGAATCCGACCCGAATCCGATCCGATAACCCGAATCCGTTTACAAAAAAATCCGATCCGATAATCCGATAATCCGAATCCGTTTAATCCGTTTAATAAACGGATTAAATATGCAAAAATCCGATCCGATCCGATAATCCGATCCGATTATTCTCAATTTGAATAAAAAAACACAAAATGAAAAAAATAAAAATAAAAAATCAAATTATATAAAATTGTAGCTCAATAAATAAATAAATGGATCGGATCGGATTATCGGATCGGATATCCGAAATCATCGGATTCGGATTCGGATATCTATAATCGGATATAGACTTAAACGGATTCGGATCGGATTCGGATTTGTCTTAATCGGATCGGATTCGGATTTTGACAGATCCGATCCGAATCCGATCCATTTACAGGCCTACATGGAATATAGACAGGTTGTGAATAAATTATAATTTTGCGATGAAACATAAGAGCATGTTTTTGGCGACTAAATTATTAGTAGCTAAAAAAAAAATTTTCAGAAAATAGTTTTGGCTATTAAAAGTTTAGTCATCAAAAAAAATAATCAAACATTTAGCGACTAAAATATTTTGTAGCAAAAAATAATCAAACATATGGCGACTAAAATATGTCGTAGCTAAAAAAATAAGCTAAAGAAATAAAAAAAAACTTTTGGTGAAAACTTTAGTAGCAAAAAAATGTGAAACTTTAGGCGACTAAATGTTTAGTAGCCAAAACACAAGACTTTAGGCAACTAAACCTTTAGTAGGCATAAAAAAAAAAAAAAAAAAAAAATGACTTTAGGCGACTAAAATCTTAGTAGCCAAAACATTGTTATTTACTTTAGGCCACTAATATATTTAGTAGTTAAAACTCTTTTCCGCGACTAAATGATTAGTCGTTAAAAATAACTGAACTTTTAGCGACAAAAAAATTAGTCGCCAAAAATATGATATTTAATTTTCTTTCAAACCTTTTGGCGATTAAAAACTTAGTCGGCAATGTAATACATTTGGTGACAAATAATTTTAGTCGCCAATGATCTTTCGGGACAATTCTACCCCGACTAATTCTGCGACCAAATATTTTTGTTGCTAAAAGCCTTCGGCGACTAAATAGTGACTTTTGGCGACTAAAAATTTAGTCGCCAAAAGTGAAAATTCTTGTAGTGAGTGTTATATTGGAGTATTACGTTTGAGAAAAGTATACTAAGGAGTTTTTGTGTGTTACATTAGAAAGTTACAATAAGGAGTGTTTTTGAAGTATTATATGAGTGTTATATTTGAAAAAAAATACACTAAGGATTTTTTTTAGTGTTATATTGGAGTATTACGTTTGAGTGTTACATTAGAGTGTTACAGTTTGAAATTATACATTTTTTCAAAACTTATTAAAGAGTTTTTGTACTCATTTTGAAATGTTTGAAGAATCCCATATCCTTTTAGAATGTTTGAAGAATTGTACCCCTTTTGAAATGTTTTCTAAATAAAAAAAATTCTCATATAAAAATTTATTCCAAATTTAATTCTCACAGATTGTGTACCTTACCTTTCTAGTGTAAAAGAAAAAAAGAGAAGAAAACATAACATAAATAAGGGTATAACCGTAAATTCAATTTTCAAATAATACATTAAATTTACGTTTCAAAAATCAATGGGACTGATTGGTCTATAAAAAAATCCTTGGGATTAAATGATCACCATTCTTCAAAATAAGATTTATAGGTAAATTTTCCTTTCAAAATTCATTTTATTCTATATTGGGTATAAAATAAAAATTCACCTTATTGCAAAAATAAAATTGTAGGAATATTCAGAGAAATGGGCCAGGTAAAGGCGCATCATCAAATTCCTATCTATGGATGGTCACTGCCGACTAGTATAAGTAGCAAATTGCAAGACACAAACAAACAAATAAAACCACCGGGGTGCTGGTCAAGTGGTTCTTTGCTTTTCTTCCATGCAAGATGTTTGGGTTCGATACTGGGAATGTAATTTTTTTCAAAAGACTGCACTATACTCACAAAGTCCAAAGCCACTTGTTGTGGAGTGAGTTGGGTTAAATTTGGGTTAAGTTAAATCTAACCGTCAATCGATTACACCGGCCTGCATAAGTTATGATATCCCAACAAATTTTTTTTTTTTGTTAAAAAGAAAAAAAAAATAATAACACATTCCGTCGCACCATTTTTATTATTTATTTTCTCAGTACCAAAATCGCCTCAGATTTTTATCACAACTTAGGGTTTACTTTTTTTTCTTCTTCTTCTTTTTGGATCGTTAACACAACTAAGGGTTCCAAGTATAGTGATTAAATTAAACACATGATGAAGCCCAAAAATATTCCAGTACGAAATAGAGAGAAATAGAGAAAAAAAAAAAAAAAAAGGTAATCTACGTTTAGCAGACAAGAAGAATAATTCAAAGAGTAGGAAAGAGAAAAACAGAACAGAGAGATTGTGAATAAAAAAAAAACTCCCTTCATTACAATCATTGATCCCTCTGATACAATCCCATCAAAAAGAAAATTTATACTCTCTTTCTTTAACAAACTGACTACTTTGCTAACTAACTCTTAACTTTCATAACAAACTAAATTGTCCATTTCTTCAGATTTCCAGCTTCTATTTTTCACCTGTATCAACACACATCACTGTTTTTATGGTCATTCTGTTTTCTTTTCCTTTCAAATATTTCCTTTTTCTCCTTCTATATATAATTCTATATACCTCTACTGAATGGATTAATTTCATTCTCATTTGCTATTGAATCTGTATTATTTATACCTCTACTGAATGGATTAATTTCATTCTCACTTGCTATTGAATCTGTATTATTCTTAGGTGCCAATCAGTGTATTTGGTTTGAATTTTCTGGATTAAGTTTTTTGAAAACTGAGTTTTTTGGTTTTTGTATTCTTTTGTTTTTAGTGAATATTTTTTAAATTTTAAATATTTTTTTTTACTTTTTAGATGCACCTTAGTTAGATGTATCTAAAAAGTAAAAAATTTGTGAAAAAAATATTTTAAAAAATTAATAAATACGTAAAAATATAAAAAAAAATGTACTGAATTCTAGTATTTTTTTTTTTGTATTTTTGGTATTTAGCGAATTTTTAAAAGATTTTTTTTTACAATTTTTTTACTTTTTAGGTGTATTTATGTTAGGTGTGTCTAAAAAGTAAAAAATTTGCTTAAAATATTTTAAAAATTCAGTAAAAATAAAAAAACACAAAAAATAAGAAAGTAGAATTTTCTGAAAAGTGTTTTCTGAAAAATGAAAACAAGCAAGCTGGGTAGTCTCAACCTCCTCTTTGTATTCCTTTTATGGATCGTTGAAAACAATACATTTCAATCGTTTCTAGTTTTTTGTTTTATGGGTTAGTATATACTGTGTGATCTCCATCTCATCGTTACCACTAAGACTGATGTAATTTATTTTGGTAAAATCAATTAGTTACATCAACATTTCAATTGTTGGCATATCATGGATTGGCTTCATCATAATGTTTCTAACAGCTACAAATTAATTGGTTTAGTAATTTGTATTAGTACGTGGTGTTCATTTTCCCTTCAAAATTCCAAGATGGGAACTAATGAGTGGTTTCATTTTCTCTATTGAAATTCTAATTTTTATTTTTATTTTTATTTTTCTTCTATTCTAGAGTGGACAATTTCCCGACTCTATCACAAATGTGCAGTTGTGACTTTGAATGCGATCTTCCTTTTGTAGTTCAGCTTGGAAAACTTTTTTTTTTTCTATTTTTCTCAGTATTTTGTGAAAGAAATATAGAAAATATTTGTGGATGGATTATATGGTGAAACCTACACTTTTTTTTTTTTTTTGGATTGGAAACATGTAGAGACCCTAATTTTTAGTCATTGTACTCTAAATTCTAAGTTTCTCTGGAAAAAATATATACACAAATAAAACTGGAGGGAAATTTGAAAAAATAATTAAAAAAATTCTCTGGAAAAAATATATACACATATCTTTTGACCCAAAAATATATACACATCTTTTGACCTAACGCACGACCTTGACCCAACCCGGATCTGAGCTAGTGGGTATGGTGGTCACCAGTTAGGGTTACCTTTTCCTAGGTCCTCCCCCTCTACAAAACTTGGGGCCCTTAGGACCCAAGCCTTTCTAGGAACTTAGATTATGTAAATCCTTCCATCTTCCTTCTTCTTTCCTATGTGGGACAAGGGAATAACAACAAATGTAGAAACCCACCAACATGAGTCATTTCCAATGGCTCACTTTGGCGTCGATTTCTCATTCAGCCATAAATGGTTTTCACCAACCAAATACATAATATTTATCTTCACATAGCTATGAACAACTTTGCCTTTGGATCGACCAAAAATAATAAGTGGGTTCCACTTAATTTTGGCTCCAAATTTAGCAAAACCTCATGGTTATAAACCATTTTCCCAAGAAACATGTTTTTTTGAACAAGAGTCGCCACCTTGAGCTATGTATTGTTATAACCTTGTAAGTAATCAGCCACGTACCTAGCAAAAACCCAATCATTGTAATTGTTCCAAATACTCCAGCAAATGAAAAAGAATAATCCCAAAGGCGTCTGACCATCTGTTGGCTAAACTCCTAGATCAAGAATAGAAAATTTAAAGCAAGGCATAGTTAGAACAGAGTAAAGAGGGCTTAAAGACCAAACTTCTGCAGCAAAAGGGAAATAACAGTCATTGAATTGAATTAATTTGCACCTCCTCAACTTTGATTGAATAGGAAGGATGTTTGAACATGTTTTCCGTGCAAAGATTTTCAGATTCAGAAATTTCAGCAACCAAATCTTTTTGAAAATGCCCTTTCAAAACTCCCAAAGATCTCGACCGACACTGTGTTTCTCTGCTTCACAAAACCATCTCCGGATGATATGCCAACTAAACATCAAAAAGGCCATTTTAGTAAAGCGCCAAACCAATATATCATAAGCAAGCCTTGGGCAAAGAGGATTTTACATATCAACTCAACTTCAAAATCCAAAAAAGCACTGTTTGATGAAAACTTCATAAATGAGAGAGCAAACCTTAGCATCGAGATGCAGGAATTTTGTGACGTAAATAGGTTTGTAAGAGTAAGGCCTTGGAATCCATATATCTTTCCAAATCTTCATAGACCTTCCATTCCCAATATGCCAGGTCTGAAGCAACCTCCAAAAAGACTTTGCACTCCAAATACTCCTCTAAACAATGTCAATGGGTTACTCCTCAAGCTAGCTTCAAGAAAATTTGAATTTGGATAGTAAGCAACCGCCAACCTTGCTTAGCTCAAAGAGCTTTATTAAAATCCCATCCCACCAAGCTAAGCAGCCAAAAAGCAACTATGTACAATTTCTCTCTTCTCTACTTCTTTCTTTCCTTTTCCGTGCTTTCTATTGCCCTTGATTACGTCGGAATTCTCAGATGTGCACTAGTATTTCTGCCTTCTTTGCCATCTATCTTGAATCTTTCCATAACAAACCCCCATATTCTCCAGCAAAGTTGCAAGCATCCTCAAAAACTTACTACAAGATTTGGAAACAAATCCATAAGTTGATAAGATGTTTGAAGTAATATACATGAACACAATTGTAGTGGAAATGAGTTATATCCTAGAAGGCAAGAAAATTTGCTTAACAAAAAATAAATTGAAATTGCAACCAAGCTCAAGCTCTTTTAAAGGAAACCACAAGTAAAGGGCCAAATTTTATCATTTCATTAACTATCATTACTTGGAAGTCCTTTCATTTTTTTTAGCTTAATTATTTCATGTTGTACCTGTTAGAGTAGCTAAGAAAAAATTTGGTCTCAAAAGATAAGATTAAAAATTACAGACAAGTAGGAATTAATACTTGCATGTTACGTAATACCATTTTTGAAAGCATTATCTGAGTTTTCTTTTGTAAATTCGAAACAAGATGAGATTTGGAAGCTGATATTCTACCCTACATTTTCAAGCCAAAACTGATCCCTTCATTGATGAATGACAAACTTATCCCTTCACTGATGAATAGCATTTAGGCAAATACAAACTATAAGCAATATCTTCCTAAAGTGGCACCAAGCTTGTACAAAGGTAATCGACTATTTTTAAATATCCTATGATCTAGTAGAATAAATATATCTAAAGCTAAGACTCTCATTCCAAACATTTTTTAATATTTCATGTTTTGGAGTTTGCCGGAAGATTTTTGGAGTGGCAAAGTAGCGAGGATTTCTCTCTAGTGTCTGCTAAGACACTTCAGCCTTTGGTCAACCCCATCCGGAAAAGAACTCGATTTTATCAAAGATTAGAGAACTATTTGTTATTATTAGATGAACTTCTCCTTATGTTTTCTTCTTATTGTTTTCCATATCGCCCACTTCATGACAAGTCTAAACAAATCAACATGTAAATTTAAACAAACAAACACAAAAACTCTATACGGTATACCAATTTCTAATAGTTTCCTATATTTTTTTTAAATATTTGCCTAGTATTTGAATTCTAAATAATACTCCAAGTAGGGTAGATGGCTTCTCAACTCCCATTTAATAAAGGAAGCCTAAATCCCTCCAACTACTAGAACAGATTGCCCACATGGATTTTGACAAGATTACATGTGGCTTTGTAACTGTTAAATGTAGTCCAGCATGCAAGTAGGATGGTTTAAAAATACAACTTGATATTAAAAAAAAATCCCTTCTTGCACGGCATGGAAGTCTTAATGATCAAAAGTCTTGCATGACAATGTGCAGTAGGGAGACGTTTACAATTGTAGTCTCAGGAAAGGACTTTATTCTCGATTTTCTTCATATGTCTCTTGCTCCTTTGTTACTTATGAGAGCTTTTGCCATGACTGGACAATAGTATATGAATATATTTTGAAAAGAAATTAAAAAAAAAAAAAAAACTCATGACAACTCAAACTCAAAAAATAGTGACCCATTGAATTCAAAATTGTAGCTCTCTCCAAAGCCAAGAAGCATTGAGTTAAATCAGAGCAGCCAAAGTCTTTACCAAGCATAATTCTGGCATACCTTGAAAAGAGGCACGAAATCTTGCAATGCAGCTTAGACATTAAGTATAAATACACCCTAAAGTTTGTTTCCACAACAACAAAGCCTTGGAGAACAAAAGGGTGATAACAACAATAGTTAGTGGGTTTCACCATTTAAACTGTCCACAAAGGCTGCGTTTGGTTTGGTTTTGACAGATAAGGTTGAAAAGAGTTTTTAAAATTTGAAAATTTATTTGGTTGTATATTTTGAAATTAGTTTTGTAGGTTTGTAGTTTGGAATGATTTGAAATTTTTTTGCAATTAAATAGATGGGTGTGAGAGAAAAAGTGATTAATTGATGTGTAGGATGTAAGAGAAGGAAAGATGAGATAGAAAAAGTGATTGAAAACAATTTTGGGAAAATTGTAAACCAAACAAATTTTGGGTTTTGAGCTCTCAAAATTTGTTTTCAAAACTAAACCAAACAAGGCATATTTTCTATATTTTTTCACATAAAACTGAGAAAATATAGAAAAATAAACTTTTGCAAGCTGAACAACAAAAAGAGCATAGTATTCAAAGTCACAACTACATGTATGTAGTAGAGTCAGGGTAAAAATAAAATAAAAATGAGAATGAAATTCATCCATTCAGTAGAGGTATATAGATTAAAAAAAAAAAAGGAAAAGGAAATATTTGAAAGGAAAAGGAAATATTTGAAAGGAAAAGAAAAAGGAATGACCGTAAAAACATTGTTGTGTGTTGATACAGGTGAAAAATAGAAGCTATAAATCAGAATTATTAGAGCTGATGTGGAGATGTAGTTGAAGACACAAAATGATCAATTTGAGTTGACCAAAAAATAGTAGCACAGACTATAGTAGCAAGAAACTCTTAATTTGGTGATGCTTCTTAAGAAACACGATCCCACGCTTTCAAATAAGAAACCAAAGAAGAAACTAGCTTATTTTTAGAAATAAACTTCCTTTCAAGCGATAGAATCTTTCAAGCATACAAATCTTAAAGAAATAAAAGAAAAACAATTCAAACTTATTATAATACTTTCTATTTACATAATATTTATTAATACTTAACAAAGACAATTTGTAGTTGATATCAATCTCCAACAAAAATTCATATTTTAACAAATATATTAAAACAAACTAAATAGAAAAAAAAAATTTTTAGAATATAATTATATATTTAATAATTTAATATATAAAATATCTACATGCTCCAATATAGGTATCACAGATTTTGTGTTTGCTTGTTTGTAAGTTGAAAAGTTGTTTGATAAAATTTAAATGTTAAACTAAAACAAATTATTTGATATGTATAAGATCAAATTTAAAATTTATTATTTTTAATTGTACTTTTTTAATTTTTATATTGTGATGGTAGAAGATGCAAATATAAATAAATCCTCATTTGTGATAAAAATCTGAAATTGGTATTGATAATATAAATAAATAAATAAAAATGGTTGGACAGATTTTGCGTTTGTTTGTTTGTACCTTGCGGTGGTCGCTTATACTCTGAAATCTCTCAAATCTACTTGAGGAATGTATTGGATGATGGGCCAATATTCTTTCCCCTTTTCACACTTGTTTCAAGATTGGATTACATCCCAGATATCCAATGACAAAAGCGAGGGAGGGAAGCCTTGTTCTGGAAAGGTGGCAAGCTCAGGGCAAATCCAGATCCGTAGGTGCAAAAGAGAGGGAGGCACCCCTTCCTCTGCAAAGGTAGCGGGCTTAGGTCAACACGGGATTCCAAGTGTTTGGACAGAGGTGAAGTTTTGAAACTCCTCATAAGAGAGTCTTTCCAGATTTGGGAAGTCGACGATGGTCAAATTGATGAGAGAGGTGGGCAGGAACATCCCTTCTTCTCGGAAAGGACACAGATCTCCCCACGGCCAAGCCGGGCCTTGAAGTTGGAGTGTTGTAAGAGAAGAGAGTTTGTGCAAACCCCACTCTAATGGAGATGGAGGCGAACTGGAAGTTGACCCACGTCGTCCACTATGAAACTCCCGATTCAAGTGAAGTGATGTTGGTGGGTAAACTCCTTCCTTGACAAGTAGGAGACTATTCTGCTCTGCAATCCATTAAATACTGACTTTTGAAGTGAAGTGATGTTGTTCTCATCACGACCACCAAGTGACAGGACTCCAGACTATAACAATAGTTTATCTGCAATTCACGAGATTCCCGAGATTATTGGCGTCGGGTAAAGATTTGAGACTCCCACATAATTCGATACAAATAGTTTCAAGAGATGGACAATCAATTTTGATCCCTTCCTCTCGCAAAAGTGACTCCAGATTTACGCAACCCTCAATCCCAAGTTGTTTTAGTGTGGATGGTAGCCCACCTCTTGACAATAAATATGTGAGTGATGCAAGAAGAAATCTTCAACTCTTGCAGATTATTGAGTGTCATCAACTCGTAGGGACTCCAAAGCATTACACCTGAAACCCCAAGTTCTCAAAGATAGATGGCAAACCTTTCATTGGAAAAGAGATCGACTTGCACAACCGTCAATTCTAAGCACCCCAAGAGATGTGTATGTGTGCAGATCTTGTGGCTTTCTTGAGATTCCACACTTTTCAATTGTTAAATACTTGAGTCTCGTCATGCAAGGCACCCCTCATGTTGCTGCTCTTTCAACCTTCTCCTCCTTTTCTTGCTCTTCTTCAAACAAGCAAACGAGTTTGGGACAATGAGAAATCTGCAAATGGCAGAGGAAGGAGACGATTTGTATTCTCACCTTATTCTCGCCACAATGTTATGAGTTTGGGACAATCGAAATCTGCAAATGGCAGAGGGAAGGGAGACATACTTGTATTCTCACCTTATTTTGCCACAATGTTATGAGTTTTTCAGCTACCAATGTCCAATTTCTCGAGTCCCATCAAATCTCGAGTAAACCATGTTGGTAGGAACTCCAATTTTTAACATGAAAAATGCTCAAAGCAGTTATTGAAATCAAATGCTTAGACATTTCAGAGCCAATAACTCTTCATCAATTGTGCTTGGATCGCAGAGGAGTCAGAACTAACATGGCTAATATCCAAGGTGAGGAACCAAGTTTAATCGTGTTCTTCGTCCCTAATAGTGCTGGAAGGCTTGGGAGCATAACATTATTCATTGACAAGGATGCAAGTGATGGTGAGCGAGGCTCAAAACATCAATCAACAATCGGACAACCATCAATTTTGAGAGAATTGAGACAAGGAAGATCATTTGGTAATCTTCCAACAAGTTTGGGACAATTTATGATGGAAAGCTCACTGAGATGACCGAAAGGCTGAACTCCCTCTGTTTCAAAAGCAGACCAATCCTCCCATCCTAGCATAAACTCAAAGCTCAGTCTCTCTAGAGAGGGGAAAGGTTTGGCACCACACTGCTGCCCATAGAACTCACAACCCAAGCGCTCTATTGCACTCATTCCTTCAATGTAAAGGTCTTTAAGCAAGGGTAGTTGTCCAAGTGGTGGCAAAGATTTGCAGTAGTTGCTACCTTTTAATCGCATGAACACCATTTTGGAGAACGAAACATCTCCAACCCAGTTTGGAAATTTTGTACCGCCATACCCACTGATGGTGAGTTGTTCCAACAATTTGAAAGGCCTCATCACGTCAAGCACATCCCTCTCAATTATGTCATTCTTTGAACGGTGAGATTCATTCCATTCTAGTGATAACTCTTTTAACTCCTCCTTAGACATTAAATTGGCATCCACTGCATCCTTAACACCACTGACATTCTCCATTCTTGATATGTGTATTGCCCCTCGAATGTGTGATAGGTTTTTCAACTCTCTTATTTTACGCCCACTATCTTTACCCACCATAAAATTTGACAATGTTTGGAGATTAATTAATTTACCTATATGTAGTGACATCTCTGGAATATGCACGCCGGTCATGTCAAAATGGCGCAAGTTCACTAGCCTCCCCATGTTTAGAGGCAATTTCTGAAGTTCATAACAAAATTTCAAAAACAAGACTTGTAAATTGTAGAGAGTTACCACCGAATCGGGTAACTTCCTAATTTGAGAATGGGATACATCAAGGTACCGTAGGTGCTTTAGATCTCCAATGGAATCTGGCAGTTCATCTATCTCAGAACAACACAAACGCAACTCACGTAAGCACTTTAACACTGGCAACAAATCATGAATCAAGTACCTTGTTGTGTAGTTGAATTCACTCGACGAAAACGTTAAGAAGGTTCGTAAGCATCTGGCATCATCGCAAGCTTTGAATTTTTTGATTCCTTCATATTCACTAACAACATAAGATGAATGTCGAGCTTTATCTGAAATCTTGTTCTGCTTGCCACCCTCTAAATTATTCTCCAACCTAAAACAGATGTCCCCTGCAACTGCTTGAGCCAAATCATTGATGAGGTCATGCATTATGAATAGCAATTTATTATGCCTTGACAATTGGAAAAATGACCTAGACACCAATTCGTGAAAATACCTGCGGCCTACATCTTCTGTTTGTTCTCCACCTTCTGGGTGTTCAATTAAACCTTCTGCCATCCATAACAAGACTAATTCATCCTTCCCAAATTCGTAATCCTTTGGGACAATTGCACAATAACCAAAGCACCTCTTCAAATGGGAAGGGAGATGATGATAGCTCAATTTTAGTGATGGGAGAATGTGGCTTTCCTCGTATGGTTTATCCCATATATTGCTAGTTAGTACCATTTTCCATTCATGCTCATTTTGGTTACATTGTAATAAGCCACCGAGGGCCCTTGCTGCCAGTGGCAAGCCTCCGCACTTAGCAACAATTTGCCTACCAATTGATTCCAATTCTGGATGTTCACTAATATTTATATTCTTGAATGCATGTTGGGCAAAGATTGACCAGCAATCATCAGGTGATAACTCTTTCAAATCGTGGTGTTCAATTGTACCCACCTGTCGTGCAACAGTCGTGATTCGCGTTGTCACAATGATTTTACTTCCATGTGCTGCAGCTTGAAACGAAGATTGTAGTGAACTCCACTCTTCATCTCTATAGTTCCACACATCATCTAGGACAAGCAAAAACTTTTTTCCTGCCAGTTTGTCCTCAAGTTTACGTTGAAGGGTATTTAACTCTGTCGAATTGCATGAATCAGGATTGAATTCATCCAAAATTGCCTTTGTTATTCTCTTAACGTCAAACTCGTCAGATACACAAACCCACGCTTTCAGATCGAAATGGCTTTTGACACCATTATCATCGCAAATGAGTTGAGCCAGAGTAGTCTTGCCAACCCCACCCATGCCCACGATGGGAATGACATCGACTTTGTTTTGAGTTGCTTCATCTCTGAGAAGCAATTCAATAATCTGTTTTTTCTTTTCTTCTCTGCCATAAACACAAGGCTCTTTCACCAAATATGTAGTTTCTGGTCTCTGCCACACATTTGTAGACTTCATCCCCCCAATAACCTTTTTGACCAAACCAAGTTCCTTAATTCTTGTAGTAACATCTTGTAACTGACCATTGATCTCTTTCAACTTGGACCCAATTGCGAAATTGAATGAGATCGCACTTGGAGTAAAACTATTGCAACAAGTAGGAAGGAGGAATCGTCGTGCCTTCCTACTTGTGCTGGCCTCACCAATATCAACATCAGCATTAGTCTCTACCCTGATCAGCTTCTTGCGTAGAGCTTCAGTGGCAAACTCGTCCAGCACATCGTCTGCATCGTAAGCCAAATGCTGGAGCTCTTTCAGCCACTTATTGACAGCCATGTCGGATAACTGCTTGTCCTCTGGATCAGCAAGAACATCGTTTATATCTTCAAATGACTTCTTCAGCTTCTTGATGGAAGTGTCGACACCCCCTAGACGTGGCAAGTTGATTAAATCAGAGGACAGCAACTTGTTAATCACAGCTTTTAGCAAGGGAGAGATGAAGATTCCCACCACTTCCATGTCTACTCGTCTTTGCTGCAAAAGATCCCAGTAAGGAATGTATGAAACAGAGCAATATTAGAGAGAGAGAGAGAGAGAGAGAGAGAGAGAGAGAGAGAGAGAATTAAGGAGCAGTTTGAAACTCTGCAAGTTTCTGTCTCAAACAAGTTTGGATGAAGAACATGATTTTGGATGGTTCTCTCTGTTCTCTAGCAAACAGGGTATGAAGCAGATAGGGCTCTCCATCTCTACTGTTGAAATCATAATCATACAGAAATCAATCTCATTCTCAATGCTGTTAAAAAAAAAAAAAAAATTCTCATTCTCAATGGCCCATTTTGCACTCAAGTTTGTTTGCTACTTTTTTTTACTCATTTCCTTGCTTGAGTGGCAGCTAGCTAGCACGACTTTAAAAGAAAAGTTCGATAAAAAATAAAAACACTTTTTTTCTAGAACTCCGTAATTGTTATTGCTAAATTATAATGAGAAAATTATAGATTATAGTTGAAAAAAATTATTATAAATTTATATTTTTAATTATTCATATTTATAAAATTTGTTCTGTATTTGTAATTATTTTTTAAAATTATTCCTGAATTAAAATTTCTCCAATTATAACTACTTTGTTAGAGCATTTTCAGCTCACCATCTACGTCTTCATATACGAAGGATTTTTACTTCCAACTCATCCTCTAAAATCATCTTCATTTGGGAGGAGAGCATGGATTGATCCTCCAAATATAGAGAGATGATATGAAATGGAGGAGTATCTCTATAGAGTGGTGCTATTAACATTTCATGAATTATTTTGGACCCCTATTTCTTTAGACCCTCACTTATAAATTTTGAAACTCTTAAAATTTCTTTCCCCCTCCAAATAATATCAAAATTATCTTTAAGTATTTCACCCATTGAATGTATATCCTCCACACTCCCCAAAAAATAAGTTCTTTTAAATTTGGATTTTGTGGGGGTTTTTTCCATCTGCTATTGTGTGGATTTTTTTTTTCTTTTCCAAAACTTGGTCTAGCATTTGACAATTTCTTTATGTTGTTTTTGTCATTCAAAATCAAAACTTATTTATTTATTTATTTAATCTTTTTTAAAAGAGAGTTTGTCGATCTTTTGTGAATTTTTAGTACATGCAATTTAGAAGAGAATTGAAATGTTGTTTTTTTAACAATTCCTTGCCTTGAAAAGAACCTAGAAAACTCATGGATCAGTGAATAATAAAATTAAATAAATAAATAAATGTGATGCATTGATAATATCGTTGTATGAACTAGGGTTTATTTCTGAGGCAACAAAATATGAGGTTTGCTTCTTTTATTACTCTTTATTTCATATTTAAATTGATAAAAATCATTTCAGCATTTCAATATGACTTTAATCTTAATATGCTGCCAAAATTATCCTTAAATTTTTATTTATTATCATTGTCGAAGAAGTGTAGATAATCAAATGGTTGCCATCATTATTGCCGGAATATTGTCGCCAAAGGATTTTCAAGATTTTGAGGGTAGGTAGGCTTTGAAGATGAGATTTGGAAAAGATGAATGGGTGGTAATGGAGGTGGGTGCTCTCATAAACTTTAATTTATGATATAGTGGAGATGTAGGTTTAATTGTGAGGTGGGATGACCCAAAATTAATGATGTCATTTGTAATAATTTTATTTGAGGTTATTATTGTAATAAAAAAAAGCTAAAAATTAGAGAGTCTAAAATAATTTATGGGGGTGCTAATAGCAGCACTCATCTCTATAAAACTATTCATATTTTTAAATACTAATTTTGTCCTCAAAACTTTTCCTTTCAACTTTATCTATAATCATATCTGTTTGTAATTTTTGTTATATGTTATAAATTTCAAATAACTTTTGGAATTAGCTCTTCTCCAGTTCAATATCGGATTGGAAGACATTGTTCAGTTGTTGTGGGTTTTGATCCGGATCCATCTTGATGATCCAAACTGTTCAATTTGTAGAGCTCGTTGAGTACATTATTTCTATAAAAAATCACATTGATCAGTCAATGGCATGCATAATTTTCAAAATAAATTATGATAGAAATGTGATATGATCAAGTGAGTATTAATATCTGATTACTATGATTTTTTGCATGGATGTGTACTCGATGGATTCTACACATTAAATGGTTTGTATTATCTAGATGAGCCTGAATTAAGGCCTCAAATGGCCCCACATTACCCTCCATTCTAATAACGGACTAGAGAGGAGCCAACTCCATAATTTTTAATATGTATATTTAATTTTTACAAATTTGATATCATTAAAAAGCGTGAAATCACAAATTTAAAACGAGTCAAATATTAAATATATTGAATAAAAAATTAAAAATTAAAATTTTATTAATAAATAAAAATTATTAAAATTGGAGAAAACATATGGTGTGCACCCTCTTACCATATGCACCCTATCACAAATTAAAATAATTTTATAATAAAATTTCGTAACATCAATCATAAAATGCATAACCTTGTCACAAATTAAGGGGCAAAATAGTCCAGGTAAATATATTAAATTAGAAAAATGGACCTTATGGAATAAAAAGAAAAGTTTATGGGACTAATCAGATTATAATATTCCTTTGTGGACTTAATGAGTCATAACAACTCTAGAATGGATTTATCAATAAAAAAAACCCTAATATTAACGAAATTTCACTAACTGTTACTACAAGCTAGTGTGTAAAATTTCAAAAGTAAGTGAAATTTTATTAATATCAGAGAAATTTCATTGTCTTTCTTTAAAATTAAGTGAAATATTAGTAGTAATTGACTTGTGAAATTTTTCTAAGAGACAGGGAGTCAGTGAAATTTTACTGGCTTTAAAATAAATAAATTTCAAATTCAAAGTTAAAAATTGCAAAATCTAGGTACCAAATGCAAAAATTAAAGAAAATTAATGAAAATACTTCCAAAAAAAAATATTTTGGTTCTAAAATGAATAAAATTTTATATTTTTCAAACTTAGAAATCCAAATAATAGTGTAAAAATCTCCTATTCCTTAATCCCATGACACAATGTCAAAATTTAAAATTATGCATATATATCATGTATACCAACTCATTTTTTTTTCATTCTTTTCCTTTTCGTTGATTCTATTATTCTCTGTTGTTTAATTAATGAGTTACAGATATACATTATTTTGCTCTATGTATGTATCAATTATATAAAAGAACAAACTTAACTATAAGTATAATTTTAAAAATAAATTGTTCACACAAATGTGATCAGATTAAATGATTATTGATATTCAATTAACATAATTTTTTTATAAGAATAAAATACTCGACGGATTCTATATATTAAATAATTTTTAATATCGAAATGAATTCAAAATGAGTTTTAAATGAGCCAAACTAAACCATCTAATTAAAATAACAAACGATAGAAAGTCCAGTCCCTTTAGTTTAAGGATAGATCCATTTGCTTCTGATTGTTAGTACTTCAAGATTAGATTTTGAGCTAGACTTCATTAGTGTTGAGACTAAGCGTAAAATTTTAAGAGTTCTTACGTGTAAGTCCTAATAAGTGAATTTATTGTCTAATAGGTTTTATGGAAAAAATTTATCATAAAAAAAGTCACTAATTGTAAGTTTTAGCGACAATTTATAAAAATCATGACAAATAAAAAGTCATTAATTGTTAATTTTTAGTGACGTATGTAAAAAATTGTCACAAAAAAAATTATTTTTAACAATAATTTTAACAAGATTTATTTTCAATAAGATTTGATGGGAATTAAGTCTAACTTGAGATGTTGAAAGAAAAAGAATATTAACAAAAGGAGTAGGAAATATTTTATTATAAACATAATTAATCTCACTAGTGTTTCAGTGGATTGGAAAAAAGGATTGTGACATTCACATAATAGGTAGAAGCAATTGCTTCTAATTATCTTTTTATTTTTATTTTTATTCGTCCATCAAAATAGATAGAGGCAATTAGATTCAAATAATTATTTTTACAAATTTATTTCAAAGTTATCAAATCAAAATTTTCAAATCCATTCTCCAAAAGTGTATCTAAACTATTGCATTGAATTGAAGGCTATACTTTTTAATTTATTTTTTTTGTCAAATAGTAGGAAAATATTTATAAATATCAACATAATTACATTAAATGGATAATCCATGGAAAGTCTTTTAAGACAAAATTAGTGCTCTAATAAAATTTAAGGTGTTAAAAATAAAAACTAAAAAATAAAAAATATTTTTTTTAATAATATTATGGGGAAATTACTTGTCACTAAGATAAGAAAAAAATTACTAAAATATGAAGGATGTAAGTTATTTTGTGATGAAATACAAGTGAAAATCTGAGAGTCCAAATCTCACTTACATTCTTATATATATATTTTCATAATTCTCCCTAATATTATGAAAAATGATTCAGACCTCTAAAAAAAGACACTAATGGAGCTCTAATTTGTTTTTTCTTCCCCTTCTTTTGTCTTTTACTTCACTATTTTTTTTATTTATTTTTTATTACTTGATAGCTCACTAGAGTTGTACGGCTGCACCTCTAATTAGAGGTCTGCAGCAGCGTTGTAATATTATTGATTACTTGATCAGTGCTGAAACATAATGGTAGACAACATAATTAACCCCAGCTAATAGGGTTAGAAAATGAAGGTAGCATTCCACTTCCACGAAGAAATGGACAAATGTGGAGAATTTGAAAACTGGTTTTAGGCAAACTTTAACAAAAGTGAAATACTTTTAAATTTTCTTTTCAAAAAGCAAGAGAGAGGAGGGGGTGCTTTTTATAATTCTCCCTAATATTATTGATTACTTTATTAGTGCTGAAACATAATAGTAGACAACATAATTAACCCCAGCTGAAGGGTCAGAAAATGATGGTAGCATTCAACTTCCACCAAGAAATGGACAAATGTGGAAAATTTGAAAAATGTTTTTAGGCAAACTTTAACAAAAGTGAAATACTTTTAAATTTTCTTTTCAAAAAGCAAGAGAGGGGAGGGGGGTGCTTTTTATAATTCTGAAACATAATAGTAGACAACATAATTAACCCCAGCTAAGAGGGTTAGAAAATGATGGTAGCATTCCACTTCCACCAAGAAACGGACAAAATTTGAAAACTGTTTTTAGGCAAACTTTAACAAAAGTGAAAATTTTAAATTTTATTTTCCAAAATCGTGTTTGAAAGAAAGAGTATAAGGGAGAGTCCCCGTCTTTACTTTGAAATCTTATAGAAAGAAGTCAATAGTGTAATTGTTATTGCTAAATTACTTGAGTGGCCGCTAGCTAGCACGACTTTAAAAGAAAAGTTTGATAGAAAATAAAAACACTCTTTTTCTACAACTCTATGACTGTAATTGTTATTGCTTATAATGAGAAAATTATAGATCAGTGATAGTTGAAAAAAATTATTATAAATTTATATTTTTAATTATTCATCTTTATAAAATTTGTTACTATTTATTTGTAATTATTTTTTAAAATTATTCCTAAATTAAAATTTCTCCAATTATAACAACTTTGTAGAGCTTCTCCAACTCACCATCTACATCTTCATATATGAAGGATTTTTACTTCCAACTCATCCTCTAAAATCGTCTCCATTTGGGAGGAGAGCATGGGTTGATCCTCCAAATAAGAGATGATAAGACATGGAGGAGTATCTCTATAATACTATTCATATTTTTAAATACCAATTTTGTCCTCAAAACTTTTCCCTTCAACTTTATCTATAATCATATCTTTTTGTAATTTTTGTTATATGTTATAAAATATAATTAACTTTTGGAATTAGCTCTTCTCCAGTTCGATATCGAACTGGAGGACACTGCTCGGATGTTATGGTCTTTGATCCGGACTTATCTTGATAATTCAAAACCGTTCAATGTAGAGCTCGTTAAGTACATAATCACTATAAAAAATCACGTTGATCGGATATCATAGACATTTCATTAGATCACTTTTCTATCAATGACATGTACAATTTTCAAAATAAATTGTGATAGAAATGTGATATTGCAGACACCCCATTTTTGACCGACCTTAAGACTCAGACGTCACCAACTGAGCGCTCGGTGATGTTGCATATTGTGCTCGTTCGAAGGTCGCAGAGTCTCAGCTGCAAGCTTTGCCTATGGACATCCGGACTCTTTTGTACTTTGTCTCGATTTGCGAACCAGACCCTGTTTTCTCCGTTTTCTCTTCCCAAAGGGAGGCAGAGGTCTCGTAGATCATCTCTCAGTGGCCGTTGGCTACGTTTCGTGGTCGTAGGCCATTTTTCTCGTTTCGGAGCCCGGTTCCCGGTTTTCGGAGCCGTCGGCCGTGTGCCTCGGTTCGGGACCGCTTAACCACCTCCATTTGCTCCGATTTTTGGTATACATCTTATTTACCCCCTTTTGAGGGACATTGAGGCTCGAGGGACCAACTTCGTGGTCGAACGCCACCTCCTGCTTAATGATCGATTTTGGGGCCCCGGGCCGCGTGTTTTGGCCCCCGAACCTTCGTTTTGCATCGGTTTGGGTCCATTTTTGGCAGGGACCTTATTTTCATTGTTATGAAGGTCGTAGAAGGGTGGGAGGCCAGCAATTGTTCTGAAAACCAGCTTTATTCCTTCATCGCTCTCCGTCGCCCGTTTTCCTCGCTAGAAAGCTGATGTTGACCATTCCCGGACCACTTTCTTTGGCCCACAACCACATATTTGTGTTGTACACACCTGGGAGGCCACCAATATGACATGGCCGGCTAGCAATTGTTCCTGACCCTTTTGAACCCCTCTAGAAAGTTGGTTTTTCTCTCTCCTGGTTCACATTTTCAGGGTTTCAACCACATATCTGTGTTGTGCACACATGGGAGGCCACCAATATGGGGTGGCCGGCCACTAATTCTCATTGACCCTTTTGACCCTGGCTGGCCAGCCAGGAGAGGTGGCCGGCCGGCCACCTGAACTCTCTGAACCTGGTCGGTCATGTTCCTCACACCTGGTTCCTTACAAATGCACCCTCTGTTTCCCCCAGATTCTGTATCCGAGGGAGGGTCTTTTGGGGGGGAATTTTGAATTTGATTTTCCCCCCCTTTCCTCGACTCCTCCCTCTATAAAACTAGACCCTCCAGCTCCATTTTAGAGGGTTACAAAATTGGTCTTAAGCCTTGCATACAACTCTCCCTCTCCCTCTCTTCCAAGCCCTTCAAACCCTAAGGATCTTGCCCCCTTTACACTACAACTCATAGCACCACACCTCCAACATTCATTCCAGAAACTTGAGGCTGTTTTCCAGAGGTTAAGAGCTCCCAAACCTGGTCCAAGAGCTGTTGAAGCTTGGTTCTACAAGGATGAGTCCCATTTTCCCTCTTTCTTGCCTTATTTTGCATGCTATTTTAGCCTTTGTTGCTGGAATTTTTGGGCTCCGACCCAAACTGTAAATAGTCATATTTTGTGCTCATGTACATGTTTGATTAAGGGTCTTTCTCTGTTTGAGGTCTCCTCCTCACCCTTTGTGTTTAAACTCTCTTTTAGGCCTATTTTTGCATGATATTTTAGGCTTATTTGTGAGCTGTTTTGGACTTGGTCATAAACTGTGAAATGTCTTTTTTTGAGCCCCTCTTCAATTTTGTTGAAGGGCTCTCCTATGTTTGAGGACATTTTCTACCACTTGTCTCTTTATCCCTCTTTTGGCCCTTTTTCTTGAATGTTGATTTAGCCTCACTTGTGTTCATTTTCGAGACTTGATGTAAACTGTAAAGTATCATTTTTTGAGCCCCTATTCAATGTTGTTGAAGGGCTCTTTGCCATTTGGGGCCAGCTTCTGTCCCTTGTCCCTATTCTCTCTTTTAGGGCCATTTTTGCATGATAGATTAGCCCTATTTATGTTCATTTTTGGGACTTGTTATAAACTGGAAAAAGGCTTGTTTTGACATTATCTTCATGTTTTATTAAGGGAATTTTCTTATTTGAGGTCACATGCTTCCTTGAATGCTTGATTATCCCTTGTTTTGGGCCTTACACCTAAGCTCCAATTGCATGCTTTGTTTGGTCTTCCAGCCACTGGAATCTAGTGGATTTCCAGTGGTTTTGATGCTGTTTTGAGCCTCCAAATTAGAGGGGGGTGACCCTCTCTCACCTTGACTTGTTTGATGGCCATTTTGGCCTTTCAAAGGGACCCCTCTTTACATGTTTTAAAGTCGCATTTTAGGGTCAATTTGATGAGTTTTGGGACTATCATATTTGATTTCCAGAGTTTTTTTGGTCATGCTTCATGTCTATCTTGTATGTGCCTAATAATCCCTTTGTATGCCCTCTAAAGGAGCCCCTCATTTATGCATGTGTTGGCTGCATTTCCATGGTTATTTGGGCATATTTTGGCATATTTTATTCACTGATTTTTTCTGGTTTGATGAGTTCTCACTTTCTCCATATACATGCCATGTAACCCTTGTTTACTAGTCAAAATTGCATGCTACTTTAGCCCATCTTGCTAGCACCTTTTGGCCTTGATTTGAACTAAGAAAGTTCATGTTTTGGGACTGCCTTGACTTTGTATTCATGCTTCATGATCAAATAATGCATGCTTTATATAGCTATAGGTCATTGCGTATGCCTAGTTTTGAGTTTCGGGGTCCATTCCATGCATCGGGTGCCATTTATCCATGTTTCGGGATCATTTTGCATCACATTTCAGTGCTGAAACTTGCATGTTTGTGTGCCATATTTCATGCCTTGCCATGCCTTGTTAGAGTGGCATTCGTGCCTTAGGGTCGGTCCACGGTTTGCGTGCATGCGGGCACGTATCTCGAGTGTCTCATTTTCATCTTATGGCCACTGATGTGAGTGTGGCTGAGGTCCACTTACGTTGGTGTAAGTCCATTATGGATTGCGTATGCCATTTCATTTCATAGCATTGCGTATGCTAGGTTGCATGTTAGAGCATCATGCATGTCGTGTTACATCGAGCATTGTGTAAGCCATTTCATAGCATTTTATATGTTAGGTTGTGTATTAGTTGCATTCATGCATGTCATGCATATTGCATTGTGCTTGGAGTAGGGTTTAGCCCGAGTACGGAAAACGAGGGACGTTTCGTACTTCGAGTGACGGAACGTGTCTCAATTCCCAGTCACTGACACTCCGGATTATCCATGATGGAGTCTTGGTCTTGCTGTGTTTTCATGTGCATTCATTCCATATTGAGTTGTGCAATTCGACTCCTCACCCATCATGCATCGAGATGCGTGATTGGTGGCATGAGGATCGAGGCATGCATACATATGTGAAAATACACTGCTATGCCTCTTTCTTGCTCTCTGTTCCAGCAAATCAGAAATCAGCAGCTTTCTAAAGCCTTGCACAGCATTCCGGCATTAATTGCAAACAGAGGCGAATTGGGACATCGCGATGGATTTCCGCGCCAAGCAACCCGAACATGCATCATCCATCATCCAGAGCAGAGTCGAGGCAGTCCCTAGCTTGCATGCTAATTTACTACTTTCTTAGATTAATTTGTTAATTAATTAGGTCTTTGTATTTATTCGGACTGTAATTATTCATTTGGGATTGTATATTATTTATTCAGACCCTCCGAGCGAGGGCAATGTTGTAATAAGTGTACGTGCGTATGATGTATGTCTTCCAACCTCACGTCTTTCTCCTTTTTATTTACCAGCTTATGATGGTTAGATTAGGGCATGTTTCAATTAGCATACAGTATGATAGCATGTTTGCATTCATTCATCTGTTTTGCATGCACCGGGCTCAGCGCATCATACCTCACTGCATTATATTTCAATTTCAAGTTGAATACTTGTTAGCTGTAGCATTCCATATGCCATGTTTAGAATAGCCGAGCCTATCTTAGTTGCATTATTGCATGTGTTGCATTAGGCATTTCTGTATAGTTAGGATCATGCATGATTTCTAATTAGCTTCTGTTTTGGCTTGGAGTACTCGGTAAGTTTTTATGCTTTAGCATCCTTACACGTGTGTAAGTGATTGCCATGATAGCATGCTTACCATGAGGCTATGTGCTTATGTGATATAACTGCTTGAATGCTTGGGGGTGAAGGTTGGGTTATTTGGATTGGAACAATTCATTTACTGTGAGTTTTAAGCCCACTAGATAGTGGCAAAATCATGTTTTCTAAGCCCACCCGAGGGTGGCAAATTCATGTCTTAGCCTACTTGCGAGTAGCACCATCAAACCATTTTTCAAAACAAACATGAAATGTTTCGTTCCAATTCAGGCGACCCAGTCTATACTTGTATGCTATGCGCATCACATAGTAAATCTAGGCTAATAACCGGAATAAGAATGCATAACGTTTTCAAAACTAGATATCACGGTTAGTAGAGGCCGATCTTTGATCGGGCGAGCGGGGGTGCTCACGAAGTGACCTTCCCTAATCATACCCAAGCTCCCGAGCCGAGGCAACTTTGGTGATGACGGACACGTGGCCTTAGGCACGAGTCAGGGTTTCCTAAATTTTCCAAAATAAAATATTTAGGTGGCGACTCTGTATCTGGCAAAACAGTCCATGTTTGGCACTTCTTTCAAAAAATCTGTTTTCTCAAAAACGATTTGCCAGGATTTGGACTCTTTGGTTTAGATTAAGAGCTGTGACAATTTGAGTCTGAATCGTAGTGAGCCCAAAAGCGAATGGAGCAGGACTCACCCTCCCGAGGCGTTCGGGGACGTCTACAGATATGTTCAAGTGGCTTGATATCCGATCACTATGATGTTTTGCAGGGATGATATAGTCGATGGACTCTACACATTGAATGGTTTATATTATCGAGATGAGCCCGAATTAAGGCCCCAAATGGCCCAACAGTACCTTCCAGTTCAATAACAGATTGAAGAGAACCAACTCCATAACTTTTAATATGTATATTTAATTTTTATAAATTTGATATCATTAAAAAGAGTGAAATCACACATTTAATATGAGTCAAATATTAAATATATTGAATAAAAATTTAAAATTTATTAATGAATAAAAATTATTAAAATGAGAGAAAGCCTATGGTGTGCACCCTCTTACCATATGCACCTTATCACAAATCAAAATAATTTTATTATAAAATTTCGTAATATCAATCACAAAATACATAACCTTACCAAAAATTAGGGTGACAAAAAATGTCCTAACCAAATCACAAACTTTTGTAACATGAACCACAAAATTTTAGACATTTTATTATTTTAATTTGTAACGAGATTATGTATTTTTTTGATTGATATTACAAATTTTGTGATTTGTGAGGTAATTTGGTGAGAAATCTTTTTGTTATTCTGGGAAGACATTTTGTTTTTAATTTTACCCCAAATTTACCTGTTGACTTTATTTTATCTGTTGGCTGTTTTTGCTATTTGTTGAAATTTATATCTATTTGTTCAATTTTTTTTTTCTATCTGTTCAAATTGAAGGTCCATTTTCCTATCTATTTAAAATTTCACAAACTTGTTTTCTATCTGTTGGAATTATCCACTGCAACAATAACAACACACCAACAGATTAAAAAACAACAAAAAACAGATTTTAAAAAAAAAACAATTTTATAGATATGAACAACTAAATCCAAAATATATCTATTCAACAAAGAAAAAAAAATTATCATTAGGGAGGGATGATTAACAACAACAACGACAACAACAAAGAAAAAAAAATTATATGTTTGTTTTATCTTAAGAAACACAGATACTTCTAAGAATGTGACGTATCCGTGTTGGACACCGACACTCTTTGGACACTCTTAGGATAGATGTTCGACATTCTTCAAAACGTGTCCTATTTTTTAAATTTTTTTAAAGACCCGGACACTCTTTAGACACTTGGAGGACACACGTGTCAATCATATAAACACACGTGTCTATCGATTGGACACATGTGAAATTAATTATAAGTTTAAACAAAACAACTTAAGATACAATAATAAAACAAAAACCATATAAATTTATAAGAATTAGTGTCATATTGCATTTTTTATTTTCTATGAATGATATATTCATATATATAACATATAATAAATATATAAAATTACATATTTCATGTGTGTTCCTCACATGTCGTGTCCTTTATTTTTTAAAAATTAACATGTCAACGTGTCTGTGTCGTGTCACATGTTCGTATCCATGTCCATGCTTCTTAGGTTTTATTTGTTCAACAACAACAAAGAAAAAAAAATTATCTGTAACAATAGATCTGTATTCTAGGGTTTTTGTCCAACATATTTGTATTCTAGGTTATTTTGCAATTAAAATGTATTTGGCTTCACAATCATCTTGAATGCTAAACTCTAAGTGAGCAAAGACCTCGCTGAAACAGATCTAGCGATACCTGGTTACACAGATCACATGAATACGACAAGCTGAACTGTAAATCTAAAATTATGGGATTACTCGAATCTTTATACACATGTTGATACACACCCTACGAAATGCTCATCTGATGCATTTATACTACATCTAGGCAGCCATCTAAAGACCCTGTAAGGAAGGATTTGTTGAGGTTTGAGAATGGATAAGTTGAGATATTGGCGTTGATGGACACCGGATAAAGTGTTACTCGTTGGAGTTGACTTCTATCACCGAGTTCGCCATAAACCATGAAAGGAGGGAGTCGGTGCGGCAGATGATCATCTTAGATCGGGATTTCTCTACAGGTGAAGACTGAGAGTAGATAAGAACCCTGAAATGCTATGTACCAATGCCAGAGCAAGCTAGTGTGACGCCATTTTCGTCTAGCTTTGAAAGATCCAGATCTGCTACCATCGCTTCCTCATTTATCGTTGTATGAGAGTATAGCACCGACTCCACTAGACAGATCAGACGTTAGTGGCAAAGAGTCACTTTGCATCTTCTTCTCTAGGCCTTTGGCGGCAGAGGACGACAGAGGATAAAGAGGATGAGGATGAGGTGTTACGGTAGTTCGCTGGTGGTGCAATGTGATCGAGAGATCGAGTAGCGACTCTGGCGACTCAAGTGACTCCAGCGACTACAATACAGAGAGAGAGGGTTAGGATTTGAAGAGGGGGAGAGAGGGGTTAGGGGCATGTTGGTTATTTTGTTTAAGCTTGTCCTTTTGTACAAAGTACTCTAGCGCTTGGACTTTTGACCAAACAAAAATAAAAATTGGACTTTTCGCCTTAGCACCCTATAAAATATTGTATATAAATATAGAAGATTATTATTCTTAGTGTTTTGTTTGCCTCAATGTAAAGGATTCGCTTTTATCAAAGATCTTCCTTCCCATTATTTTATAATAAGCTTCTGTCATGGAAGAATATTTATAAGAGAAGGTTAATTGTACATATAGACTAATGATAGAGATGTGGTGGACTCGCAACAGAGATGATTGTAAACCAACGATGAACAATCATTTTTTGCCATGGTTATACATAAACCCTAGTCTTCCCATCGGTTTGTGTAGTCATCAATATTGTGTAGTTTATGTACCAATATTATGCCGTAGTTTATTATATCTGATTTTTAAAAACGTGCGTCAATATATATATATGAATTATTTGATGATTTTTATAAATATTGTTTGGTGATTTGTTATATATTATTTGTTACTATATTTGTTGGTTGAGCAATCATTTTTATTGCCATTGAACAATTGAAATAATTGATTTTTTTTTTACTTTTTTTCAATTTTATTTCGTGTTTTAATATTGCAGTGTGAATGTTTACATTGGTATAAAGTTTACCTTTTTTAAGGCTAATTATATATTAATTGTAAACGGTGAACATTCACATTATATTTTGGTATAAATTTTATTTTTTTCGAAGGTTAGTTGTATGTTTGTAGTTTTTGTCACTATATTTGTTGGTTGAACAATAATTTTTTGGTAACATTGAACAATCAAAATAATCAATTTTACTTTTAAAAAAAATTTTTGTTTCATGTTTTCACGTTGTAGTTTAAATGTTTACATTGCTATCAGTTAGTTTTGTTAACGGCAATTGTATGTTACTTGTAAATTGTGAACATTCACATTATATTTTGATATGAGTATTATTTTTTGAAAGTTAGTTGTATGTTTGTTGTTTATTGTTGAACATTCACATTGTTCTTTGGTATATATTTTGTTTTTTTGAATGTTAATTATATATTTGTTATTTGCAGTGAACATTTACATTGTAATTTAATTTTCGTTTACATTTTTTGTTGCGTTATATTTAAATTTTCATATTATAAAAAAGTGTGAAAATAAACTATTTATTCATTTTCATAATTTTAAATACAATATTTATTAGCTTCCATGATTTCAAATTTACAATTTATCTTTTGAATTAACATTGCCTAACTTAAATGTGAATGTTCACACTTTTGATGTTGAATGTGTTTCTAAAAGCAATGTCATCGTTTGTCAATTGGTTTTTTAATTGGCTTTTTAGTTTTTTAGTTATTTTAATTTGGAATTGAAAAATTCATTTGGATTGCCTTCTTTGACTTTTTTTAGAGAAAAAGTAAAAAATAATTATGATTTGAATGTGACATCTTATATTATTGACTTTTTAGCTAATTTTTATCATTTAGTGACTATTTTAGTTCGAACCAAACTTGCCAAAGCGAAGCCCTTTGAAGTAAGATAGCTCGACTAGGATGATAACGGATGCCTGTCAAAATCACTGTGAAATTTGCAGTAATAGGATTCCACAATGAGATTGAAATATTGATTTAAGATATTCGTAGCAATGAATTCATGTTCGGAGATTTTAGAAAGTTACCTTTTCCAGTATAGCGTTACTTAGGAGTTTACAATTCAAACTCCAAAACATGTGATTGAAATATTTGAGTGTTTATGTAGTTTTGCATGCCACAGGATTACATGAGTTATAAGAAAATCAAAAAGTAAGAGTTTTTAGATAGATAAGTCCTATACATGGGATTTATGAAAAAAAATTCCCTGCAATTTTCATATACTTGTCATATTTCAATGGGTTTTTTTACACAGTGGTTATCATTTTCCTGTTTGAAATTGTTCAAACGTATTATAAATTGATAAAGGGGTATAATTATGATTTAAATTCTGTCTTCATTTAGAATTTAGGATTTTAGGTTTGTGTATGTGTTTATTTATTTATGGATAGAGAGATTTTTAGTTATTATTTAGTTTTTAATATTTGCCTTAATTTATAAAGTGCTGGTTGAAAGAGATTTTCAAGAAAATGTAGTGCCCGAAGGTGTTTATCGCCAGTAAGAGATGGTTGGTGGCGATAGCAGATGATTAGCGATTGAGGGAGATGGTGGTTGAATGTGGTTGGCAAAGGAGGTTATCGGCGATGACAGCTGATAGCAATGAGTAGGGATGGCAAAATAATAGGTTTGGAGCGGGTTTGTCATCCTCCGTTCCCACCCCCGCCCATATCATAGCGGGGAGGGCGGGAAGCAAGCTAATTTTGTAACTTTACAAATAAATTTTTTTAGTAAAATTATAAATAATAATTTATAATTAATGAGAGTTAAAAGATGTATTATAATAAATAAATGAGTGAAAATAAATATTGGCTATAATATTTTAATATTCTACTTTTATTATATTAAAAAAAATTAAATTATATATATAAATATATTTAATAAATAAAAGGGCAAACTTCACTTTACTCTCTGTGGTTTGGCTCATTTGCGATTTACCTCCTTAACATTTGGAAATAATCATATAACATCTACATGATTGTGGACTGAAATACATTGTTTGGCCCATTAACGATTTAATAAAAAGACTAAAATACCCCTGTATATAAGTAATTTAGATGTGTGAACTACGAATATTTGTCATTTATTTGGAAGGTAAAGTGCACTTTAACCTCTTGTATTTTATTCCATGTGTGAGTTATCTCATTGAAATTTGAAAATGAGTACATAACCCCCTTATGTCTGCCACGTGTTTCACACTTGCTGTTAAGTTAGACGGAATGTTTAACTGTGCATTTTAGTTCACAAACCACGTTGAGATTATGTGATCATTTCCAAACGTTAGGGGATAAACTACACTTGATTCAAACGACGAGTAAAGTGAAATTTACCCTAAATAAAATCGAGGGAGGAGCGAAGTACATCATGGTGGTGGAGCAATGGGCGGTAGAAAATAGAATCAATTTAATAAGTTTTGTAAATTGTTTACAATGCCTCTTTTGAGAAGTGATTTATAAACTAATTTATTAATTTTTTAACTTATTTAAGTCATATTACATCTTTACTGTTTACATATTTTTTTCCACAATAAGTAAAAAAATCAATTTATTTATCATTTCTTAAAACAACCTCAAAATGCTTCTATCATGCATAGGGTTCGTTTGAAATGTGGGTTGGCTTTTTGACTTTTTGATTTTTTGACTATTTTAGCCTGGGATTAAAATGTTTCGTTTGGGATAAGTTTTTTGATTTTTTTAACTTTTGTGAGAGAAAAAATAAAATGTTTATAGTTTGGATGCGACATTTTGTTTTATTAATTTTTTAATCTATTTTGTCTTTTTATGACTAAAAGAACTAAAAAATCAAGCTTTTGACATGCCAAACGAAGACATTATAATGTTGATGTAACTACAAAATAAAAAATTAGATAAAAAATAAAACAAAAAATATTATATTCATCAAATTTGATATAATTCAAATTGTCCAAATTTACTCATGTTGATAGTTTCGATCAGTCAATCAGCAAAAATATTTAAGAGTACTAAAAGTGAAGCTCTAATAAGAGCTTTACTTATGTGATAATAGACCTTACTCATAAATAATTTGATGTATATATCTTTTTTTTTTTTTATTTCATATCACATTATTACAATTATTGTTAGAATTCTAAATTTAAGGGTAGTTTAGGATGATCTAAATAAGTGTATTTTTGACTTTTTATGAAATATAGGTTGGGTATGGATTGAGTTTGAAGTGATGTGTTAGAGAGATAATATGATTTAAATAAGATGATGTGACTTAATAAAATAATGACTTTTTAATTTTTTAACTTTTTTAGATCATACCAAACAAGACCTTAAACTTACGAACCACTCGTGGATTAGCCAATCATCCGAATGATAAAGTGAGGACCGCAACAAATGAAAATAAAACGATTACGGTAAATAAGATTTCGATTAATAAATCATTTCACAAAAAAACAAAAATTTATTCAACTGGGACCCGTTTACAAGCCTTGGACAGTGATGAAAATTAAGTTTATCATTGATGACAAAAAAATTAGGGTATGTTTGGTTTGTATTTGGGAGATGAGTTTTAGAAAAAAAATTTTAAAAAATTATTTGGTTTGAGTTTTTCTCAAAAAATTTCCAAAATCACTTTCTCTCTCTTACATATCAATCAATCACTTTTTCTCTCTCCTCTCTCATTCTCAATCACTTTTTCTCTCACACACATCTACTCAAATTCTCCCAAAATATCAAATCATTCCAAACTTCCAAAAAAACAACTCTCTCAAAATATACGACCAAACAAACTAAAAAAATTTCTAAACTCTCTCCTCAAAAATTTTTTCAAAAACAGTTCTCCCAAAAACAAACCAAACAAGCCCTTAGAGATCCCTGACATGTGCATGCCCCACAAGACGACAAAAAAATAAAGTAAAAAGAGAATCCTGTCATGTGCCAGCTGCAAAAGAGGAGAAAAAATAAAAAAAATAAAAAAAAAAATCAACAAGCATGTGATATGCTCTGGCGCATCAGGTGACCTCACATAAGGGGCAAAAAGGCAATTCACACCACTACATTATTTTATATTACATATTTTTAGGGAGCTTCTATATACACACACCCTTTCCTCTCTATACAAATTCTTCTTAATACACACACTAAAAAAATAAATCCTAATATTTTTGACTCACTACACACACCTATCATTCCACATATACCCCTAATGTAAATCATACACACACACCCCCCCTCTCACACACACACCCAGCTGAGAACCCCTCTCACACACACACCCATCTCTCACACAAATCCACCGTTCCTCCCGAAAAGCTTCATCCATCCATCTGTGCCATTGAAGTATTGGTATTGAAGGGCATTGAAATCTTCACATTTTAGGTTAGTTTACATAGATTAGAATCTACTCATTCCTATTTTATTTGTAATGTGGGTTACTTTTTACCATTTTCAAAATTTTCCGTCGTGGTTGCTGTGTTTCCTCATTCGGAACTGGTTATCCGAAATTTTTGTTCTTATTCGGCAATCTACTTCTGAATTTTATGCTTCTATTCGGCACTATAGTTCCGAAAATATGTATTTGGTTCGGATTGCAACTTCCGAAAATAATGGTTTTGTTCGGTTTTCAACTTCCGAATGGTAGCTTTAATTTCGGACAACAACTTCCGAACAGAATAGGTATTTTCGGTTCTCAACTTCCGAACAGGTTTTTTTTTTTCCTTCTTAATTAAAACACTTAATTATAACACTCATTATAATTTAAAACACTTATTCTTTACACACACACTCTGATTATAATTTAAAACACTTATTATTTACACACACACACTCATTACATACACTCTCATTAATTTTACACACACACTCATTACACACACTTATAATTTAAAACACTCTCATTAATTTTACACACACTCTCTTTATTTACACATACTCTGTTTATTTAGACACACACTTAGTATTTTTTGCAGATAATATGGATTCTGAATATCAACAACGTGTCCCACCTACAGCTTCAAATAGACGACGTTGTCAATTGGATGTAGACCATGAGCAGGGGCGAGGCGTGGGCGAGGACGAGGTCAAGGTCGTGGTCGAGGTCGTGATCCAGTTGAGGTTGAATATGATATTCCAAGTGCCAGTCAAAGTGAGGGCCGAAGCCAAAGACGAGTTGAAGGTTATGATATGCCTGACATTGCTATGAAGGATACCTCTTTACCTGATTCTCCTCCTGTCCAGGAAGAGTACCTTACTCATGCTTTTCCAGGTGGACCGACTGATCCGTCAATACTGCGGAGTTTCAATAGTCATGTGACTGCAGCTATTTGGCACGGGGAGGTAAACATTCCTCAGTAAAACTGAAATTCATTTGTATATGAGTTTTTTTTTTTTTTTTTTGTGTGTGTGTTGTATGGTAGTTTGTAATGAGATATCATTTGTGTTGTAGGAACGAGGGCCCCTAAAGTGTCATAATCACTCTTCCAAGATCCTTGCATGGCCATGGTGGTTAGTAGAGAACAACACCAGATTCAAAGCCATCATTGAGCAGTCTGGACTGTCATAGTTAGCTCGTTGCACTTATCGGTTCGTCAACAAGCTTCTAATCTCCAGTTTTGTTGAGATATGGTAACCTGAGACAAACACATTTCACATGACAGTTGGTGAAATGACCTTGACCCTGGATAATGTTGGCACTATTCTTGGCCTTCCCATTGTAGGCAAATCAGTCAGCATACCAGATGTGACAGATCATCATGGAGTTACATTACTCGTTTATGGCTTGGGGATTAGTGAACGTGCAGCACATGAAGAGGTTTCTTCTGCTGGTGACAATTCAGTCAGGCTTGAATGGTTGCGAAGTCGGTTCTTTGGTGTCCTGATTGAACCCCAAGGAGGCTATCTGATCTTGTTGCAAGAGCTTATTTGTTGTTCCTGTTGGAATGTACACTCTTCAGTGACAAGAGTGGCGGCAGGGTTCCCGTTGTTTACCTTGGCTTGTTGATGGATTTGGGATCCATACATACTTATGCCTGGGGTGCTGCTGCATTAGCATTTTTATATAGACAGATTGGGTTTGCTAGCGATGCAGGGTTAGGCAGATGGGTGGTTATATGACTCTTTTGGAGGCGTGGATTTATGAGCACTTCCGAGCATTCCGACCTCATCAGAACATGGGCTACAATGAAGACATGCCACACGTGTACCATTGGGCATCTAGGAGAGAGGCGGGTTCCTCCATTGACCATTTGAAATCTTTTCGAGCCAACCTTGACAGTTTAGCAGCTACTGATGTAAGTTTACTCATCCTGCGATAATTTTAACATTTCCATTTATCTTACCCTTTATGTACTTTAATGCAAAAACACTTTACGTTTACAGGTTATTTGGGATCCATACCACAGCTGCAGAGATCGGCATCCATGTAACCTGGTTACGTTCTACCATGGATGCTTAAAGTGCTTAGACGTTGTCGAACCCTATCATCCAGATAGAGTTTTGAGGCAGTTTGGCAGGGTTCAAACCATCCCAGATGCACCGCTAGCTCCCATTCGTGGTGCGCGAGGCAACATATCTGCGCGATATACAGTCATGTACAGATACTTGGATAGGATCTGGGAGGCTTGGGATAACCACATGTTATCTGAGCAACGGAGGAGCACACACCGGTTAAATCGGCCTTGGCAGTGTGTACCGGGTTACATGGATTGGTATAAGAATATCACGCACCTATATGTCAAGCACACTGATGAACCGCGTGTCCATGACCATCAGGATTTCAGCGAACATGCGGATGTAATCTATTATCCTCTCTTATGCATATGTAACTTACTTTTTTTTTTCTTCTTATATGTTCCCTAAAATGTGATATTCTTTTCAAATGCAGCGTATTGCACATGCACTGCAGATTTCACATCCTATTATTGACGTTGTTTATCAGGAGGGGATTCGCCATCCTTATCGACTTTACCAGGCTATCGAGAGTATCACACATGTTCTTGAAGGTCAGCACGTTGAAATTTGGACCTAGTTCTCTTGGAGGTCGCTTTCCATCTTCGACATTGACATATAGTCGTAGGCCTAGGTGTAGGCATACGGTGATTAAGTGACATGTTATCTTGTTACATGTTATTTTGTTTGTTGATGAATATTTTTTGGTGTTTTTTGTAAGATGACATTGTTGTAATGGCAGTGTTTTTTGGTGTTTTTTGTAAGATGACATTATTTTTTGGTGTTTTTCTTATTTGAATGGAATGGCAACAATGGTATTGTAATGACATTGTAATGACATTTTATTATTAGAATGGAATGGTAACAATGGTCGTTGATTTTGTAAATGATACTTTCTTATTACAATGGAATGGTAACAATGGTCGATAACATTCAATCCACATTGCAAAACATAACACATCAACATCAAAAACACATCCATTAATTTCTTCCATAATTCTAACACTGTCAAATGCATACATGTGTCATGCGACATCAACAACATCAAAAGTCTCTCGAGTAGCTACATTATCATGAAAAATGTCCTTGAAATGTTGAATCACGGCACATATGCATCATCGATCCACAATTGCAAGGGTGACGGTATTTTCTCCAATTAGTGGCAATAGGAGGAACTGGATGGCCTGGCTGCAACAAAACCTGCACCAAATATCAATTGACTTAGTGGTCATACCTCATAACTTCTTGTACATGCACAAACCCAATTGATAAGTTTCTGTTATACCTAGACGAAATGATTTCCGTTGACAAACCCAATGGCAATCTCACGTCTATTAAGTTGAGGTACTGGCACTGTTCTAAGAGGTAAAAAGGTGAGACATTGCTGTAAAGACAAGTGGTATAACACAAGATTGTAGCACGATGCAACAAGATGCCCCATGTCTGGCATAGTCATCCAATGTGAGTATCCAGGACTGTCTTCAAAGTATGACAATATGCTTGTCAATTCTTCAAACCTTTCATAGGACCCATAAAGTGTAATGTATTCTTCTTTGTGTGTGTGCAGCTCACCCAATAGGTCACGCCTAACCTAAGCCCAATCATCTTCTGTATGACCAATTGAAGCAGCTATAGCCCGGAAACCACAATTCCCATCTGCAGCCACATCCTTGACAAACTTAATGTATGGTTTTAACCCAGCAGGGAAAGCATCAACATATGCACCAGGTTTCACTGTTCTAGTAATGTCTGCCTTCCTTTTCGGGTTCACCTTCTCCTTTCCCTTAACAGGTCGCTTCTTCTTGGTTTGCAGAGTAGAAGCTAATGTAGCGATTTGAGTGTCCCTAGGTGAGAAGGAATCATGTCCAGATTGCACTAACTCAAATGCACACGGGTGACGACGGGTAGAAACATTGATCTTCTTATGATCCCGAGGACGTGTTTTGGGCTTCACCTCCGGCTCAACAAGAAAAGTGCTTCTCGGATATACAATCTCTTTCAACTTCTTCAAAAGCTCCAATCGCATAGTTCTATCACTTTCATTAAACTTATTCACAAACAACTCTACTTCTGCATGACAAGTCACCTCGGTTTCCTCTTCTTTCTTGTATATGGAGATATGAAGTTGCCTCCACTGTGAGTGTATGGTAGCAAGTGGTATAGGACGATCTTATGCGATGTAGTCGACAATCTCATGAGCGCAAGGTAAACCATGAGTGTGGCGAAGGATGCATCCACAAGCTTCAACATCAATACCAATGGAATTGGCTCTCTTACTCTCAACAAGCAAATACTCCAATGCAGAGATAGACACATTACCCCGTAGCTCCATGAATTGAGAAGGTTTAAATTGATGTTGCACAACAGTTAGACTTTTCTCAAATGAAGCCTTGATATCAGTGTGTTGCAACTCAAGCAGACTGTGTATTTTCTCAAATGATGCCTGAAATGAGACTTGACATGAACCCAATTGTCTTTTAAGTTTTGCATGTGCACTCTCAGCCCTGTTCAATTCAATGAAAGTCAAGTTAACATCAAGTACATGGCACTTATTAATAACATATTGAAGAAAAGTAATCTTACCGGTTCGTTGTAACATTGCGACAATGCATACACATACATCCATGCCGCCACAAATTTGTCCTTGTAAGGAACCAACCAAGTATCCATGATGTATTTGGTGCATCGGGATAACTCTTGAATTCTTACGTAATGATTTAAGGCGCTCCTCGTATTGAATTTGAAGATGAATACACTCTGAGTTCCACTCATGGTTGAACTTCTCCCATTTTCTTTGTGTCTCAAACATTTTCTTGCATTTGGTCAACACATTCTTACTGATATGCCAACGACATAATAAATGTCTGGCACTCGGGAATATCTTCTGTATGGCATTCATCAAGGCTAGGTCTCTATCAGTAACAATAACTGTTGGCACAACAAACCCATCCATGACATCACGCAATGTAGCTAACACCCACGAATAGTTATCGACCCTCTCATACTGTAAGTATGCAAACGCTACAAAGAATGTCATTTCAGTTGATGTCACTCCCACAATTTCAAGAAGAGGAAGCCAATATCTGTTGGTTTTATATGTGCAATCCATAATTAATATACGTGGGAAAGACCGAAATAAGTCCAAACTGGTAGGATGTGCCCAAAACAAGTCTGTCACAGTCATCGTGGACTCTTCAGACCGATGGCGCTCAATGTAATTATACTTGGCCAATTCACCCAATAAGTATTGCATCTGTGATCTTCCAGCTCTCTATACCACCCTGTTTCGATGGTGTACATTGTAAATGGTTTTAAGTGTGCTTACATTGAGGGCATCTCGCTGTTTCAAGGTTACTAGGATTTCTTTTGGCCGAACCATGCTCTTTGACATATCCATTAACAATGCTTTCTCATCCTTTGATAGCCTCCCCATATATGAATGTCCCTCGAGGTGCTCATGATGGATGATTATGCAATCCGCATACTACGGTCAATGTCCATTCATCATGTGTGGTAAACAGTGAGCCCTCATATCAAAAGGACAACCACACTTCTTCGTACCAGTTATTCTTGATGTATTTTTGCCATCATGTTTTAACTTCTTTGTTGCTCTATATTGGCCATTCCTCTCACAAGCAAGATACATCACAGGTCTTTTTTCCCTCGACCATAGTCGATGTTTTGATTACAATAACCAAACCATTTCTCTTTCCAACTTCACGTGCCAGTTGAGCAATTCATCCTTACTTTTGAATACCTACAAAGTTAAATAAATATTATCAAACATTTACATTTGGTGAGCAATTCGAAACATAATCGTTATAATTTAAATGGGCGAACACATTAGGTTGTGAATTGAGTGGTGTAATCTAAAACCAAATCCGTGCAAACCTAACTTCCTTGAGTTGACACATATTCCTGCATGTTTTGTATAACATACCAAATTTTTAATGGCATTATAATGATTAATTTGCAATTTGAAACTATAAATTTGGTATGCAGTTTGCAAATTTGGAATATAAAATAGAAAAAAAAAAATTTACTTCATTCGGAAGTAGTTGTCCAAATTTTTTTAAAAATTTCGGAAGGCAAATCCTCCATCACAGTGATGTTTTCCCTACGAATGACGAAGGTTGATGAACTTGGAAATGCCAAAGCCCTTTGGTTTCACTTCTACCTCAATGAACATCATATACAGAAACCAATGGTGTCACTAGCTACACAACAGATAGAAGCTATGAATGATTACATACACTCCCTGGAAGAAGCTATGAATGAGCATCCACAAGCTTCACACACGATGTAACAGATGTGAGGTGTGCATTGAGATGTTTTCAATTAACAATGGTGTCTAAAATAGTAATTTCACTTAGGGATAAAATTGTAATAATATTAAATATCATTAAGTGTGTGTATTGAGAGGAAAGGGTGTGTGTATATAGAAGCTCCCATATTTTTAATACACACACACACACACACACACACATATATATATATATTAAATTTTAGATCTCATTTAGCATGTAATACAATTAGTCTAAAAGTAAAAATATTATTAAAAAAATCAAAAGATCTATAATTTATATTAAAAAATTTAAAAAAAATTTCTCTTTATTTTTATATATCTTTTCTTAAAAATTAAAAAATCATTTTAAATATATTAATTTTTAATTTTATATTATAGTTGAAAAATTAAAAATAATTAAGATAATATATTCTCAAAGCGAATCTTTAAAAAAATTAAAAATTTATTAAAATAGTATATTTGTAAACCACCCTAAAAAATTTTAATTAAGAAATGGAACAATTGTGGAGTGGTTGAATTCGTGTTTTTAGGCAGCCTTTAACTAAAGTGAAAGAGCAGCAAGCAAAAGAGAAAATGTCGTTTAGAGGTACCCCATGACTCGATCAAAAAAGAGGTATCACGTGACCAATTAATCCCAAATTTTTATGTTGTTTTATGTTTTTGAATCAATTAATATAAAATTATGAATTTCGTTCTTTTTTTTTTTTTATGGGTAAATTACTGTGGAGACATAATTTTTGAATGACAACACGTGACCGAGGTGACATCGAAGTGTCAGTCGAGGTGTCACATGTCCTGGTCATGATGCCGAGATGATCTCAGCTAGGCCAAGGTTATCTGCGAGAATACCAGAATCCGAGATAAGCGGATAAGGGATAAGAGTCCTAAAATGGGAGAAGACTTCAATTTGGGTAAAGATAAGACTCTTAGAGAGTTTATCCTAATCCTACTGGGAGTCCAAGTTAGCAGTAATCCTAAGTCCATTAGAGCTAAGCTTCTATTTGAGACTAGGATTATGTTGGCTATAAAAGGGAGGCACCCACATGGGTCTAAGGTATGGCTTTTGATATTCTGTCTAGTGAGTTAAGCACTATTGGTTATCTTTGAGAGATATGGAGTATTGACTTGATTGTCGGAGTACCCCGGGTGGGCGAGCCCTTCTTAGGAGACTCTTCTTTACATTGTAGGTTAGACAGTGCCATCTATTACGCGGTGTTCTCCGGTTGAGTACTAAGTTGGCGGTGTGGTGAAATTGACACACACAATTTGGCGTGTAGACACCCCATTTTTGACCGACCTTAAGACTCGAGCGTCACCGATTGAGCACTTGGTGATGTTGCATATCGTGCTTTCGTTCGGAGGTTTGAGTCTCATTGCGAGCCTTGCCTCCGGACTTAGGACTCTTTCATGCTTTGCCTCGGTTTGCGAACCAGCTCTGTTTCTCTGTTTTCTCTTCACGAAGGAGGAGAGGTCTCGTAGATCATCTCTCGTGGCGTAGGCTACGTTTCATAGTCGTAAGCCATTTTGCCCGTTGGAGCCGATTTTCGGTTTTTGAATTTGTTGGCGTGTGCCTCGGTTGGGGCAACTTAACCACCTCCGTTTGCTCGGTTTTTGGCACATACCTTATTTCCCCTTTTGAGGGACAACGTGGTCTCGAGAGACCGACCGTGGTCGAACACCACTTAGGTGCCCTATGATTTTCGGGCCAGTTTCGGCCCCCGTACCTTCATTTTGCATCGGTTTGGGCTCATTTTTGGCAGGGACCTCTGTTTCACTATTAGGAAGGTTGTAGAAGGGTGGGAGGCCAGTAATTGTTCTGACAACCAGTTTTATTCCTTCATCGCCCTCCGTCGCCCGTTTTTCTCACTAGAAAGCCAATGTTGACCACCCTAAGGCCATTTTTTCTAGCCCTAAACCACATATTTGTGTTGTAGACACCTGGGAGGCCACCAATATCATATGGCCGGCCAATAATTGTGTTTGACCCTTTTGAACCCCTCCAAAAAATGGGCTTTTCTCTCTCCTGATTCACCTTCTCCAGTTTTTGACCACATGGCTGTGTTGAGCACACATGGAAGGCCACCAATATGAGGTGGCCGGCCAACAATCATTCATGACCCTTTTGAACCTTGGCCGCCCGGCCATGGGGAGGGCCGCCCGGCCACCTAAACCCTAAATAACCAGCCGGCCATGATCCTTGCACCCTGCTCCTTCCAGCTGTGACCTTCTTTTCCCCCCAGATTCTGTATCCAGAGGAGGGGGAACTTTTGGGGGGGAAACTTAAATTTGAATCTCCCCCCCTTTTCTCCACTCTTGTGCCTATATAACCAGCCCCTCCCCTTTAGTTTTGGTGGTTACAAAAAACACTTTGGAGCTCCTACATTGAATCTCTCTCTCTCTACACTTCAACCCTCAAAACCTCCCAAACCCTACACTATTTCTATACCACCACATAGCACCACACCACCACCATCCTTTCCAACACTTGGAGCTGGTTTTTCAGAGCTTAGGAGCACCTTTTCTCAGGCCAAGAGCTGCTGAAGTTTGGTCTACAAGGGTGAGTCGTCATTTTCCCTCTTTTGTGCTTTATTTTGTTCTATATCTAAGCCATACTTGCTTACATTTTTGGGCTCCGACCCTAACTGAAAATAGTCATTTTTTGAGGTCTTTTTCATGTTTGATTAAGGGTCCTTCCATGTTTAAGGTCTCCAGCTATCACTTGCTTCTTTACCTCTCTTGTATGCCTCTTTCTTGCATAGTGTTTTAGGCCTATTTGTGAACTGTTTTGAGCTTGGTTATAAACTGAAAAGTGGCTTGTTTTGAGCCCTTCTTCAACATTTTTGAAGGGCTATTCACTGTTTTAGGCTTCCTTTTGTCACTTGCCTCTTCATCCCTCTTTTGGCCCTATTTTTGCATGCTTTTTTAGCTCCTTGTGCTTGTATTTTTGGGCTCTGGTAAGAACTGTAAATAGTCATATTTTGACTCACTCTTCATGTTTTATTAAGGGTCTTTCACTATTTGAGGCTTCCTTTTTTCTCTTTGTGTTAAAGCTCACTTTTATGCCTTATTTTGTATAGTATTTTAAGCTTGCTTGTGAACTGTTTTGGGCTTGGTTATAAACTGTAAAATATCATGTTTTGGGCTCCTATTCAACATTGTTGAAGGGCCCTCCTCTGTTTGAGGCCAGCCATCACTTGCTTCTTTGTCCCTCTTTAGGCCCATTTCTTGCATGATAGTTTAGCCATACTTGTGTTTTTTTTTCGTGGCTTGATGTAAACTGTAAGTGCTTCATTTTGAGCCCTTATTCAACTTTGTTGAAGGGCTCTTTGCCTTTGAGGCCAGAAGATGTTACTTGCTTCTTTATCTCTCTTCGAGGCCATTTTGCATGTTAGCTTAGCCCCACTTGTGTTCACCTTTTGGCCTTGATTAAAACTGGAAATATGCTTGTTTTGGGACTGTCTTGATTCTGTCTTCATACTTCATGTTCAAATAATGCATGCTTTGTATAGCTATAAGTCATTCCAAGCGCCTAGTTTCGAGTTTCGAGTCTCATTTCATGCATCGGGTGCCATGTTTCCATGTTTCGGGGCTGTTTTGCATCATATTTTAGTGCTAAAATTTGCATGCTAGTATGTCATATTCCATGCCTTACCATGCTTTGGTAGACTGGCACTCGTGCCTTAGGGTCGGTCCTCGTTTTGCGTGCACGTGTGCACGCATCTCGAGTGTCTCATTTTTATCTAATGGCCTCCTATGTGAGTGTGGCTGAGGTCCACTTGTGTTGGTGTAAGTCCATCATACATTGTGTATGTTATTTCATTTCATAGCATTGTGTATGCTAGGTTGTATGTTAGCGCATTGTGTATGCCATGTTACCTCGTGCATCGTGTATGCCATTTCATAGCATTGTGCATGTTAGGTTGTATCTTAGTTGCATTCATGCATGTCATGCATATTGCATTGTGTTTGGGATAGGAGTTAGCCCAAGCACGGAAGCGAATGCGTTCGTACTCGAGTGACAGCGTGTCTCAATTCCCCCCATGAGCACTCCGGATTATCCATGATGGAGTCTTGGCCTTGTTGTGTTTTCATGTGCATTCATTCCATATTAAGTTGTGCAATTCGACCCCTCGGCCATCATGCATCGAGATGCGTGATTGGTGGCACGAGGATCGAGGCATGCATACATACGTGAAAATACATTGCCATGCCCCTTTTCTGCTCTCTGTTGCAGCAAATCAGAAGCCGGCATTCTTTTGGAGCTTCATGCAATATTCCAAGCATAATTGTAAACAGAGGCTGATTGGGGCATCGTAGTGGATTTCCGCGCAAGGCGACCCGAGCATGCATCATTCATCATCCGGAGCGGAGTCGAGGCAGTCCCTAGCTTGCATGCTAGTTTACAGCTTCCTTAGATTAATTTGTTAATTAATTAGAATTTTGTATTTATTCGGACTGTATTATTATTTGGGACTGTATATTATTTCATTCGGACCCTCCGAGCGAGGGCAATGTTGTAATAAGTGTGCGTGAGTGTGATGTATGTCTTCCAACCCCACGTCTTTCTTTCCTTTTATTTACCAGCTTATGATGGTTAGATTAGGGCATGTTTCAATTAGCATACAGTATGATAGCATGTTTGCATTCATTCATCTGTTTTGCATGCACCGGGCTCGGCGCATCATACTAACTGCATTTGTATTTCAATTCTAAGTTGAATCCGTGTTAGCTGTTGCATCTCATATGCCATGTTTAGAATAGCCAAGCCTACTATAGTTGCATTTTGCATGTGTTGCATTAGGCATTTCTGTATACTTAGGATCATGCATGGATTTCTAATCAGTTTCTATTTTGGCTTGGAGTACTCGGTGAGTTTTTATGCTTTAGCATCCTTGCATGCGTATGAGTAACTGCCATGAATAGCATGCTTATCATGAGGCTAACTGCTTATGTGATATAATTTCTTGAATGCCTGTGGGTGAAGGTTGGGTTAGTTGGATTGGAACGAATCATTGACTGTGTATTTTAAGCCCACTAGATAGTGGCAAAATCATGTTTTCTAAGCCCACCCAAGGATGGCAAATCCACGCCTTAGCCTACTTGCGAGTAGCACCATCAAACCATTTTAAAAAACAAACATGAAATGTTTTGTTCCAATTCAGGCGACTCAGTCTATATTTGTATGCTGTACGCATCACATAGTAAATCTAGGCCAATAACCGGAATAAGAGCACACAATGTTTTCAAAACTAGATATCATGGTTAGTAGAGGCCGATCTTTGATCGGGCGAGCGGGGGTGCTCACGAAGTGACCTTCCCCAATCGTACCCAAGTTCCCAAGCCGAGGTAACTTTGGTGATGACGGACACGTGGCCTTAGGCACGAGTCAGGGTTTCCTAAATTTCCCAAAAATAAAATATTTAGGTGGCGACTCTATATCTGGCAAAGCAGTCCATGTTTGGCACTTCTTTTTAAAAAAAATCTGTTTTTCTTAAAACGATTTGCCGGATTTGGACTCTTTGGTTCAAGATTTAGAACCGTGACACAAAATCGAGTCCGAGCTGTAGCGAGGTCCCCCGCGAGCTTGTCTACAGTTTCTGGCGACTCCGCTGGGGAGTTAGAGAACTTGACTCGAACTTATGATATCTGGTTTTGACTACACTTGTGTGTTTCTTTGCATTGTATTTGCATTGGTGTGCCTAGGACACCGTGTTTGCCATCTGCTATTCCTGAACGGTTTGTCGGAGGCTTGTCTTGTCAAGGCATGACCATAAGGCTGACCGGTTGTAGGCTCTGTCAGTATGGGAACACAAACCCCGGTTTTACCAGGGCACCCTTTTTGACCATTCGACCTAGTGCATATCGAAATCCGTAGTGACCATTCCAATCTAGGACAGGTTGCTTACCCGATATAGGTTGTTTGAAACTGCTGCGTGCATAGTGAAACCCTAGCTCCTGACAAAATAGGACAGGGAAACCCTACCCCAACATAGGGGTGTTTTGGCTCTCACTTATCTGCTATGTGCTTTTAGAGTGCGTCTCTACAGGGAATGCGTGTATCAGTTTATGAGTTTGGGCATCAAGCCTGCGAGCATCAGTCAGTGTTTGAGAATCAGTTATCTCTGGTGTCGATTGATTTTGAGGGCGATGATTCAGGGACAATGATCAGTGTTTGAGGACAGTGTGCATTCAGCTTATCGACCGTGTGTTGTTATGCCCAGCCGTGTGTTGTGTATTTATTTTATGCTGTTATGCTGTTCGTTTATCTGGTTGTTTATTTCCTTATTGCTTTATTTATCTTTTGCTAGGACAGTTTTAGCACAATTGATTCCGACCCAGTAGATACCCCCCAAGCACTTTGGATAAGAGGTCGTCGGCTCAATCGATCTGAGGATCTGGTTGACGGATAGCCAGTATTCCATTCTCTACCCCCAGTTGTTAGGAGAAGGCCGAGAAAGTGTAGTGTGTCTGAGCAAAGATTACTAGAGCAGTGGTCTACCCTAGCAGTGAACAGTCGGGCTGAGATTTCAGTTTCTGCCATAGAAATACACATACTCATTAGTCAGCAAGACCAACAGAATATAGCTGGGATGGAAGAAATGATGCGCCAAATGCAGGAGAGCATGAGACAAATGCGGGAGAACGCTGCCTGCCAAGTGGAGTTCTCTAAACAGCAGGCCGCAATCATGGCCCAGCAGGCCGAGCTAATCACTAGACTGCAACAGCAAAATGCAGCATCTGCCTCACATCAAGTTCCTCCTCTACCAGGGGTCCGTTACGGCAGCACCTCTTGTCGTAATGCTCGCCAAACACCCGTAACCGTGCCAATTGTCCAGAACATCCAGGAGGACACAGACCTTCCAACGGGGCCAGCTCCGCCCCCACTTTCGCCTCAACTATCCAAGACCCATACACCTGCCAACCACTCGGACTCTCCCTTCGAGTTCGAAATAGACCATACAACACTAAAATTGAGCAAGCTCGAGAAGCTATTCAAAAAATCACAAGGGGTAAAGGCTATTCCAGATATCGAGGATGGATATACCGATGTGGCCATGACGCTACCGGATAGATTTAAAATGCCGCAGATCGATCGCTTCGACGGATCTGGTGATCCCATGGTCCACCTCCGACTAGTCTCAGATATATTACGGCCAATGGGCCTCACCAGACCCCAGAAGCTTTCACTATTTGGCCGAACCACAGCCGGTGTGGCCGTTATCCGTATCTTGCGGTTGGAGGATAATGTCAAGAGAAGTTGGGATGAAATGGCCGAGGCCTTTGTTGCGCAATACTCTTACAACACCCAGATCGAGATTACAACTCGTGATCTCGAAATAACAAGGCAAGAGCCCAAAGAGAGTTTCTCGGATTTTGTGACCCGATGGAGGGCAAAGGCCTCGATGATGACTTTAAGGCCCACCGACAAAGACCAGATCAGGATGATTGTGCGCAATCTCCAACCAAAACTGATGCAAAAGATGATTGTACTCCCCTTCCCCACCTTTTCGGATCTGCACGAGATGGGGGTACAAATCGAGGATGCAATGAAACAGGGTCTGATTGACCAAGACAGGGAGCAGCCCCGGAGAACCTTTAACCGCAATAACAACGCAGGCCCGAGTGGCGCTGCAACTGCAAGAACTTCGGTGGTCAGCATGGTCGCCACCATCCCCCCTCCCCTTCCAAGGCCCATGGCAGCCACACCCTTCTCCGGTGCATCCGGAAGCAGTACCCAAACCACTAAATACCAACCCAGAGGCCAAAGAACCTTCACCCCACTATACATGCCCTTGTCCAAAGCTCTAGGGGTCTTAATCAGAAAGGGGCATCTAAAACCCCTGGAGTCGAGGCCATTACCAAATCCACTTCCCCCCTCTCACAACCCAGCCAAGAACTGTGCATATCACCAGCAGCACGGTCATGATACCGACCAATGTTTCAGGCTGCGTCACGAGATTCAAGACCTCGTTGACAAAAATGTGATTCTGCCTCCAGAAAGACCTAACTTCACAACCAATCCACTCCCTACACATAACCAAGCTCCACCTCCCAAAAGAGTCAATCTTATCCAGACTGGGGTCGCGTCTTACGATTCTAGTATTTATATTACTCCTTCCCACCTACCTAAGCCGGAGGTGATCCTTCCTGTCTGCACTGACTTGTGCATGATGGACATCTCCACAACCCAATCTGAGCCAATGGTGGTGACCACCGAAGATGGGACGGGGCAGGTTTTAGAGGAAAATGGAATTGTTGAGTTTGGGATTGAGCAGTTTGGGGATCTCACTGGAGAAGCCTACGATCCAAGTGAGTACATCCTGTCAGTAGGCCAGTCTGAGCTGAGTGTAGGGTTGCCAGAAAGAGCAGAACTGTGTGTGATTCAGGGGGACAGACTTGAACAGGAAATTGATGATCTGACGGCTGTAGAAGAGGGCCTTGCCAACCTCCAGTTCTTCAGTGACCAAGAATCAGAGGATGCGGCAATCAACTGGTTCGAGTATGAGGAGTCGGCAGAAGCTACCGGATGGTTAGATGATCAACCAGACGTTGTAGAATTTCAACCAGAACAAGGCCCGGCAAGGGCAAGGGTATCAGTGGTGGCCGGAAGGGCCGAAAGTCAGAATACATTGCCGGAGAGCGCTGGTACAAAGAATTTCGCTCGGAACCAAGACATTGTGAATGCAGGGAAAACCGAACAACAAACCGAGCTAACGTAGGTGGAACAAGAGAAGAATTGGGATTCTGAGAGAGTCCGGAAAGCCAAAACCCATGAAAGGATTGAAAGTGCTGTGGGCACGAGAGCAGGAGATGCTGTGAGCATATGGGCTGAGAGTACTGGGAGTATGAACATGCCAGAGCCAGACAGGTGCCTATTGAACGCTAGCGGGATGTGGTGGGAAGACGATGATTTATGTCTTGCCCACACAGACGATGATTGGGAAAATAATCAACCAGATGATACCTGGTACCTCGATGAGGTGGATCACATGACAAGAAGCGGGCGGTACTTCAAGCCCTCGCACCTAGACCAACCTGAGGCATCTGGGAAAGACAAGGAAGTTGAGAAACAGAGGGAGAAGCAGATTGAAGAAGAAGCTGTGCTCAAGCAATTAAAGAAGATACAAGCAGACATCTCCATCTGGGGACTGCTTATGGCGTCACGAGTGCATAGGCAGGCCGTCCTATCTGCCATGGACAAGGCTAAACTCTCTATAGATACCACACTAGAGCAGCTGGTTGGACTGGTCTTTCCTGGAGGAGGTTCCTCGACGATAACCTTTTCAGACAAAGAACTGTCGCCTGAGGGCGCAAATCATAACAAACCTCTCTACATTTCTGTGGAATGTAGAGATAAGTGGATACTGGTGGTACTTGTTGATACCGGATCCGCCATCAACGTCTGCCCAGCCAGAACAGCGTATGCAATCGGGTTGAAGCCCGCGGACTTCGCGCCGACTACTTAAGTGATCAGAACATATGATAATACTAGCAGGGAAGTGATGGGGACTGTCAAGATTCAGACCCAGGTTGGTCCAGGACAACACAACATCGAATTCCATGTCTTGGACGTTTCCGCAACCTTCAATCTACTCTTGGGGCGGCCGTGGTTGCACCAAGTGAAGGCAGTCTCTTCCACTTTACATCAGATGTTGAAGTACCCTCACGGGAAGGGGGTGGCTATTGTCTTCGGGAATTCATCAATCCATCCGCTGCCAGAAGTGTCCACACTAGTCTTGGAAATCGAGCATGGCACAGAGGATGTGTTCTTATCAGGGTTCACTTTGGCTAAGGCCCGGGTGGTGCAGAATATCATGGCTGTGAATGAGGGAGTGTACGTCAGTGCTCAATTCGTCTACCTCATGAACAAGCTACAACATATCCCCGGGATGGGATTAGGAAGGAGCGGCCGAAAAGACGTCGCAAAGATTGGTCAAGTGCCACACAACCCTCATACCTTTGGCTTGGGTTATCTGCCCACCAAAGAGGACTGGATGCGAAAGGGGAAGGAAATGGCTGGGAGAGCCAAGGCGAAGAAGGCGTGGAAGCCTTTTGACTTAATACATAGGCCCATTCAGGGTACCCTGAACGGACGCTTCGTCCGGGAGGGAGAGGACTTTCCGTTTTGTGGCTTCCCCGAGCCGTGGCTGAACGCGGAGAAGAAGCGCGTGCCAGGCTTCGAAATTTTCTTTGATCTACAATTACCCGGGGATGATGTTGCCGAAGAGCAGACAGACCCATCAGCTGAGGTTGAGCAGTGTAAGGCAGTGGACTCCGAGGGCGCTGAAATTGAAATGGGAGTAGCATTGGCATGTCTACTTTCAGATCCTCCGATCGACCATAAGTGCTTGGGGGATAACTTATCGGTTTCCATGATTGGGGATGAAACGGCTGCGAGCCTACCAGCAACTATTTTGGATGCATCTATCGCACCCTCTCTCACTTGGCAGTACGAGGAGGGATTTTTGTCCAGCAGCACCGGGTCAGGTAGTGAGCTGGAATCTAATTCCACCGAATCTTGTGAGTCAGAATCAGGTTCCAGCTCGACTGAGTCTGAGTCTGGTAATCCTGGGGATGATAACCCGGATGCCACAGTTATGTCCATGTCGTCTTTTTCTTTCTCATTTGAGTCTGTTGTAACCGAGAATTCGGACGATTTGGATGTGCTTAATGAGAATCAAGTAATTGTGGTTTCTGAGTACTTTTCTGTGCCCTTAATTTATTGCATAAACTCAGACTTTCAAAATTTTGATGAAAATGATGAGGAAGAAATTCCTCCGATTTTGCAACGTTTAATTGAGCAAGTGCAGGAGAGATTTGTCAAACCCTTAATGGATGAAATCACTACCGTGAATATTGGTACTGAGGAGGACCCGCGGCTGGTCTAGATCGGGTCCATGTTGTCTTCAGAGGAACGTGAGCGCTTAGTCGCTTTATTAAAAGATTTCAAAGATGTTTTCGCGTGGTCCTACGAAGACATGCCTGGGATCGATCCTGAGATTGTACATCACCGGATCCCCCTTGACCCCGAGGCCCGACCTGTCAAACAGAAGCTCAGAAGGATTCGCTTGGACTGGGCTCTCAAGATTAAGGAAGAGGTCACCAAGCAAATCGACGCAGGCTTCCTGCTGGTATCCGAATACCCGACTTGGTTGGTCAACATTGTTCCAGTGCCGAAAAAGGATGGCAGGATTCGGGTATGTGTGGATTTCAGGGATTTGAATGAGCTAGTCCGGCGACGACTTTCCTTGCCACATATTGATGAGTTAGTGGATTTCACAGCGGGGCATGCTTTGCTTTCGTTCATGGATGGCTTCTCAGGATACAACTAGATAGTGATGGCACTCGAAGATTGGGAAAAGATCGTGATTCACCACCCCGTGGAGGACATATCGCCAGAGTAATGCCGCTTTGGGTTGAAGAATGCCGGAGCTACTTATCAACGGGCGCGACCACAATATTGCACCACATGATCCACAAAAGGTTGAGGTGTACGTGGACTACATGATTGTCAAGTCCAAAGAAAGAGAGGGCCACTACACCGCTTGCAAAAAGTTCTTCCAAAGGATCGAGAATTCTTGCCAGGCTAAATCCTCGTAAATGCACATTCTTGTTACAAATGAAAAATGTGGGGTTTCGACACACAAAGAGGTATCAAGGTCGATTCTTCCAAAATCAAGGCCATCCTAGAAATGCCCCCACCAAGGACGAAAAGGAGGTGCGAGGCTTTCGGGTAAAATGCAATTCATAAGATGGTTTATCTCAAAATTAACCTTGACTTAGAACCACTTTTGGTCTCTCAAGAAAGGAAAGAAATTCCAATGGGACACCGATGCCAAGTCGCTTTTGGAACAGATCAAGGAATATTTACAAAACCCGCCTGTTGTCACCACCAGAGCCGGAAACCGTTGATATTGTACCTTTCAAGAATCGAGACTACAATGGGTCAGATGTCACAAGAAGAATTGGAGGATAAGGTGGAGAGGGCCATCTACTATCCGAGCAAGAAGATGTTGGATTACGAGACCCGCTACACTCCACCGGAGAAGGCTTGCTTAGTTTTGGTATGGGCTACAGAAGTCATGCACTACCGTTAGCTCACTCCGTAATGTTGGTTTCATGACTCGATCCCATCAAATATCTTTTCGAGAAACCGCACTTACGTAGGCTAGCTTGTTGATGTCATGTTTCTCGAATTTGATTTGAAGTATGTAACGCAAGTCACCAGGGAAGAGTAGTAGCATTCTTAGTCGACCATCCAAAGGAAGGAGGTGAAGCAATGAAAGTACTTATTCCTGTGATGAAGCTATTTTGCACATCGATGATCAAACTTGACGATGTACTTTGACGAGGCCAAATCAAGACGGTATGGGATAGGAGTGTTGTTGATAGCACCTGACAAGTCCCGTATCCCTTTAGCCTTCAAACTCCGGTTCAAAGTCTCGAACAACGAAGCAGAATATGAAGCATGCATTGCTGGTCTAGAAACAGCCCTGGAACTAGGGGCAAGACGGTTGGACGTCATCGGGGACTCGAACCTTGTTGTATCTCAAGCAAAAGGAGACTGGAAAGTCAAGGAAGAAAAGATGATGATGTATCACCAGACCTTGGATGTGTTAATCCCTCGGTTCGAAAAGATAAACTTTGCTCATCTACTAAGAGAGAACAACATGTTCGCAGATTCTTTAGCAACTCTATCTTCCATGATAGACATCTCGTTTGGAGTCCGGATGTGGCCAGTCATCATTGACCAGAAATTTGCACCTGCCTACGAGTCGATTGCTGCTATAGATGAAGTTCAGGACGAAAACCCCTGGTATTATGACATTTGGAATTTCTTGGAGAAGGAAGCATACTCGCCAGGGGTAAATGCCAAGGATAAGAGGGCAATCAGAAGAATGGCCGCTCACCATCATCGGGGTAAGTCAGATAAAAGGGTCATCTGGGAATGCATAAGCTGTGTGTCGATGCCGAAGAATCGAAGCGTCTAATGGAGCCATCCACGGGGGAGAATGTGGTGCACACATGAATGGAGTAATGTTGGCACGGAAGATCCTCAGACAGGGTTACTACTGGTCCACCATGGAGGAGGACTGTATCGACTTTGTTCAGCGATGCCACAAATGTCAAATCCATGCAAATCGCATGAACATTCCGCCGTCAAAGCTGTACAACATGACTTCGCCATGGCCATTTTCAGTCTGGGGAATTGATGTGATCGGGGCTGTCACTTCAAAGGGGTCGAATGGGCATGAGTTCATCTTGGTAGCGATAGATTATTTCACGAAGTGGGTCGAGGCCCAATCTTATGCGGTGTTGAAGGCTTCGCATGTCGCAAAGTTTATCAGAAACAACATCATCTGTCGTTACAAAGTCTCAAATGAGGTTATTTCAGATAACGGTTCCCATTTCAAAAAGAAGGTGATTGATTTGTTGGAAAAATACAACGTGGCTTTTCATAAGTCCTCTACCTATCGGCTGCAGACCAATGGAGCAGTTGAGGCCGCCAACAAGAATATCAAGCACATACGCAGAAGATGGTGGAAACCCACCGGATCGCCGATAGTCGCCGCTTGTTTCAGGCTACCGGACTTCAATCAGAACTTCCACTGGGGTGACTCCGTATTCATTGGTTTATGGGATGGAGGCCGTTCTACCTATCGAGATTGAGGTCCCGTCATTACGAGTATTGGCTGAGTGCCAAATAGACGAAGCAGACTGGCAGCAGAGCAGATTTGAGGAACTCATGCTATTTGATGAAAGAAGACTGAAAGCATTGTACCATGTCCAGGGTTATCAACGCAGAATCGCCCGGGCTTTCAACAAGAAGGTTAAGTCCAGGAATTTACAAAATGAGATTTGGTGCTCAAGGACAACCGAGCTCCCATCCACCACCCAAGGGGCAAGTTCAGACCCAATTGGACTGGTCCCTACATCATCAAGTCAATCTGGTCAGGTGGAGCTGTGGTTCTGATGGATCTAGATGGCCTAGAGTTCTCCCAACCAATCAACATGGACAAGTTGAAGAAATATTACCCTTGAGAGGCTCGCTAGACCGAAAACCCGAAAGGGCAACCTAGGCAAAACTCAGAGTACAGAAAATTTGAAATTATAAAAACTGAGCTTGCAAGGTTGAAAACCCGCAAAGGGCGGCCTTAGCAAAAGTTAGAGCGTAAAAGGAGAGTGAAAATACTCGAGCGAACCTGAGCCTGAACTACGTAAGGCTTGATTCCCATCTTTGGGATACGTAGGCAACTTCATCCTGAAGTTCAGCCATAAACTTTTCCCCGATCAATTTTTTCCATTTTGATCATCTCAGTCATCTTTGTCCATCAGGATTTATCGCGATCTCCGGTATAGTGCTTTTCAAACTAGGGGCAACTTTCCGTTGCCGCACGTTGTCGCGGGTACTATTCAGATTAGGGCAACTTTCCAGCAGAACCGGTTGTGCATCTCAAAGGATGATCTCAGCGTGTCCAATTTCGATCCATATCGAAAATAGTTTTGAAAAGTTTTAATAAAAGTCGACTTTGTTCAAATTAATCTTTTACAACTAAGACCATTTTTGGACCAAAGCGTAAAATTTTCAATACCCACAACCTTCAATTTCATTGATTTCAAAATAGAGTTCTCCGCTTCTTGTATACAAATTGGAGTTACTTTTTTATTACTTTCTTAAAGAAAACTTGAGAGTACTGAGAAAGCAATAAATTCGTGGCATAGATAAGTCGTGTCCCACGCCTCCCGAGCTAGTTGAAGCCTCGATGCTGTTAGGCCCGACTTGTGCCTCCTCATTGAGCCAATCCCAAAGACTCGCATAAAGTGCAAAAAGTAGGAGCGGGCCAGAGTTTCTAGTCCTCCATGTCAGGCATATCGCAAGTTGTGCACCTCGAACCGCAAGCAATGCACTAATCCCTTTGGCGCAAGTCCGATCATGACCGAATCAAGCAGAACCGAAACGGAAAGTAGAACACACAAAGGTCGACTAATCAACTGATCCCAATCACGACATGCTATAGCTCATTTCCGGAGATTGAGCCAAGGACAACGCCAAGCAATGCGATCCGCAGACAAATTGCACATCCAACAAACCACCACCTTTCATCGTAGGCATCGACTAGAGTCCGAAAGAAATAGCCTCGAGCTAAGTAGGCTGGGCAAGAGTCCACAACCTGCAATTTGTCCACCAACCATACCTGGGGAGGGATGAAAAATGAGTGTAGACACCCCATTTTTGACCGCCCTCAAGACTTGACGCCACCGCTTGAATACCCGATGATTATCCATGTTTGTGTTCGCTTGGAGTTCTTGGAGGTCTCGCCACGCGCCTTGCCTCAAGATCTCCGAACTCGACTGCTTTGTGTCCGGTTTGCACCAAACACTTGTGTTTTGCCTTGGAAGGGCAGGAATGCTTTGTGAGGTCTCCCCACACTCCACCGCCATGGCTTGAGGCCACCGCTATTGTTTGTGTCCATCACCATATATTTGGCCGAACTGCCATCAATTTTGTCAAATGGCAATTTTGAGCAGCCGACTATCGCTCATCTCGCTTTTGCAGATATTTTAAGACAGCTTGTCTTAGATTGTTCCCTCCATACACGTATGGAGGGATGGCCTTCTGTTAGCTTCCTTGGTAAGCTTTTACAAGATTGTTTGCCTATAAGAGAAGGGTCTTCTTGGCATTAAGGTTGGAGATTTTGTGAGAAAAACAGAGGAGAGCTCTGGTTTTAGGGTTTGAGTTCCATACATAACCCATCTCTATATCTCGCTTGTTTATGTTCTAGGTGCTTTTGTCCATACTATTGCACACAAACACCTAGTCTTTCACCTTTCCTTGGCTTTTGAAGGACCAGAGGTTTATTCTTAGGGTTCTTGGCTAGATTTGAGATTGAAGGAGCAACAAGATCACCATTGTTGAAGAAAGGCTTCAAGGGTAAGAAACTAGTCCTTTTTACCCCTTTTTTGCATAGCTTATTTGCTTATCTTAGAACTGTTTTTGTGCTTAGTGTATAACATAAAAAAGTTTTGTTTTTAAGCCCTCTTAATAGTTTATTTAGAGTGTTTTGTGGTTTGGAGGTGTTTGACCCCTCCTAAACCTTGAGAGGCGTCATTTTGTGCCACTTTTGGTGAGCTCCGAGACTTGGTGTTGTTTTCACCACTGAAATCTTGAGGGATTTCAGTGGTGAGGATGGTGCCTTGAAGTCTCAAGAAGGAGAGGGCCACCCCCTCTCCTTGTTGTCCTTAAAAAGGACCAATTTTAGCCTCTTAAGGGAGCATCATGTTTAAAGGTTTGTTGACCATGCCTTGGCTGTATTTCATGCTTATATTTCCATGATATAACATTATTGTATGTTGGTTTTGGTACACCATGCATGCTTAGCATACCTACCTTGTAATGCCATGTTTATGCCTTAATATGCCTTAGGTTGTAAACCCTTATTCTAGCATGTTTTAGGCTTAGTCTTGTGAAGTTTTTGTGCTTATTTTGCCATGATTAAGGTCTGTCCCTAGTTGTTTGGGTCGACCATGACATGCATTGTATGCCCCCTTTGCATTTTAGGCTTGTTGGCCTTGAGTATGTAAGTGTGTAGCATGCCATTCTTGCATGAATTTGGTGAGTTGGGATCATTTTCCATGTTATTTCAGCCCCTTTGGTGTGCTTGTATGCTTACCTTAGGCACCTCTTTAATGCTTTAAAAGGTTGTATTGTATGCTCTATGTTTTAGCCAGTGTGCATGCTTTTGAATTTGAGCCACTTAGATGCCATCTAAGGGTCCCCTTTGCATGCTCAAGGACTGCCTTGAACTTGTTTTAAGCCTTCTTGGCCTTATGGGGCTTGGTTGGCTTAGCCATGGTTTAAGCCTCCTTGACTTGCTTCAAGTACTTGGACCATTTGCATGCTAATGTTTGTCTTGTTTGGAGTTGGTTTGACACCTCCTTTAGCATGATTTTCGTAGCTTACTTTGCATGCCATCAATCCATGTTTCTCCCTTTTAAATGCATTTAAAAGTTGCTTCATTATGCTTAAGTCTTGAACCATGTATCTTTGCATGCTTGCGTGAACATTTTCCTTCATGTACTTGGCATTTTGGCCATCGATTTTAGGCCTAATTGGGGTTGCCTAAATCATGTTTAAGTCCACCTTTTCATTGGTTTGCATTGCCTCATGACTTGCATGTTTGCTTGTATAGGTTGCATGCTTAGTATAGAGTGCATAGCATTCCCATATTGCATCCTTAGCTTACATGCCTAGGTTGCATTCCACCTAGCATGCATGCCTTGTCCCTTGATCAAGTGATAGGGATTGGGCTCTTATTTGTTTGGTTTGCATTTCATTTGACATGAAAATGCACAATTGGTTCTTTGGGCCATCACGCATTGAAGTGCACGATTGGTGGTCCGAGAACCAAGGACCATGTCCCTTTGAGTCCTACACATGATAAGGGGTAAGGTTGGTACATACATTGTTTGAATTACATTGCCATGCAAGTCCTGTCCTCTGCTGCTGTGAGTTGCAGGTTTTGCAGGCATTTTTGGCCGACCGGCAACATATAGTGCCGACCGGCCATCCCTTGGTAGCCGATGGATGCATCTTGTGCCGATGGCCATATCTAGCACCGTGGTAATTTACTCACTATGGTATTCCCTAGTGTCCAGGGAAGCAATTAAGAGGGTTTGGCAGTCCTCAGAGGAGCAGAGCAGGGAAAACAGAGGCAGTCTATGCATGGCAGTGCAATTCCAAGCAAGACCGGACATGCATTGTATCGGACCCGCTTCCCGAGGACTTTACTGCTTTCCTAGCTTAGTTAGTTTGTAAACTAATTAGGTAATTTGTAATATTTAATTAGCTTGTAGGTTAATTATTTGAATATTCTTTTGGTCCCTCCGAGCGAGGGCAAATCTGTAATAAGTGTGGGTGCGTGTGTGTGCATGTCTTCCAATCCCCACTTCTTTCTTCCCTTTTATTTACCCGCTTATGATGGTAGATTAGGGCATATTTAAATTAGCATACCTTATGCTATGCATGCGTGCATCCATACATTTGTTTTGCATGCACTGTGCCCGCGATCACGCTTAATCGCATTTGTACTTCAAGTCCAAATTGAATACGTGCATCAATTGATTGCATTTCACATGCCATGTTTAGGTTAGCCGAGCCTACCCTAATTGCATCATGTATGTGTTGCATTAGTCAAATTGACATGAAATAAGACCATGCATGTTTGCTAACTCGCATCGCTTTTTGGCACGTAGTACGATGTAAGTATTTTCATGCTTTAGCATACCAAGCATGCGTGTGAATGTTATCATGACAAAGATGCTTACCATGTGGCTAGATGCTTATGTGATAAACCGCTTGATTGCTCGTGGGTGAAGGTTGGATTGTTTGAGTTGGGACAACTCGCTGAAACTGTGTTTTAGCCTACTTGTAGTAGCAAATTCCAAAGCATTTTTAAAACAAACGGATATGCAATGCTTGTTTCCAAATTAGACAATCTAGTCTATACTTGTTTGTTGTCATGATAACATAGTAATTCTAGGCTAATAACCTAATAAGAACATGTAATGTTTTCAAAATCGGATATCACGGTTAGTAGAGGCCGGTCTTCGACCGGCGAGAGGGGGTGCTCATAGTCGACCTTCCCCAATCGCATCTAAGCTCCCGAGCCGAGGCAACTTTGGTGATGACTTACATGGCCTTTGGCACCGAGTCGTGGTTTCCTAAATTTCCCATTAAAAAATATTTAGGTGGCGACTGGTTCCGCAAAGCACCATGTTTGCACTTTTTTCAAAAATCATATCTCAAACGACGGATTTAGACTCTTTGGTTCAGATGAACCGCAAACAAAATCGAGTCCGAATCAGAGCATGTAGCGGGTCCTCGCGCCACGGGCGTTACGCTTAGCCATGCATCACGATTTTAGAGAGTTTGACTAACTCGTGATATCCGATTTGACTACACTTATGTGATTCTTTGCATTGCATGTGCATTGGTGCGCTTAGGACACCGTGTTAGCTATCCGCTATTCTCGAACGGTTTGTCGGGAGGCTTGTCTTGTCAAAGCATGCCATGAGGTCGACCGCTATGGCTCGCCAAGATGGGGAACACAAACCTCGGTTTTACCGGCACCCTTTTCGACCATTCGACCTAGTGCATGTTCGAATCCATAGTGACCATTCCAAACTAGGACAAAGTTACTTACCCGATGTTAGGTTGTTTGAAACCGCTAGTGCGAGTGAAACCTAGCTCGACAAAATAGGACAGAAAACCCTACCCCAACATAGGGTGTTTTTGTTTCTCTACTTGTTATGTGCTTTTAGAGTGTATCTCGCAAGAACGCACATATCGCTTTGCAAAGTTTGAGTATCAGCCCGAGGGCACCAATGTCAAGATCTCGACAGAATCGCTATATCCGAGGGTATCCGATTCTGTTTTGGACAAGAATTTCGGGGATGTGATCAATAGTCGAGTACGCTTGTTCGGCCGCACCGTGTTTGATCCGCTTTGGGCCAAATGTCGCTTGTTTTTCCTTTCGCCGTGAAGTTCCGTAAGCTGTTCCTCTTGCCGGGCGTGACTTACGATGACGCAGAATTCGTAAGAGATCGTGATTATGACACCGCTAGGTCAAGGAATCACCCCACAAAGTGAGGCTAATATTGATATGCCGCATCCACCTAGGTCGCCTGCTGCGCACCCGGTTTGGACCCCTCAACTATATCAGGCTCGCGAGGCTACTACATTTGAACTGATGGGGGTGATAGGTGATCTTCAAAGATCCGTATGATCTCGCTTATGGAATGTCTGCTTCACCACTAGCCGCACCATATGTCGGGAGTTTTGTATCCCAGGAGCCCCCGCTGTTGGGACGGATTGTAATTGAACTCAGCCAACCGGAGATGGCCTCCATATGGCATTTAACGCATCAACCCAAATTCTAGATCGTGCCGAGGCTAGAGACAAAGGCAAAACGAAGATGCCAATCTTATTGAACAATTGTTGTAGGCAATGAGGCTTTGAAAGCCGAGGGGATGAACAAGCAGATATCCGCAGCCAGACAAAAGTCAGGAGGATGCTTTTCCCACTCCACCAAGGGTAATCTGCCAAGCAGAGAACCAGACAAGCCCCGCCATGCCAAAACAGCTTTTCGCCCCAACCTTGCACCCGAAAGGACCAGAAGTTAAGGCAAGGCTCGCCAATTGCTTCGCTAGTGCGCCTAGCAAAATGCTCAGATTTCAAAGTACCGCCGAGGGCGCAGGTCTTCCATGCTCTCTACATGCCATTGTCCAAGGCACTTCAGATCCTTGCCGAGAGGGGACACCTTAAACCCCCGAGCCTCGGCCTCCCGAAGAATCTCTCGCTACTCATGACCTCGCCAAGATCAGGCGTACTCACCAAGAGATGTGCCATGCTACCGACAATTGTTTCCGCCCGCCATGAGGTGCAAGATTTGATTGACAACGAGGTTATCCTCCCGCCCACCTCACCAAGTCCGCTATTACCCGCCTATTGATTTTGAGGATGCGGATATCGTGAGTATGTGATCGTAGGACCACTTGTGAGCGGGCGCCAGAGTTTTGATGTATGGCGTCGCACGATTTTTGAGCATCCGCTAATGCTAGTTTTGTAAAATCGCTTGGGTGTCGAGTCATTTTGTTTTATTTTGAGTCTGCTGTTGTCTTGAGTCGGCCTTTTTGCTCACGGTCTGGTTTTGTTGTAGCGAGTCACCCCTTTGTATAGAATGTCGTGATTCTGGGTTGTTGCCTCAACACCGCTTTTGTAATTATCCTTTGTTTTTCCTTTTGAGTCTGCTCTTGCTGAGGAGCCACCACAATCGTGAATCAATGAAACAAATGGCTATCACATTTCCGCATTTGTTGTCATTGTTTAAGCTAGTTGTGCCAGAGGATGAATGGAACGACAAAGACATTCTACCTACTCTCTTGTGCCTTGAACATCAAGTAATGACCTGCTTTTCAAAAACCCTTTTCAAACATCGCAGTGATAAAAATGAAGAGGAAGCAATTCTCGTGTTTTGCAAAACTTTGATCATTTTTTTTTAGAGAAAGAGAGGCATGCTAAACCCTTTTATAATCATGCCTGTCAGCATGAGTACTGAGAAGGATCCTGATTTGATCTAGACTGGTTCCACACTATCTTCTGCGCGAGCGATTTGATCCAGACGGGGTCCCTCGCGGCCACGACGTTGTTACAATGAGAGAATAAAGAATAGAGAGATGTACGGTGAGAGAAAAGTGAGAAAAGGTTTTTTTGTGAGAAAAACCGAGCCTGAGGGCCGAGTGATGTAAGCAAATACATATGTGAGATTGGGTGGGAAACATTACCTGCAGCAGAGGGACCCCCAAAGAACTGGGTCGCTTTCTACGATAGATAGCATCCAAGCCCATCAAGAAATCTCACAATGTCATGGCGACACGCCTCTTTCCTTCTTTCAAGCCTTGAGCAACTTCAATCGATTTAATGCTAGGTCCACCAAAGCCCGGGCAAGCAAAAGTGGGATAGCATACACAAGCAAAGGGCGTGTTGCCGGAAACCTTGCCAATAATGGTTACTGCGGTCACCAACGTCAGAAAAGCGATGAATCAAACCGAGGATATCCAGTTTCCCATTGCAGATCAGAGACCAAGCGTCATGCGCGGTGAGTCCACACATCCGCCCTAAAGCTTGGGCGTGGCCAAAGCGGAACTGGGGCAAGATCTCTTCATGACATTCAGATTCCATCAAAACTTGAAAATCTTCAAAAGTTGGACATACCTCTTGCCCGCGAAAGCTAAAGACATGCGTCACCGGGTTCCAAAACCTCGCCGCGGCATAGAGGAAAGGAAGGTGCAGCGAAGTACGGCTCAGCGGGAATAGTGCATTCAACCCGAAACCCCGGAAGTTCAACTTCTCCGAGCCATCTAGGGAAGCAATCCAAGATGTGAGATTTTTGACGAGAAACGCCTCCATTTTTGTGCAAAACTAAGATGAATTGAATGAACCACGGAGCTAAGGCTTTTAAAGAGGAGAAGACACTATTCGGGGGGACACGTGTCCAAAATTTGACGGTTGCTGAGCTAAGTGGCCGGCCGGCCACCTTTTTCGGCAGCCGCCATTTTTTTCAAAACCCGCCTATGGCCTCCTTTGTAATAAAGTCTGGCGGTCGGTTCCCAAAAGTGGCCGACCATGCTCCAATGTGTGTCTTTAGCCCTGCTTTTACCCTCCAGAGGAAGTTTCAAGCATTTCCATGCAACGTGTGTTGAAGGCCTCCATTTCTCTGCTTCAATGCGCCTGCTGCCCAGATCGTCCAAGTACACTTTTGAGTTGTTGTTTTGCTTATCGAGTTGTCGTTTTGCTTATCGAGTTGTTTGTCGAGGTGTCGTGTTTCGTGTTTTTAAGTTGTTACTCTTTGTTTAAGCAATTTTTGTTGAGTCTTGTTGTCAACATTGTTGTGTTTTGCTTACCGAGTTATAAACTTGCTAAGGTTTTGTTATATCTTAGTAAGTTGTTGTTGCGCTTGTTCACTACCCGATCTGGCAAATGCACAATGCACATTTCCATTCAATCTCATTATGGTGTAAAATGATGCGATATGATGCTAAGAGTTTAAAAGACAACACTTTTTCAAAAGTCGTTTATGCCATCATGCTTCGCTTTGTTACAACATTTTACAAACAAAGGCACAAGTTTTACAAAAAATAAACCGCTTAATAATGTACAATGTGCTACAACTACTAGCAAAAGGTAAATAAAACAGGAAATACCAGATTCAGGTTCTCAAGAGCGTGAATAAGAGGCCCTCTTCGTCTTCTTCATGAATAGACTCGGCCACCATCGCCATCGCCATCATCTCAAACGGAGCCGCCATCCTGAGCCCTCCTCACTTCATCTCTACTCCCAAACCAGACCGAGTCTCCTCTCTCAGCCAGACGCCTCCGATCGACGATCTGCCTCCTCTTCCTCATCCTCACCGGCTCCTCCTCTACAATGTGTGCTCAAGGCTCATGAGACGACCCTCCTGCTCCTTGAAAAGGCTCGATGGCCCAGCCTCGAAAAGGCTTAGATGGCCCAAGATTCTAAAAGGCCCAGATGGCCCAACTCCTTGAAAAGGCCCAGATGATCCACCTCCGAGAAGGCCTAGGTGGTTCTACTTACTACCGAAAGCATATACCGGAGGCATCTGAAAATGAAAAATGCAGTTTGAATACATCAACCAAAACATGCATATCAGATACAGATGCAAGCAAGCTACACAGGGCGGGTGTACGCAGGGATAATGCATGAATGTGGTGTCTGTCAGATGTGGTCTGCACAATCAGCCTATCAATACAGTAAAATGTTCAAAATCAACATGACGATGAATGCTAGAACACTAAAGGGTACCTGGTAACCCATGATGGACAACTGCGCCTCTCTCCGTAGGACCATCCCCTCAAGTGAGGCTACCATCTCGAGCACCTCATCCATGTACTCGATAGGAGGCTGCAGATGCAAAGGCAAGAATATCAGTAAGGGAATGAACGTCCAAGTATCTGAGTAACGAATCAAAGCTATAAAACATACCGGCGGTGAGTTGGGGTCTCTGACGTATCGGTGGCCAGGCATCGGAGGCTCTATCAGGATCGAAATCGGAGAAGTAGTCCCATACTGCCACCCCATCAACTCGGTCGGCATGTCCGGCCATCCAGGATAAGGATAAGTTGGAGGAATCGAGGGAACCAATCCACCCCCACCTCTAGATGTACCGGCCCTACTGGTGGAAGGGGCGTCTGCAGCCCGAGCCTAGGCATGGCTCGAAGATGGCATAACAGCAAGCCCTATCGTCGGAGTACGGACTCCCGTCAATGGAGGCATCAGGTATATGTGATGGTAAGTAGCATAATCCCCCTCCTCAAGATGTAGCAAGGCATCAGTACCCAGCATAGCACTCACAACATCCCGGGAAGAAAGCTTATCAGCAATCCGCATACCGACTGGGGGTGCTGAGGGAGGGTCCTGAGAAGTGTACCCTGCACTGACGCAAGAAGCGTCCCCCAAAACCAGCCCTACCAACTGCCCTTCAAACAGATCTGCATCGAGGCACCCCACCCTCTAGCAAACCGAATCGGAGACTCACCTAAGGGCGCTTGGTCGCCATATGATCTCGCGAATAACCAATGCATAAATCAATTAGAAATCGGAAGGTACAAGACAAATCAAAGATGAACACAAAGAACCGAGAGTTCAAATACTCACAACCGCACTGCGTCGAATATCGTCAGAGATAAAAGAGAGACTCCCGAGGTCTTGGCCGGTGCTAGCCTTCAAATACAAGTGAGTACAGGGTCACGAGGGGCCCCTCTACCACCAACTCCGGGGCTAATGTCGAGAAATACATGCACTCCATAACTCAGGAAAACAAAGGTAATGTAAATGCAAAGTGCTAAGGGCAAAATACAGAGTGTAAAGTGCGCCGTGTGTGCAATATACAAGTAATGAGAGGCAGAAATGTAAATCAAGAGGGCAGAAAGTACCTCCTAGGCTCTCCAATAGCTGCCAAGTAAGTCCCCCCGTCCGCGGGAGGTCGCGCTTATGTAGCAATAAAGGGTAGCCAAGCCGGCGCCACCCCAATCATACCGCTCGACCAGGATAGGTCCACCAAAACACTCAACAGATAAAGCCCGACAGTGTTCCCTCTATCGGCAAACAAAGTGGTCCCGAAAAGGAACATCAAAAAACCGCGGGCATACTGTGCTGCCTCCTCACGAGTCCCGGGCTCCATCTCCACCCTCCGAAAATGGGAAGAGAACCAGGTGTATCGGACTCTCCCCGAAGATCTATCAACAGGCGGGCGAGTCCCCAATAAATATATCCAAGCGGCCTCCCACTGGCCCATGTCCTCATCAGAAGGGATGGGCCAACCTCCTACACCAAGGCTAGTCAATACGGCAAAGTCAAACGGGGTCATAGTCAAGTCCCTCGTGGCAGAAAAATGGAAGGAGTTGGTGGTGTCCCACCATCTCTCCACCAAGGCGGCCATCAATGTCCTCCTGGCAGGACAACGAGATAGCCCAAGATGTATGGCCCAAACCCCGCCAAGTTAACCAAATCCTGACAAATTCCCGGAGCTCTAAGATACCAATCTCGCCATGTAGAGCCATATCCTGACAAAGGCGAGAAGTCACCGATTCGTAATGAATACATATTTCAAAGATAAAATGAATAAGCAAGGCAAATAAAATGAATAGGTCAAGGCAAAGTAAAGTAAGCGGACTGGTGTTCGTAAAATCGGTTTGGGCCATGGTTCAACTCTCAATCGCAGGTGTTGCGGTTCACCTTCAATTCGGACCGCGTGTTCGTAAAATCGGTTTGGGCTATGGTTCAACTCTCAATCAAGTGCCGCGGTTCACCTTCAATTCGGACCGTGTTCAAAATCGCTGTTTGGGCCGCGTGGTTCAACTCTCAATCAATGTGTGCCGTGTGTTCACCTTCAATTCGAGCCGGTGTTCGTAAAATCGGTTTGGGTCATGGTTCAACTCTCAATCGCAGTGTGCCGTGTGTTCACCTTCAATTCGGACCGTGTTCGTAAAATTAGTGTTTGGGCCGCGGTTCAACTCTCAATCGCGTGTGCGCGGTTCACCTTCAATTCGGACCGTGTGTTCGTAAAATCGGTTTGGGCTGCGGTTCAACTCTCAATCAATGTGTACCGATGTTCACCTTCAATTCGGATCGGTGTTCGTAAAATTAGTGTTTGGGTCGCGGTTCAACTCTCGATCGCAGTGTGTCGCGGTTCACCTTCAATTCGAGCAGTGTTCGTAAAATCAATCGTTTGGGCCGTGTGTTCAACTCCCAATCAAGCAGTGTCAGCGGTTCACCTTCAATTCGAGCCGGTGTTCGTAAAATCGCTGTTTGGGTCAAGGTTCAACTCTCGATCAAGGTGTGCCGCGGTTCACCTTCAATTCGAGCAGGTGTTCGTAAAATTAGTGTTTGGGTCATGGTTCAACTCTCAATCAAGGTGATGTGTGTTCACCTTCAATTCGGACTGTGTTCGTAAAATCGCTGTTTAGGCTGCGGTTCAACTCTCAATCAAGCAGGTGTCCGCGGTTCACCTTCAATTCAAGCTATGTGTTTAGAAAATCGTGTTTGGGTCATGCGTGGTCAATTCTCAACCAAGGTGTGCCGTGGTGTTCACAATCAATTTATGGGTCTGCATGTTCAGAATTCAAATGATCGAACTGGTGTTCAGAATGTAAATGTAATGCTATGTCGAGACTAAACATTCTAAATAAGTCGTAATTAAAAATGAGTAGCCAAACATGGCAAAGACACGAAATGCACGAAAAATACAAAATACATTGCAGAAAATTTAAAAGTGAAGTAAATACCTCTCATGCCTCATGGGAGAGGTGATACTCTGGCTCCCGCAGAAGGAGATCCCCAGGCGCTCGCCCGTCAAAATCAGTGAAGTGATAGAAAACAGCCCGCGGAAGAATATGTACTGGAGGGTCGTACCACTCGGGTATGAAGGGTCGAACATTCGGGGGTAGAGCCATAATATCAAGATCATCCCCGGCATCCAGAGGACCTCCACCGTGAGGGAAATGACCAGCCATTTCAGAAAATCTGCAAAAAGGAGAAAAACAAGCAAAATGAGCAAAAATCAGAAAAAGTCAACAAAAGTCAACTCTCGGGAAATGAAAAAGTCAACAAAAGTCAACTCTCGAGAAAATCTTCCAAATATTGAGAAAAACTCACCTCAAGTGGCGAAAATGAGAAAAGAAGCCCCGAAATCAAAATTTAATCGGTTCAAAGTGAAGAAAACTGGAAGATTTCGCGAAAACAACTTGCGCTGCTGGAAAACGCCAGATAGAGCACAGATCTGAGAGAGAAAATGGTTTGGGAAGGTAGAAGAGATGTTTTCGGAGCTGCACTTGTGAGCACAAAATGTTTGGATGAGTATATTTAAAGAAAAGAAGGTGAAAAGACAAAACTGCCCACGGATTTGGCAAAGTGGCCGGCCGGCCCCCTTTTCTGGCAGGCCGGCCATTTCCTTTTCAAAAAGTGGCTGGTGGCCTTCCCCTGGAAATAAAAGTGGCCGGTGGTGTTCCCCACAGGGCCTCCAAGCTCTCTGCAAATTTTGGTGATGATCGGAGTCCCCGAGACCTGAAAAAGTACAAGAGAAATGCACTTTCTGTCGCGAAATCGCTCCGCCGGAACTTCAGCTTCAACTTCCAATGCGTGTCTCATCATTACTCATAGAAAGTGAGATGTATCCTTTTTGAACATGTTTTACCCTCTCCGGGAGGTGAACCGAGGTCGAATCGAAGTCGCTTCGCCAAACGCGGCATTTCTTGCTCGTTGTTTTGTGACAAACATACATCCCGGTTTACGCTTGTTCTCGCATTGTTGTGCACATAACTTGCATTCTCATGCATATACTTGCATTGTTATACACATCTCCTTGATATTACCAAGCCTCCGCTTAAACTTATGCGCTACACGCCGCATTTTTCCTTATGCGCTAGATGCACCTTCTCACCGCACCACGCTTGTCTCAGATTCAAGTCACATTGAACATATGTTGTCAAGTATGTTGTGCTTGTTGAGTTTCTTTCTTTGCAGCACGATATTGTATGTACAGCCATTCGGGTCAGCGACTAGACGAATCGCGCAGTATTGTATCTTCTCCGTAGAGACGTGGCGAGAATTGAATAATTCTCCGATTCTTAATCGCATAAAATGTAGTTGTTGCTTTGCATTCTTCGTAAAACTGCTGTATCTATTTGCGAATACTTGCTTCATTACAAATTTGCTACATTTGCATGATCATTAAGTTACATCCGCCTTTGCATACCGCTTGAATTTGGCCCCTACCGGGCACACCATGACACATCTCTGCTTATCTCGCCGCTTGTCTAAGTCTTCACTTTGTCAAAATGGGTCGCCTCTGGCTTTGACATTCACTCCCGCCACTTAGACTTTCGAGCTCACAAAGAGGGGCAATCAGAGACACCCCATTTTTGACCGACCTTAAGGCTCGATGTCACCGATTGAGCACTTGGTGATGTTGCATATCGTGCTCGCTCAGAGGTTTCAGAGTCTCTACCATGAGCCTTGCCTCCAGACTTCCTGACTCTTTTCATGCTTTGCCTCGGTTTGCAACTGTGCCTGCTTTCTCTGCTTTCTTCCCGGCGGAGGAGAGGTCTCAGAGATCATCTCTCGGCCGAGGCTACGCTTCGTGGTCGAGGCCATTTTGCCCGCTTTGGGAGCCCTCGATTTTTCGAGTTGTCAAGGGCAGGCCTCGATTCGACCGCTACTCCACCTCCGCTTGTCTCATTTTGGCACATACCTTATTTCCCCCATTTTGAGGGACACTGTGGTCCGAGAGACCGACTTCGTGGTCGAACACCACTTTCGGTGCCTAACAGTCAGTTTTCGGGGCCCCAGGCTGCGCGTTTCGGCCCCCGAACCTTCACTTTGCATCGGTTTGGGCTTATTTTTGGCAGGGACCTCTGTTTCACTATTAGGAAGGTTGTAGAAGGGTGGGAGGCCAGTAATTGTTCTGACAACCAGTTTTATTCCTTCATCGCCCTCCGTCGCCCGTTTTTCTCACTAGAAAGCCAATGTTGACCACTCTAAGGCCACTTTTTCTAGCCCTAAACCACATATTTGTGTTGTAGACACCTGGGAGGCCACCAATATCATATGGTCGGCCAGTAATTTTGTTTGACCCTTTTGAACCCCTCCAAAAAATGGGCTTTTCTTTCTTCTGATTCACCTTCTCCAGTTTTTGACCACATAGCTATGTTGAGCACACATGAGAGGCCACCAATATGAGGTGGCCGGCCAACAATCATTCATGACCTTGACCCTTGGCCGGCCATGGAGGGCCCGCCACCTAAACCCTAAATAACCAATGTGCCATGATCCTTGCACCGCCGCTTCCAACAGGACCTTCTTTCCCCAGATTCTCAGATCGTGGGGAGGGGAACTTTTGGGAGGGAAACTTAAATTTGAATCTCCCCCCCTTTTCTCCACTCTTGTGCCTATATAACCAGCCCCTCCCCTTCAGTTTTGGTGGTGACAAAAAACCCTTTGGAGCTCCTACATTGAATCTCTCTCTCTCTACACTTCAACCCTCAAAACCTCCCAAACCCTACACCATTTCTATACCACCACATAGCACCACACCACCACCATCCTTTCCAACACTTGGAGCTGGTTTTTCAGAGCTTAGGAGCACCTTTTCTTAGGCCAAGAGCTGCTGAAGTTTGGTCTACAAGGATGAGTCCTCATTTTCCCTCTTTTGTGCTTTATTTTGTTCTATATCTAAGCCATACTTGCTTACATTTTTGGGCTCCGACCCTAACTGAAAATAGTCATGTTTTGAGGTCTTTTTCATGTTTGATTAAGGGTCCTTCCATGTTTAAGGTCTCCAGCTACCACTTGCTTCTTTACCTCTCTTGTATGCCTCTTTCTTGCATAGCGTTTTAGGTCTATTTGTGAACTGTTTTGAGCTTGGTTATAAACTTTAAAGTGGCTTTTTTTGAGCCCTTCTTCAACATTTTTGAAGGGTTCTTCACTGTTTTAGACTTCCTTTTGTCACTTGCCTCTTCATCCCTCTTGCCCCTATTTTTGCATGCTTTTTTAGCTCCTTGTGCTTGTATTTTTGGGCTCTGGTCCGAACTGTAAATAGTCATATTTTGACCCACTCTTCATGTTTGATCAAGGGTCTTTCACTTTTTGAGGCTTCCTTTTTTCTCTTTGTGTTAAAGTTCTCTTTTATGCCTTATTTTGTATAGTATTTTAAGCTTGCCTGTGAACTGTTTTGGGCTTGGTCATAAACAGTAAAATATCATGTTTTGGTCCCTCTAACATTGTTGAAGGGCCCTCCTTTTTGAGGCCAGAAGCCATCACTTGCTTCTTTGTCCCTCTTAGGCCCATTTCTTGCATGATAGTTTAGCCATACTTGTGTTTGTTTTTGTGGCTTGATGTAAACTGTAAGTGTTTATTTTGAGCCCCTAATCAACTTTGTTGAAGGGCTCTTTGCCTTTCGATGCCATAAGATGTTACTTGCTTTTTATCTCTCTTTCGAGGCCATTTTTTGCATGTTAGCTTAGCCCCACTTGTGTTCACCTTTTGGCCTTGCTTAAAACTGGAAATATGCTTGTTTTGGGACTTTCTTGATTCTTTTCTTCATACTTCATGTTCAAATAATGCATGCTTTGTATAGCTATAAGTCATTCCATGCGCCTAGTTTCGAAGTTTCGAGTCTCATTTCATGCATCGTGGTGCCATGTTTCCATGTTTCGGGGCAGTTTTGCATCATATTTTAGTGCTAAAATTTTCATTCTAGTATGTCATATTCCATGCCTTACTATGCTTTGGTAGAGTGACACTCGTGTTTTAGGGTCGGTCTCGCTTATGCGTGCACGCAGCACGATCTCGAAAGTGTCTCATTTTCATCTAATGGCCTCCTATGTGAGTGTGGCTGAGGTCCACTTGTGGTGGTGTAAGTCCATCATGCATTGTGTATGTTATTTCATTTCATAGCATTGTGTATGCTAGGTTGTATGTTAGCGCATTGTGTATGCCATGTTACCTCGTGCATCGTGTATGCCATTTCATAGCATTGTGCATGTTAGGTTGTATCTTAGTTGCATTCATGCATGTCATGCATATTGCATTATGTTTGGGATAGGAGTTAGCCCAAGCACGGGAAATGAGGTACGTTTCGTACTCCGAGTGACGGAACGTGTCTCAATTCCCCAAATTATTAATTCTGATTATCCATGATGGAGTCTTGGTCTTGTTGTGTTTTCATGTGCATTCATTCCATATTAATTTGTGCACTGATCCTCGCCATCATGCATCGAGATGCGGATTGGTGGCACGAGGATCGAGGCATGCATACATACGCGAAAATACATTGCCATGCCCCTTTTCTCCTCTCGCTCAAAGAAATCGGCCGCATTCTTTTGGAGCTTCATGCGATATTCAGAGCATAATTGTAAACAGAGGCTGATCGGGGCATCGCAGAGGATTTCGCGCTTAGGCTAATTCGAGCATGCATCATTCATCATCCTGAGTGAGTCGAGGCGCCCCTAGCTTGCATGCTAGTTTACAGCCTTCCTTAGATTAATTTGTTAATTAATTAGAATTTTGTATTTATTCGACCAGACATTATTTGGGATCAGATATTATTTCATTCGACCTCCGAGCGAGGGCAATGTTGTAATAAGTGTGCGAGTGTGATGTATGTCTTCCAACCCCACGCCTTTTTCTTTCCTTTTATTTACCAAATTTTATGATGGTTAGATTAGGGCATGTTTCAATTAGCATACAGTATGATAGCATGTTTGCATTCATTCATCTGTTTTGCATGCACCGGGCTCAGCGCATCATACTAACTGCATTTGTATTTCAATTCCAAGTTGAATACATGTTAGTTGTTGCATCTCATATGCCATGTTTAGAATAGCCGAGCCTGCTATAGTTGCATTTTGCATGTGTTGCATTAGGCATTTCTGTATACTTAGGATCATGCATGGATTTCTAATCAATTTCTGTTTTGGCTTGGAGTACTCGGTGAGTTTTTATGCTTTAGCATCCTTGCATGCGTGTGAGTGACTGCCATGAATAGCATGCTTACCATGAGGCTAATCGCTATGTGATATAACCGCTGAATGCCTATGGGTGAAGGTTGTTAGTTGGATTGGAACGAATCATTGACTGCAGTATTTTAAGCCCACTAGATAGTGGCACAATCATGTTTTCTAAGCCCACCCGAGGGTGGCAAATTCACGCCTTAGCCTACTTGCGAGTAGCACCATCAAACCATTTTCAAAAGCAAACATGAAATGTTTTGTTCCAATTCAGGCGACTCGCCTATACTTGTATGTCACACAAGATCACATAGTAAATCTAGGCCAATAACCTAATAAGAGCACACAATGTTTTCAAAACTAGATATCATGGTTAGTAGAGGCCGATCTTTGATCGGGCGAAGCGGGTGCTCACGGCGACCTTCTCAATCGCACCCAAGTTCCCGAGCCGAGGCAACTTTGGTGATGACTTTACACGCGGCCTTAGGCACGAGTCGTGGTTTCCTAAATTTTCCAAAAATAAAATATTTAGGTGGCGACTCAGATTCCGCAAAGCAAATTCATGTTTGGCACTTCTTTCAAAAAAAAATCTGTTTTTCTCAAAACGATTTGTCGGATTTGGACTCTTTGGTTCAAGATATAGAATCGAGACACAAAATCGAGTCTGAGCTGTAGCGAGGTCCCCCGCGGGCTTGTCTACACGCCGTTTGTGGGAACGAAAGGAGAATAGATAGCCAACGACAGATAGAAAGAGAAGGTTGGGGACGACACCCCTACTGAGAGTGGGAAACATATTGACCTTGGCGTCGAAGAAGACAACTACAACGAAGAAACTTGTGATAAGAATCATGGAGAAGAGGATGGCGGCCAGGTGGGCGACGTGTCGAAGAAATCAGACCGAAGCGAGTATTATAACGAGGACGACTGTAGACACCCCATTTTTGACCGTCCTCAAGACTTGGACGTCACCGTTTGAACACCCGGTGATTATCCATGTTTGTGTTCGTTTGGGGTTCCCGGAGGTCTCGGCTGCACACCTTGCCTCAGGATCTCCGAACCCGACTGTTTAGTGTCTGGTTTTGCACCAAACACTTGTGTTTTGCCTTGGAGGGGCAGGGAATGCCTTGTGAGGCATCCCCACACATCACCAGCCATGGCTAGAGGCCACCGGCGGTGTTTTGTTGCCATCGGCATGTATATTGCCTATCGGCACTTTGTTGCCGATCGGCAATTCATTTTGTCAAAATGGCAATTTTGAGCACCGACTCATCGCTCATCTACTTTTGCAGATATTTTAGGACAACTATGTGGTTTGGTTCCCTCCATACACGCAGTATGGAGGATGCCCCCCTTGTTAGCTTATTGAATAAGCTTTGCAAGATTGTTTGCCTATAAGAGGAGGGCTCCTCTCTTGGCTTTAGGGTTCTGGTTCTAGGGTTAGAAAGTTGTAACTATTCTATCTCTCTCTTTCTCTCTTTTATGTTCTAGGTGCTTTTGCCCATACTATTGCACATAAACACCTAGTCTTTCACCTTTTCTTGGTTCTCGAGGGACCTGAGGCTTGTTCTTGCTGTTCTTGGCTGGATTGAAGCTCAAGGAGGCAACAAGATCATCTTTTGTGAAGAGGTCTACAAGGGTGAGACACTAGTCCCTTTTATCCCCATTTTTGCATAACTTGTTAGCCTATCTTAGAACTGTTTTTGAGCTTAGTGTATAATACAAAAAAGTTATGTTTTTGGGCCCTCTAAATTGTTTGTTTAGAGTGTTTTGTGGTTTGGAGGTGTTTGACCCCTCTTAAGCCTTGAGAGGCCCCATTTTGTGCCATTTTTGGTGAGCTCCGAGACTTTGGTGCTTGGGCCTCCTCACCACTGAAATCTAGAGGGATTTCAGTGGTAAAGATGGTGCCTTAAAGTCTCAAGAAGGAGAGGGCCACCCCTCTCCTTGTTGTCCTGAAAAGGGCACTTTTTGGCCTCTTGAGGGAGCATCATGTTTGAGTGTTTGTTGATCATGCCATAGCTATTTTTTATGCTTATTATGCCATGATATAACATTGTTGTGTGTTGGTTTTGGTACACCATGCATGCTTAGCATACCTACCTTGTAATGCCATGTTTAGGCCTTAATATGCCTTAGGTTGTAAGTCCTTATTCTAGCATGTTTTAGGCTTGGTCTTGTGAAGCTTTTGTGCTTATTTCACCATGTTTAAGGTCTGTCCATAGTTGTTTGGGTCGATCTTGGCATGCTTTGTGTGGCTCCTTTGTATTTTGGCTTGTTGGCCTTAAGTGTATAAGTGTGTAGCTTGCATTACTTGCTTCGGTTTAAGTGGTTTGGCACCATTTGTAACATCATTTCGGCCCCTTTGATGTGCTTGTATGCTTGCCTTAGGCACCTCTTTAATGCTTTGAAGGCTTGTGTTGTATGCTCCATGTTTTGGCCATTGTGCATACTTTTGAATTTGAGCCACTTAGATGCCATCTAAGGGTCCCTTTTGCATGGTTAAGGACTGCCTTGAACCTATTTTAAGCCTTCTTGGCCTTACGGGGCTTGGTTGGCTTAGCCATGGTTTAAGCCTCTTTGCCTTGCTTTAAGTACTTGGACTATTTGCATGCTAATGTTTGTCTTGTTTGAGTTGGTTTGGCACCTCTTCTAGCATGATTTTCAGAGCTTATGTTGCATGCCTAGTGTCCATGTTATACTCCTTTCAAGTGTGCTTGAGAGTGGCCCCTTTTGATGCTTAGGTTTGTGTCTCAACATGTGCATGTGTGTATGTGTGTTTGGCCTCACTTCCTTAGCATTATGGCCACTGTTTTAGGCCTATTTAGAGTTGCCTAAATCATGTTTAAGTCCATCCATTCATTGGTTGCATATGCTCCTTGTGTGTTGTAGCATATTGGTAAGTTGTTGCATATTGAATTTGCATGATTGAATGAAGTCACATGCTTGTTTGCATGCTTGAACATCCTCATTACATCTTGCATGCTTGTTGGTTAACATTGATGTTTCATGTCTTGTATGCTTGTTTGCTTGTATGCTTATTTGCATGGCCATGGTTGCATACTAGTCAATGTTCCTAGGATTGCATTGCATCAATGTGCATGCTTGGCCTCTTGAAATGAGTGTGATAGAGGTTGGCCCTTTTATGTGATTATGTGCATTGCATCCATTTGAAATTGAATGTGCACACTTGGTTTTGGGCCATCATGCATCGAAATGCTTGATTGGTGGTCCGAAACCAAGGACCATGTCCCTTTGAGTTCTACACATGATAGAGGGTATGGTTAGGGCATACATGGTTTAAATTACATTGCCATGCAAGTTCTGGCCTTCATCACAGAAGTTGCGTGTCCCGCAGAATTTTTGGCCGACCGGCAACATATAGTGCCGACCGGCCATCCATTGGTGGCTGATGTATTCATCTTGTGCCGATGACCACCCCACATAGCCGGTGGTAATTCTACTCAGCCGGTGGTGTTCCCCAGTATCCAGAGAATCAATTCAGAGACTTTGACAGTCTTCAGAGGGGCAGAGCAGGGAAAACAGAGGCAGTCTATGCATGGCAGTACAATTCCGAGCAAGACCGAGCATGCATTGCATTGGACCCGCTTCCCGAGGCGGTTTACTATTTTTCCTAGCTTAGTTAGTTTGTTGACTACTTAGGCAATTTGTAATATTTAATTAGCTTGTAGGTTAATAATCTGTAATATTTATTTGGTCCCTCCGAGCGAGGGCGAACTGTAATAAGTGTGGGTGCGTGTGTGTGCATGTCTTCCAATCCCCACTTCTTTCTTCCCTTTTATTTACCCGCTTATGACGGTAGATTAGGGCACGTTTAAATTAGCATACCTTATGCCATGCATGCGTGCATCCATACATTTGTTTTCCATGCACCGGGCTCGGCGCATCACGCTAACTGCATTTGTACTTCAATTCCAAATTGAATACGTGCATCGAATGATTTCATTTTACATACCATTTTAGGATTAGCCGAGCCTAACCTAATTGCATTTTGTATGCGTATTAGCCACTTCAAAGATGTACTAGAATCATGCATGTTTAATAACTAGTATACTATTTTGGCAAGGAGTACACTGTAAGTATTTATGTTTTAGCATCCTGCATGCGTGTGAATGTTGACATAATAACATGCTTACCATGTGGCTAAATGCTTACGTGTTATAAACCCATCAATGCTTGTGGGTGAAGGTTGATTGTTTGAGTTGAATAGCTCATTGAAATCTATGTTTTAGCCTACTCATGAAAGTAGCTTAATTCAAACATTTTCAAAATAAACGGATATGCAATGCTTATTTCCAAATTAGGCGATCTAGTCTATACTTTTGTGTTGTGCGCATCACATGGTAATTCTAGCTAATTAATTGGAATAAGAACACATAACATTTTCAAAAACGGATATCATGGTTAGTAGAGGCCGGTCTTCGGACCGGGCGAGAGGGGGTGCTCATAGCTGACCTTCCCCAATCATACCCAAGCTCCCGAGCCTAGGCAACTTTGGTGATGAAGGACACGTGGCCTTTGGCACCGAGTCAGGGTTTCCTAAATTTTCCCTTTAAAAAATATTTAGGTGGTGACTCTGTATCTGGCAAAGCAGTCCATGTTTGGCACTTCTTTCAAAAATCTGTTTTCTCAAAACGATTTACCGGATTTGGACTCTTTGGTTTAGATTAAGAACCGTGACACAAATCGAGTCCGAATCAGAATCTGTGAGTTCTCAAGGGCTTGTTATAACGACCTCCAAGTATGGAAAGAAAGATGCTTACGAAGGGACGACGAGATAAAGGGAATGGCGAACAAATTGGTGGACTTGCAAACGGTTGTCAATTTCATGATACAGAACAACGTCATGCAGCCACCGTTCCCGTCACAAGATACGCCGACTCCAACAGCCAAGAAAAATGCCCAGGCAGGGGGGCAAAAGACAACTTCTACGACTCCTCAGCACGATAGGACCAAGGAACATTCTCACCGGCCTTCAAGAGAGGTCGGACGAGGAGAATCCAGAAGGGGACATTCACAGAGGACACATTGCACCAAGGAAGTTGACTCCAAAGAACATCGGCATGTTCAGGGGAAGGAACTCTATTTCGACGTGACCAATGGAGGGAGGTCCAAAAGGACTCGCAATGACACAGGAAGTAGTGCACCAAAGAGGCTAAAATCTGGAGATAGTCGAGCTCCTGCACGAACCACGGAGGATCTGAGGGATTACCTCCAGAGAAAGCGACAAGATGCCGAGGTGACCTCACCTGTCAAGCCGAGGACACCGTTTTCGATAGAATTGGACAAATTTGAGGCCCTGAAAAGGTTCAGTATGCCAAGGTTCCAGATATACGACGGTAAGTCGGACCCGAACTTTCACGTCGGCTTGTACCTGAACTTTATGGCATTGTACATCGAGAACGAGCCATTGCTCTGCAAGGTGTTCCTCTCATCCTTCGGAGAAATTGCATCGGATTGGTTTCACAAGTTGCCGAAAGGAACTGTGAAAACCTGGGAAGGCCTGGCCGAGATGTTTGTGGCCAGGTTCATGACAAACAAGCTACAGCCATTGAGGGTGGATGCCCTAATGGCCCTGAAGATCGGCGAGGATGAAAGCCTTAGGGCCTATGCCAAAAGGTATTATAAGGTATTCAACCAAATACCAGGATGCAACCAAGAGGTGGCGGTTGTGTCATTTAAAAACGACTTGAAGGATGACTGCCTACTTCAAAAATCACTGGCAAAGACATTGCCGAAAAGCATGGAGGAGCTGATGGCCAAAATAGAAAAGTATGCCAGAGCCGAGGAGGACACGCTGGGGACAAAGGCGTCCAAACAAGAGAAGAGAAATGGTTCGTCGAAGCGAAGCTGAGATAACACTGGATATGAGAAGACAAGAGCTCAGCCCAAGTAAGCAGATCCCGGATTCCAAATCTCGGATCCCAGATTCCAGAAGACAAGGTCTTGGCCTAAGATGATTAAGTCCGAGAAAAGAAGAGCTTACCGAGATGATGTTTAACACTTGTTGAAATTTGTGGACAATTTACAAGTTGGAGGTAAACCGAATCATTGTTTAACACTTGTTGAAACTTGAGAAAAGTTTACAAGTTGAAGTTAAACCGAATCATTGTTTAACACTTGTTGAAATTTGTGGACAATTTACAAGTTGAAGTTAAACCGAATCATCATTTAACACTTGTTGAAATTTGTGGACAATTTACAAGTTAAAGTTAAACCGAATCATTGTTTAACACTTGTTGAAACTTGAGAAAAGTTTACAAGTTGAAGTTAAACCGAAATCATTGTTTAACACTTGTTGAAATTTGTGGACAATTTACAAGTTGAAGTTAAACCGAAATCATTGCTTAACACTTGTTGAAATTTATGGACAATTTACAAGTTAAAGTTAAGCCGAGGTTAAACCCTTGTTGAAATTTTATGAAAAAATTTACAATGTGAAACCAAGGTTATGCCAAGAAAAGGTATTTGGGTACTTGCTGAGGTAAATCATCAGTTTGTATAACCGAGGTGTGTCACCTCGAGACGGTTGCAAAGGAGGACTGTTTCAGCTGAGAAACTTGAGCCAACTTGGTCGTTGATTCTGAGGCATTGATGAAAACAGACTATAGGTCTTGGTCATATTGAGCCGACGAGTTCTGACTTCGGCAATAGATGATGAAGCGAGCTTAGCTGACGTGCTAAGTGGAATAAATGATATAGGTTCCATCACCTCAGGATGCCGAGGTAATAGAACCTAGGGGGCAGTTGAGGGGACAGAATTTTTGAATGACAACACGTGGCCGAGGTGACACCGAAGTGTCAACCGAGGTGTCACGTGTCCTAGTCATGATGCCGAGATGATCTCGGCTAGGCTGAGGTTATCTGCGAGAATACCGGAATCCGAGATAAGCGGATAAGGGACAAGAGTCCTAAAATGGGAGTAGACTTTAGTTTGGGTAAAGATAAGACTTTAGAGAGTTTATCCTAATCCTACCGGGAGTCCGTTAGCAAGAATCCTAAGTCCATTAGAGCTATGCTTCTATTTGAGACTAGGATTATATTGGCTATAAAAGGGAGGCATCCCCATGGGTCTAAGGTATGGCTTTTGATATTCTGTCTAGTGAGTTAAGCACTATTGGTTATCTTTGAGAGATATAGAATACTGACTTGATCGTCAGAGTACCCCCGGGTGGACGAGCCACCGCCGGAGACTCTTCTTTCTCAAGGTGTCGACAGTGCCATCTATTCCCGGTGTTCTCCAGTTGAGTACTAAGTTTGCAGTGTGGTCGGAAATTGACACACACAATTACATTAGGTTCGTTTGGGATATGGGTTAATTTTTTAATTTTTTAGTTTTTTGACTATTTTAGCATGGTGTTAAAAAGTCTCATTTGGGATGAACTTTTGATTTTTGACTTTTGTGAGAGAAAAATGAAATAATTATGATTTAGATGTAACATTTTGTCTTATTGACTTTTTAAATTTTTTGTGGTTATTTTAGTTAAAAAGCCCTGCATTTTTTCTCTCTAAACAAGGGCATTGACAACCCTTGAAGTTCAATTATATCTTATTTTTTGACATTTTAGAAATTATATTTCTACCCCTGTGATTAATAATTTCATTTTATAATCTCCCCTTGTTTGTATAAAAGACAATAATTCTTAATAGAAAAATAAAAGAAATTATATTAAAAATAAATAAATACAACAAAAGAAAGGAAAAAAAAAATAGAAGAAGTAAAATAAAATAAGAAAAGAGAGAGTGTATGAATTTAATATTTTTATTTTATTTAAATAATTACAATGATAAGAGTTAATATAATTTTTTAAATATTAAGAACGATATTTAAACTCAAAATTTAAGAGATGGAAGTGTAATTTATTTTTTTTATTAATAAACACATATTTAATAATACATTATGGGATCAGATTTAATAATTTCAGAGATAGAGCAAATAGGCCCTCTCTTTCTATTGTCAAATCGGCCCTCTCATTCTAGTGTCAAATCATAGTCATAAACATAAATGAAAGAAGACAATAATGGAGTCCCATCTCAAAGGGCCTACTTTGCACTCATTTCTCTCAGATTTCAAAGGGCATCTAGCTAGCTAGCAGGACTAAAGAAATTGTACTCACCACCTCGCATTTCTTGTTAGATAGAAGGGAAAGGGTGGTTGTGTATTTGCAAAGGTTTAATTGAGAAAGTAGGGTAGAAATTAATTTTTGTAATTTTTTAAAAATATATAAAAAAAATTGATATAATTTAAAAAGTTAAAAATAAATAAATAAATAACTTTTAATTGAGTTACCAAAACAAGCATAAGAAATGAAAGAGAAATGACAAAAGAAAACTAAAACGTAAACAAGTCAAGTGATGAGGTTTTAAAGAAGGGTCTGGACGGTCTCCAGTTTAGATTCAGGATAATTCGGTCTAATTCAGCCTATTGGATCTATTTTTTGACCTCTTTTTGATAATTTGAACTATTCACATTTTAGGATATGTTGAGTATATTATTCCTGTAAAAAATCACATCAATCGGATAACGGATACTAGGTATTCGGATCACTTTTGTCTAAGAAAAATAAACGGTCAGAAAATTAACGGTTCATAAAAAATTAATCCGAATACATAATATATGTTATCCGATCGACGTGATTTTTTACAGGAATAATGTACCTAACAAATCCTAAAATGTGAACGGTTCAAATTATCAAAAAAGGGCTCAAAATGAATCCAATGAACCGAACTGAACCCTCTAGTATAGATGGTGGACTGGAGGCAATCCACTGCCTTTAAAGAAAATATGAAAAGTTTTTTTTTTTTTTTTTTTCAAATGAAATTTTAACGTGCAAACTACACATCAGTAGTTGGGGTGGGCAAGATAGGTGACTGCATTGAATTCCTAATTTTGACAAATTTAAGTACTCATTCAAATAATGTCTCTGAGTCTATATGATTAGCATAATTAATAATAAAAAGATTAGTATAAAATTAATTATTTAATTGGATTAGTGAGATATATAATTCTCCCCTGTATACGTTTGGTTTGTAATAGATATAGAAATATATAATCTAAATTATATGTTAGTAGTCATAGTATTACAAAAATGGGTCATTTTTATTAGATAAAATGGGTCAATTTTGTTAGTTAAAATGGCCATTAAAATCTAATATGAATAATGAAATTTGTAACCAAATAATAAAATGTGAATCTCATGGATTAATAGTCTCAATCTTATATTATGATCCACCCAATCAAACAAGCCTTTAAATTATTAATAGATCTAAAAATAAAATTTAACTCAATTTATTTAATTCTATAATTCAAATAAAAAAGGGCACTCGCGTGACTGAAATCTTTTTGGGTTAAAAAGATATTATTTGTCCAAATGACACTTATTAGTTTAAAAAAAAAAAAAAAAAGACTTGTACGTATTCAAAATTTATCTATCAAATTATCTATCTAAATGTCACTTATCTGTCCAAATGTCACTTATTTGTATACATGTTTCCTATCTAATCAAAATAAATGTCACTTATCTGTCCAAATGTCACCTATTTGTATACGTGTTTCCTATCTAATCAAATGTTAGTTATCTGTACATGTGTTACATATCTAATCAAATACCACCTATCTATATATAAATCTATTCACTTACATATCCATCGCCCACTAGCTATTAGCCACCAGTGATTTTTTTGAACAAATTTTCGATAACTTTTTTGACGAATTTTTAACATGTGTCCTCACCACCAAAAATAAATAAATAAATATACCTTAGATCAAATAACATAGGACCTATAAGAATGGACTTTCACCAATCAACTCAATCAAAAGGTGATTTTTTTTTTTTGTCAATTACTAAGAGTTTACAAATATAAGATAATTATCCAGAGTCCAAACACAATACAACACATACCTAATATCGGATACCCCAACAACGAACCCAACAAATGGCCTCCTAACCGAAAGAAATCAATAATACAACAACCCAACATGGGTGGCTAAATAAGATGGTATTCGATAAAATTGAAAATTGAAAATTAATTATTAAAAATTGAATGTTAAATTTTTTAAGTCAAAAAATTATTTGACAAAAATTTAAATGCCGAGTTAAAAATAAATTATTTAATATATATAAGTTCAAATTTAAAATTTATTATTTTTAAATTGTATATCTCAATTTTTATATTGTGATGGTAGTGGTAGCGATGGTGGTGGCATAGTGGTGATGGTGATAGCGATGATTGTTGTAGTAAAATAATGGTGATACTTATGGCAACAATGACAATGGTAATAAAGGTGGTGGTTGTATGGTGGTAGTAGTGGTAGTGGTGTGACATGATAGTCGAGCGGTGGTGGTAGTATTGACTATGGCATGGTGATGGTGATGGTGGTGGCGGTATGGCGGCGTGGCGGAGGTAGTGGCGTAGCGATGGTGGTGGTGGTAATGGTAGTGGCAGCAATAGTGGTGGCAAGAGTACGATAGTGGTGTTTGTATGTAGTAGTGGTGGTGTGTTTATAATAGTGTATATTGATACTTATGTATAATAGTTATAAATTCAGTTAGAATTAAGTAAGTTTCATATAATTTAAAATTTTCTTAAGTTTTAGCATTTCTTTTAAGAGACTTTAATTTTTAAGTGATATCAATTATAATTATCAAATGAGTTTGATTGATTATCACTTAATACATTTGATTTTAAGTGCTGAATGAGGTTATCAGATGAGATAATTATTGAAAAGTCCAAACTAAAGAGGATATAAGGCATTGAGTTCAGTGGATATTTTTGTTGGTGAGAGGTCCACCATTTGTGAAATAGTTTGGTGAGAAGTCATTTTGTTTGTTTTGAAGGACATTTTGTTTTCAATTTTACCCTTTAATTTATCTTTTGACTTTTTTTATCTATTGACTCTCATTGACTATTTGATCAAATTTTTTTTTTATTTGCTCAAAAAAAAATTCTTTGTTCAAAATTTTTCCTATCCATTCAAATTTATATCTATCTATTTAAATTTTTTCCATCTCATTCAAATTTTATCTCACAGAATTTCCTATCTCATTCAAATTTTTTATGTGTAAATTTTCTAGCTATTCAAATGTTCATATATGTTTAATTTTTTCTTGAAATTCTTCTATCTGCTTAATTTTTTATTTTATTCTTTAATCTTTTGAAATATGAAGTCAAACCAAATCACCAAACCCTATTTGTTCAATTTTTTTTCTTCACCGCTTAAATCTCTTCTCTTTTGGTCCTCTCTCTCTCTATAGCTTAATTCCTGCCTTTTCCTATTTGGTTATCAGATCCCACTTAGGTCCCGTGGATCCTATTATTGTATAATTGTTGCTGTCGTCCTTTATTTTCTCATTTGAGTTATAGGATGTGTTGGGCAGGTTTGTTTCAGGTTGGTTGGGTCCGGAAACCAAGTGTTGCTGTTCAGTTTTTGGGTTGGTTGCTCGAGCGAGGGTTTGGTCGCTCGAGCAAAGGTTGATTTTTGTCTCTGGTAGCTCGAGCCAGGATTTCTTCGCTCGAGTGAGCGATTGCGTCTAGTATAGACCTGAGAGCAGTGTTTCTTCCCTCGAGCGAGCGAGGTGTATGTTTTCGAGTTCTTCGCTCGAGCGAGTATTCTGTCGCTCGAGCATGCTTCTGGGTTGCAGACCTGAAGCATTGCATTTTTGGCTCGAGCGAGCTTTTCTTCACTCGAGCGAGACTTTCTTTGTGTCTGGTCGCTCGAGCCACCATGTCTTCGCTCGAGCGAGCCTGCTCAGTTCATATAAGCAGCAGCGGGAATTTAATCTGTTTTTCATCTGGTTTTGGATTCCAAACCCTAAGTCCGACTTCTCTTTTTCCCTACTCACCTTTTCTTAGGTTTGATCTATTTTGAGTGCTGCTTTCACCCTAGTTGCTTTATTAAAAGGTAGTGTGGGTCGAGGGCTTCAGCTTTAATCAACAATCTTGGAGTTGGAGCACTTTGAGTTTGGGTCATCATCTTCGCCTTCTTTTTGGGTTATTTCTTCGAGGTAGGGATTTCCTACTCCAATTTATGAGTTTTGTTCTAAGTTTTGGTATTTTGATACGGGGGTATTTTGGAAATTTTGGGAAAACCCTAAGTGTTTGAATAAGTTGAATTGTATATTTAATTTAAGGAACATTGGGAATTAGTTAAATTCATGAAAGTGAGGAATTTATTGATTCATCTATCTAATTATTGATTTATTTATTTCAGCCTAGAGATAACTATTTTGGGCTATCGTGGAGGATAGTCATGATTGTTGTAGACATTGCATGTGGATTAGGATAACCTAAACTAATCACATTGGTTAAGTCATTAATTTTGACTGCTGAATTAATACGCATATTATGTGTATTGATTGTTGGTTGTATATGTTATGTGCTTACATACATGTATTGGTTGAGCATTGCATATGCATATTGTGGGAGGAGATAGGGATGTACTCACTGTTTAGGGAAGATAGGGATAGACCTCTAAACCGGATTTTGTTTGGGAGGAGATAGATGGACTCCATTAGCATCACTTTTATGTGTGCTTATTTATATTGAAGTGTTTTATTGATACAAAGACTAAAATGTGTATCAAACTGAAGTATGAAGTGTTTTTATGTGAGCTTGAGTCACATTTATTATGTTGAGATTGAAGTAATGTACAAAGGACATACAAATTCATCATATAGTTTGGCCAGGTTCTGAGCCATATTGGTAAAAAGGAAAAGTTGAATAACTAATGGAAAGTGAAACTGATAATTTGTATTATCCATCTATTGAATGCTATTGCTTTATTCAATACTTATATTTGGTTTAGTATATTTCTACTGGGCTGTGGCTCACCCTATATAGGAACATCATTTTCAGGTCCAGGTGATTCACTACCTCCAAGGACTTAGCTTGGAAGGATTTGGACAAAGAAGCCTTGTCTTTAGTTATTGTTTTATTTGATTTACATGTAAACATTCAAGCCTAGGGCTTTATTTGTATTTGAGTTAGAACTCATGTTTTTGTGACCAAGTGTTGGCTTGGCAGGATGTAAGCCCGTAGGGCACTTTTGGATGTTATATGTAATGTCGGATACTCTGATGAATGAATTATGATTTATTTTCTTAAGTAATGCAACGATATTGTATATGTTATGGGTTTTATTTTGAGGGTGTTACACTCTCTCTTCCTATCTCATATAATCTATCTCATTTTCATCAACATCAACACAAGAACAAAAAAAAAAAAAAATTATATGTTGCAATCTATTTCTTCATCATCATTATCAAAACAACAACACAAAAATAATCTTTTGTCCAAAGCCTAACCTAAATTGGAAAAAGAAAAATAATAAATAGATTAACAATAATCAGAATTTTATCTGCATAAATTAAAGATTCATAATCTCATTTTCTTCTCTTTCGAGGTTTTCAAAGAACCAAACAACACCAAAAAAATAATTGAAAAACTAAGGTTGGATTTGGTAGTGTTTTGTAAATGTGATTTGAGAATTGAGTTGTATTTTGAGTTTTTGGGTTTTAGGATTGTGATTTGAGTGTACAAAATTTGTTTGGTTATGGCTTTTGAATAGAGTGCTGAAATTAGATTTGAATTGAAGTTGGAATTAAGATTTGAAAGTTTGATGTGACATGTAAAAAAGAAAATGTGTTTGGTTATGAATTTTGGAAATAGTTTTCAAACTGTAATTCAAATTATTATAACCTATAATCAAACACATAACTCATAATCAGATTGGAGCTTATTAGTCAACATTCATAACCAAACTCTTTTTTCAATACAAATCAATAAATTAATTAATAATTTTGCTCCCAATTATTAATTCATTTTAATAAAAAAAAATTCAATGAAAATTTTGTTCAGATAATTTGGCTCCACATAAATTTTTGATTCAAATAATTATGACCCAATTCTTTTTTTCCTCGTTAATTTTTTTTTTTTCATTTCAATTTATGTTTTAAATTAATTTATTTTCCAATTACGCTTTGTTTGCAAATAATTTTTGGCAATTAGTTTCGATTTATTCCATAAATTTTTTTCCAATGCATTTATTTTCGCTTAATTTATTGCAACACCCATCTATATACTTCGCCCTCCTCTATATACACTTCGCCCTCTCCACCAAGGCAAAGACCAAATACACTTCCTCGCTTCCCGAACCAAGGCACCACCAACATACAAGATCAACATAATTGATATTCCTCCCAACACAGCTTCTATTCACTAAACATTCAAACTTCGCTTCAAAACACTTATATCCACCGGACGCCCGACCGAGCAAGGCAACAACATAACCAAAGAAGGCGGCGAGAGAGGGCAAATTAATACAATAGTAGGGACCGACCGTGGTTGGTCGGTGGGTTGACCTACCGTCAACCGGTTTCAGATTTTTTTTTCCTTCCTCTCAAAGGTCCATATCTCACTTCATACCGCTTATCTCATCACATTGCATTTATTAACCTTAGTTAGTCACTTATTAACCTTTATAATTCACATGTGTATACCATTTCAAAGTTCAGAGAATGCTTTTCGTAATTTCAAATAAGGCTTTCCCATGAAGGTATTTAGTGTTAGGATTATTGTCGATCCATATTTTGGACCGTTGAAATTGTGTGTCAGAGAGAAACGGGGAAAATCGCTACAAACAATAAATAGAGTTGTATTTTGAATTGTGTGCTAGAATTATGATTTGAGTTCTGTATCCAAACGTGAAGTGCAAAACGTGGTTTGGAAATATAATTCCAGAGCACTTCCAAATAGAGGCCAAGAATTTCACAGTACTTTGTGTTCTTCGGTGCTCTCCCAAGCATCTTCGATGATCAATCGATCTACACAGAACAAAGCACAAAAAGGATCGATCAAACCCTCCAAGATCATGATCTATACAAATTGATACACATAGATATATGAATATATATATTTTAGAGAGAGAAAATGAACAAATGATCACAGAATTTGTGTGTGGACTTGGTGTTCAATGAGAGAAAGAGGGTTTACTTGCTTTTGAAGTCAAATCTGGCAAGTTTAGTGCAGTTGTGGAATAGATATGAGAAACTTCTATTTGGCAAGACAAGGATTGAGAGACGAGAAGAAACGGCGATAGTGGTGGTGTTTCTAGCGGATGGCGGCGGTTCGACAGGATTGGAGGCGCGATGCCATAATCGAACACGCAATATAGATCTCGCTTTCATCGACTCTTGATCCTCCGTCACGACAAAGGACATCTACCACACGACGCCGCTTATGGCACTATCAAGCTGATTCGAGAAAGGAATAGAGAGAGAGAGAGAGAGAGAGAGAGAGAGAGACGAGGGTTTCGTGAGCAGAAAAGCGAGAAGAAAGAGAAAAAAGAGAGACGATGACAACGATGAGGAGAAAGAGATGAGTGATTAGGGTTTGGTTTGGTTTGGATACAATATATATATATATATATAGGTAGTTTGGCCATTTTCGTAGAGCTTGTCTTTATAGACATAATGTTTCAGAGGGTGGGCCTTTGAGCGAAAAAAATCTTAATTTAAATTTATGGACCGAGTGCCAGTTATCAAACACCCTCTAAGTTATAAACTGAATTGAAATAGTTAATTATTTGAAAATAATGAATGTTTCATTGACTCGGGTGTTATTAGTACAAAGGAGAGTGCCAATTATGGAAGTGTACGAGACTTGTGATGGAGTTCCCAAGACAGTGATACATTGCTTGCAAGATTGAGTCTCGGCATAACAAGTATTGACATTGAGTCTGCTAAGGTAGGTAATCGATTCAAGGTTATGCTGATTTCTAATAAAGGGTTGAGGCGATACATTCATGAATGGATAGCGACGGTTGGGTTTGTTTTTGGTCTATGTTGGGGGTCTATGGTTAGCCCAAAATCAAGCCGCCTTTTAATAAAAAATGTTGTGATTTATCGAGAAGATTGTAAGGCAAGCTTGTGATTTTCTATAAGAGTTTGGGCAAGCAAAGGCACGGCACAAGGCCCTCGCTCAGGTCACATTCCACTATGATGGCCAGAACGGTTACATAGGGTTCAAAATACATGCCCTCACTTTTTTAAAAATTACATTTTTATCTCTAATTAGATTTTTTTTTTATTTTACTCCTTTTAAATTTTTAAATATGTTTTAAAATGTTTGTATCTCATCTTTCTTCTCTATTTCTTTTTAATAAATTCCTAATAATTTACCATTATAAATGTTTTATTTTATCAAAATATTTTCTTGTAATTATTTCTATCTCTCTCATTTGTCTCTTGTTTTCCTCCACATCTATCTTATTCTTTTTCTTTCTTTTTTTTTTTTTTTGTATGCATGTTATTCAATTTTAAATTGTGATTATCATCATATTTAGTAATTAAAATAGCAAATAAAAAATAATCGGTTAATTAAAACATATCTATAGCACATAATTTTGACATCAAATTAATCTTTGGTCATTCTATCGCCAAATAAAAATTAGATTTGGATAAGTTTTGTAATTGATATCGCAAAGGATTAATGGTGCCCCTCATGAATCACTAACGATGGCAACCTCCGAGTGTAGGTGTCTTCAAGCTCAACTTTGATGGTGTTGTTTTTGGGTGAGAAAAAGTTATTGGGGTCGGGTGATTGTTCAAGATCAAAATTGGGAAGTGATTCATGCATTATTAGAGAGGCTCCAACAATGAGTGGAGGTAGACTATGCGGAGTTTCAGTGGCCGCAAGGGCGTGGAGTTTGCCCGAGAGTTAGGATTGGGAATGATAGAGTTGGAAGGTGACTCACCAATATTGTGAAGGCTTTCAAGAAAATGGACAATTGTTATCTCTTTTTGGACATATTATTCAAGGTGTGATTGATTGAGTAGAGTAATTCAGAGATTCTATTGCTCATACATCTTAAGAGAATGAAATAAAATTGCTCATGAATTGGCTCTGGATGGCCCAACATGCACTTGGGTTGAAGGTTTGATGGAAGAAGTTCCCTCGAGTTATCTCAACTTGTTATGGATGAAATTTTGTAGCTAGTTTGGTTCTTGTTTAACCCTTTAAAAAAAATTTAAAAAAAAAAAAAACTATTTAGGTTATTTATTTTTCTTAATTTTATCCAATTACTAACTATTGTCCATATTTTAACAAAAACTGGCATCTAAGGACTATGTGGTATTAACTAATTGATCACTCTTGTACACTTTTAATTGGAAGGTTAATGAGTCAAGTCTTGCTAAAGGTAAGAACTAATTTTTTTTTCCTATTATGGAAATTTTGTTATATTGAGTTGATTTCCTTCCATTAGGGAATGACCCTCCAATAATGTTAAGTTTCATAAAAGAAATATCATTAAAAAAATAAAAAATAAAAAAATTATGAAGATTCTCCATTTTTGGATTAGTTTGTAGTGTTTTATTGTATATTATGCAATCACCTTTGGATTAGTTTAATGAAACTTTTCATGATATTTATTTCACGAACCGTAACATTACCGATGACCCTCCTCCATACTACTATACTCCATACTCCACCAAACTCTATTTCATGATTCACATCCCAAGCCCATAACGATGATATGAACCGTTCATCTTGTAGGCCCAACACTAAAGATGAGTCGAGAAAAAATAAGTTTCATTAAACATCAAGAGACACATAAACAAATTACATTTTGTTACTTTTAAACAGATAGTAATTATGAGTTTAATTTAAACCGTCAATTTTATAAAATAAAAATATGATTTGTTTATATATTCATCGATATCCAACGAAACCCATTTTTACATATGTGATTTTCACTATAAGGTTTATGATATGAACAGTTTGAATCATTGTTGTAAGCCCAAAGTGAGGCTTACAAAATGAATATGGAGGGATATAAAAGATATATATAGTGGTATGGAAAAAATGTCAAGACTTATAATTGTCTAATGTAATTCTCTACACATATATATACTAACATCTGGCACAAGTGATAAGTGTGTGTGCAATTCAAGTAGATAAGAACAAACAAACAAAGAAAAAAAAATAGCAAATGTACTAATATCACAATATGTTATTGTTTGCACCATAAATAAATTTTCCGTCAATTATGATTAGATTTAAATTTTCTATTACTTCTTCTTCTTCTTCTTTTTCTTATTATTATTATTATTATTATTATTATTATTATTATTATTATTATTATTATTATTATTATTGCAGGAAAATCTTGGAGGTTAAAGAGAAGTTAAGACAAGTTTTGAAGATTCAAGGGATGAAAGACACGTGGCATTGTAAGAAAGAATATTGAAGATTTAGGAAGTTAAAAGTAGTTGTTTAGGCGGTGGTTAATGAAAATTTTTTCCTTCATTTTTTCTATATATTGCCATTAATGGTTCTATTGTAAGACACCAACAATTTAATATATGACTTGATTTCTATTTCTTTTCCATCCTAGGAGTAGATTTAATCTACATATGAGTCGCTTAAATATATATAGGAGTAGTCTTAATATACTTTACTTGCATTTGATTGTTCATTCAATCATTTATATTAACTTCTTCTTCTCTTTTTTTTCTTGTTTGTATTGCCATTATTTTTATTCCAAGAAAGTCCTTTAACTTTCAAGATAGAACCTCAACACAATCGCTTGATCATTGTGTTGTTTGGTGAAATTTAGTTAAGGCTTTATTGATCTAAGTCTAACAAAAATTTTACTAACAATAGCGGTTGATGTGTGTGCAATTTAAGTAAGCTAAAACAATAAATAAATAAATAATAACTAATGCATACATATTATGTATTACTCAGGTGGAAAGGATATTCTTTACCACACCAAAAGTCTTAATTTTGTGTCTTGTCCAATTCTAAGCATAGAGTGAAACAAGACTTCAGGCCACTAAGTTTAGTCTTCACATATGTAATACTACAATAATCTTCTACCATTTGATCAAAAAATAAAAAATATATATGGACAAATTACACTGATAGTCCCTGTATTTAAGTCTCTATGCCATTTTGATTTTTGTAATTTCAATTGACTCGATTTCAATCCTAAATTTATGATTTTGTTTCAATTTGATCCAATTGCTTACAATCGTTAACATTTTTTAATAAAAAAATATCCACATAAATGACATTATGTCATATTTTTTAAAACAAAATTATAAACTTGTTCAACTCAATGACAGTGAGTTAACCAATTTAGTGATAATTTTTCATCAGAAACACTAACTGTGTTATCAATTGGACCAAATTGACACAAAATTTAAAATTATAAGTCAAAATTGAGCTAATTAAAAGTGTAGTGACCAAAATAACACAAGGTAAAATATAAGGACTATTAGTGTAATTTTTCCTATGTTTATTTAACTCTTTTTCTTTTCTTTTTGTGTGGATGAGGGAGACTCAAACCCAAGTCAAAGGATCACAAATGAAGTAGAAAAACAAATTTCGCAAAGTATTGGGCTCTTTGTATTTGTTGTTTCATGATATTGTATGTTCCCATCATATGGAACTATAGTTCAACTCAATTTGATGAACACGCCTACAAACTGAATTTTACGGAACTATAGTTCAATTGAATTTGATGAACACATTTATAAACCGGAATTTTGCGGAACTATAGTTCAACTGAATTTTACGTAAGCTTCCAACCATATTTCTAGTAACATTGACAAAATATACAAAACTCCTTCTAAGAAAACAAACCATATTTCGCGGATATGGAATTGTTGTTGTTGACACCCACTGGCTACTGCTTGTCCCACTTCAATTGCTCATAGCCAATTTGCAATGACCCCACCACCTGCCTTTCTCCTCTCCGATCACCCCCGGCCCCTCCACCATTGAACCCTCCCTTCCCGCCACCCTCGACACTGCAAACTCTACTCATCCTCGATCAACTCTTCCCCCAACTCCCTTACAAGTTACCATTGGACTACCCATGCGTAGTTCTATTTTTTTCATGTAAGCCCACATAATTATTCAACAAAAATGCCAAGCAAACATAAATTTTATCAAAAAATCTATAAAAACAAAAATAACTTTACAAAAATTTCTTACTGAATGCACATTTTGCTAAGCATGATTGGATGTTCAAAAAAATGAACTCATATACACCAATATTTGAGAAACTAATCATGGTCAAGAACATGTCCTTTTGTAAGATTTTAGTAAAATTATGTGGTTTGTAGACTATATTATGCACAAGTCTCCATATGAAGACTGACATGGTACTAACATTTTTAAAATTATAAATCCCTCGCTGGCGAATCTATTTACTTAAATTAATGAATAAAATGAACTATATCATCATTCTATAAAAAAGTAAACAAAATATGCTTTTTATACCATTACTTGGGTTCTCACAATATTATTCCAATTTTAGAATGCAAATCAAACCAATGCTTATCGCTCCAAAGAATCAAATAATCATAACCCCTTGCATTCACATTTCTTGTAATATACTACATTACTCTGGGAAATCTATATTATTATAGCAAAAATATTACATATTAGCAACACACAAACAACCCATCATCAATTTTCGCCTTACATACTCTAATCCTGGTATATACCAAAGATGCATGTACCAAACAATGATAAGGATGTGGGTTGAAGGCCCCATTGGCAGCTACTCCCATAATCAATTCCAACACAAGATAGTTCACTGCCTTTCACACTGCCTTACTCTTTTTGGTTCATACTAAATAAACGCTGTAGAACGGATGCAGCAACAATTCTCACCGACACAAACACTCGTTTCAGAACTCTCAAGATCAGGAAAGTAACCCAGTAAAATGACTTCTATATACCCAAACTGATATTCATAATTCCGGGGCGACATCGCACTCGTCTCAAGTAGCGTGAATAGGTTTGAAGCTCAAGTCATATTGGTAATCAATGAAGTTGTAGTACGATGTGGGTTGCTTCCTTCAACCAAAAACACGACCATCGTCAGCAAACAAAGACTTACTGGTACATTTTGGCCTTGTCACAGGGACATGACTGGAACCTGATGTCCTCAACCCCGTGGAGGCCAGGAATCACTACCGTAACCGTTTTGCCCACCTCCCAACCCGCTAAAGACTGATCCGACACCATTGATTTACGACCACGCCGCCAAAGGGTATAGCGCATCATGTCACTCATCACACGAGGCATCGGC